>LQNS02278096.1:18203111-18220570 GCA_001587735.2 Parhyale hawaiensis | reverse complement strand
ATATCGATTAGGTTGTGAATATATAGCTGTAATATTTCTAACAAATTACTGTACACACAATTTTTAATGTAAGCTGTAATATAATAATCAAAGAACACCTCCCGCCTGTGGAGACACAAATGTTTAATAATAATAATAATAATTATTTCTGTAGTATTTTTACAAGAATGTCTTACCTGCATGATAGCCAACCTGTCTTGTTGCACAAAATAAAGCAATTATGCGTAATGGATTTTCTAATGTTCAAAAAAGAAAGGAGCCGTAATTTTCCTATAGATTTTATCTAACTGCTGTAGGTGAAGCTTCCTTCTGGAACGATTGTCATATCAACCGAACTCTTCTGCAATTTTTCTCACTAATCGTACGTATGACGTGTTCGTAATAGCGAGAAACAAGTACGAACTGGTTTACACATGCTCCAGTGTCTGTATGGCTGAGTTTGCGTTGTTCAGTGGTTCAATCTTAATTGGAAATATTAACTAAGGTAATCATATGATATTATTTAATGTCGCTTACTATATATTCGTAGACGATGAATAGATGCTTATAATTTTCGTCGAATGGAGCGTCACCGTTAATGCATCAAAATCGTTTGGAAAATTCCAGTGCTCTATGAAAAATGTGATCAACGTTAGAGTTGCTTTTGTCTGTCGTTAAAAAATATCATGAATTTTAAATGAATAACATTTGAGTAAATTTGTGTCCTGGAAAAACGCTTGATGCTGGGCTCTGTGAGAAATTTCCACTGCACTCGACTCAATGCTGCATGTGTTATGCCTTTAGCATCTACATGAACAAGAACTGTATGTGTGTGTCTATTGCTCCGCATTGCTAGTCTCAATTTCCTTGTTGTTACCTGGAAACTCTTCAGTATACCGCAAAACATGTCGAGTTTTTTTTTCTGCGCATCTGCTTTTCGATTTAAACGTAGATTAATTACTCTGGATGTCAATTTCATTGTATTTTTGTACGGAAATGTGTACGCAGTAGATTCTAGGTGACAGATTGTTTTGAATGTACACCCAGAGAAATCATCCCAGCTGTTAGTTTAGGTTTACTTTCAAATAAATAAATCTCTACTGGAGTCTGATTTGCTGTACCTTTGAAATAGTAAATATTAATATACCGTTACAGAGATTTCTCTGTGTCAAGATCTATCTACACGTACAACTTGCGAGACTTCTTTTTAGATAGTAATATTATATCTTAACTATGGTGCCAGTAAATTGAATACGTTTTACCTTACAGTGCTGGCTATGCTCTTGAGACCTATTCAGTGTTGGAACAACGAAGTTACATGTAAAGCAGACTATATATAAAATCATAATCCCAAAAAATTTCGTCATTTCTCCTTTATTCAAAATGATTTGGCTGATTGAGCGCTTTGAGGCGCGCATTTAAGGAATAACTTTAGTTACGTAGATTTCATATCATCCCGCAGTAATTTTAACTCTATCGTAAAGCTGGTATTCATCGCTGAGAGTTAGTTGTTTCTGTCGCTCCAGCATTTTTTGTGGACGAAAATTTTCTTGATAATATTGGGTATTTACAGTTGAATGGTATTCCAAATTTTAGCGAAAAATTCTTAAAAAACATCATTTCACTATAAAACCTTTGATGATTCCAAGACAATCTTGAACTTGAAGCCACTTATAGTTGTTTGCAAACATCGCCACCATCAATTCACTGTAAAATAGGAACAAATTCTGATGAAGCTTCTACAGAAAAGCAGCACAGTCTCGAAAATTATTGCCATTTGATTTTTTTTTCTGAAGATCTCAAGAGTTTTGACTGACAGTGTATAGCTAGTATCTGCTCCGCACGTATACAGCATTATACTCATACTTCCATTCTTATACTTTCTTAGTGATGTCTTTATAATGGACAATCCTGGGAGACTATCTTCTAAGAGAAAGTTCCATTACCTACTTGTGTCTGAGCCGCTCGTCGAAGGGCTCCGCGCTACCGTAAATTCGATCGTCTTATTCACCGCCGGGGTGTCCCAGCTCAGGTGGATGTTACTCAAAGCTTACTCATTATTATACGCACTATAGAGAGTGGCCCATGGCGTCATACATGTCGGCAGAGAAAAATTGCTCCAAAGACGCCCCCGTTTTCTTGGCGTCTGTTCGCCGTTTCGCTCTCAATTAAGAATATCCCACACTTTTTTCTTTCTTTCTACTCAATTGGTGCATTGTGAGTTCCGAGCAAATAAAGCTTTGATGCGAAAAGAGAGTGACAATCGCTGTAATTATACTTGTACTGGCACTACAGACCTTGCAAATTTTTGTTAAAAAATAAACTCGCTTCTGAATCTTCCATAGTTTCGCCACCATCTCTATCTTGGCTTAATTTCCGCCTCTCTGTTTTCGGCACACTGTGTCAAGAATAGAAATAGGTTCATACCGCTGTTTATTTTGTGTTGTTGGTTCGCAGTGTCTGCGTGAATGGTACCGTCCTACTTGCTAAGGAAGTCAACCGACTGCTTTCCTACCAAATGCACCTAACCATCTACGCTATAATTCTTCGGTGCAAACGTGCGTGCTGCCAGCAGCTAACGTGTGCTAGTGGCGTTCCTTCCTGTCTAACAAAGCGGCCTGTATCATTGCTACGTCGCACGTGGTTTCTCATGTGGGAAAAACTTCGCGTTTCTCCTAACGATGAGAAAAACATTGCCCTCGTATCCCACTCGTGAAAAACTCCCCTCAACTTGGACAACGAGTGTTACCTTCCTTGTGTGACGTGAGTTACTCAATAATTGCTTACCTTTCTTTTGTAATAATTGTCATCCTTGGCAGTCCCCAGGAAGACTTACTGGGCTGCTGTGTTTTCTGAAAAACGACTGTACATCGTGCGTTGATTTTATGAGCCGTTGCCCGAGGATTGAAAATGTTTGCTATAGACATCATGCAGATAGGATTATTTCGCTTTCCTCTTGTGGTACAGAGTAAGCTATACACAAAGATCTGTCCCTTGTAAGCACAAAGATCTGTCCCTTGTAAGCGCAAAAATCTGTCCCTTGTAAGCGCAAAGATCTGTCCCTTGTAAGCGCAAAGATCTGTCCCTTGTAAGCACGAAGATCTGTCCCTTGAAGGATCTTTAGTATGCCCCTGAAAAACAATATTGCGGCCAAGTCCTCTTTTGTTCGTCGTCCGTGATCTCCTCAAAATTTGGAATGCGTTTCGGAGTTTCGCTAACTGCGGGCATGAGGTTGAAGCTGCTAGGCTGAAAGATGGTTCCAAAACTTAAAAAAAAGTCATGAAATCTTCTAAAAAAATCTGAAATATTTAACCGCTATGACCAGTTTCATGTGAAGTTTTACTTCTGCCTATTGCTACCCTAACAGCTTTCTGGACCGCCCTCAGCTCTAAAATCGTGATGCAGTTTCTTTTGTGGCTGAAAATACTGTAGGGCAATTGAATTTCTCACTGGGAGGCATAGCGTATATCGCGGACACAACGGACCAACTCTGCCCGACTACACAGTCAATGCTGTTGCCTGCTGTGAGCTGTGTCTGGGTAATGTAGTTCAACAACTATTCGCTAGGCGGCCGTTACTTATGTGTTTAGAATTTCTTGCATTTTCATGTACTGATCCCACTCTGCAGTGAGCTGCACATCAAGGAACAACCTCTCTGCCATCTATTTCGTTAACTTGAGGTTCATCTGCATGTACAGACAACGCTGCAGCTAAAATCCCGTGTGAGACACTGTGGACATGTTCGATTGGGACGTAAATGTCGATCTAAGCCAAGCGCTGTCGCCTTGGCTTCGATCCGTTCATTGAATTTCAGGCGTTTACTCAAATTGGTCATCTATGAGACTTCAAACAACTTAATCTATATTCGTAAAACTAATATTTCAGATCGGTTCAACGTAACCGGGCTGCTTCTAACACCTAAAACTCGATTCAAAGTGACGAAGCCAAAGTCCAGTGGACTTGGCTTAGATCGACTTTGACGACCCAATGGAACATTTTCTAAGATTACAGTCGAAATACACCTCAGTCCCTCCCATCTTCCGTACGTATAGGAATATTTCCACAATATTCGGCGGAAACCATGAGAGGAAGTGGAGAAACCGCTGCTTATCTGCACCAAAGTTGCTTGAACTGTCGTCACTTTGGTTGCATTGTCTATTAACTTTCATTTCCCGCCTACTGCTGCTGTCTCCAGCATCATTCTCATCTTCCCTTAATTACTGCGGTGAAAATACGAGACGACGTTTGAAGTGCTGCCTATCGCGTCATTTGACGTCGTGCAGCTGATGTCATTACCTGCTGCAGACTGTTCGACGCTGCGCTGTTTTAATAGTGTCTTGTGCAGACCCACGTACGTTCTTAGTTATTAAATAATTACGTAGATATGTTATTGACTTCATTCGTTAACACCTTATGCGTTAAGAAATATTGGTATTAGCAAGATCGTAATGATTGTTTGCAAGTAGGCCGAAACATTTGTGCTTTATAATCTCATGTCGTGTGTAACTTGTTAGATTATAGATTGTGTTGTTTTGCTAAGCGATATTCTTGCGCTCCCAACTAAAGATCTATTTTCGGATAGGAAAAGCACTATTTGAAGCGTGCCCGAATGGTCCTCGTGGACGTTAAAGGAGTAAGAGAGAATACATGTTGCAGTAAATGTTATTAACTGCCTTAAGCTATCTTGTATTGCTTTTGCTACTGATGTCGACCAAAAAGCCGAAACGTTCAGTGAATAATTAAATATTTTTGTGATGAGTAGCTATGTTTGGCGTTCATGTTCCTTATCTTGTCGCGGTTCACGTAAGTTTCGCCAGTGATGGACAAATTGTCCAAAATGTTCGTTTTATCGTTCAAGTGCCTGCTATATATATCGCTGCTTTATTTCGATAAAAAATGGTACGAATATCAATTTTTGTATTGCTTTTTTTCGGGTTTTACATGTATTGAATCTAATGCCGTAAAGGGGCAAATGTAGGTTTTCACTGTACTTTTCACCAATTTTGCTGAATGTTCGCTGTTGGTCAACAGCTTTAATCTTTGAAAGCGATAAAAGTTGCCAATAATATGAACATAATATGCAGGTGAGAATTCTCTCTTTACTTTTCTCTTTTTACGTGCAATAATAAGTCTACTTGAGTTACATCAGCCGCTCGATGTTGCGTGCACCGAGCGCACTGTTCGACCGTAGCTCTACCGATGTGTTCACTACGCCAGTACACTATTGCTGTCACGAACGGTTTCTGTTACACGAGATGCTGTCACTTCACTAGCTGTACAGTAGAGGTGTGAAGTGTCACGCTAACACTATAGCCACATATTAACATGTGTCACACCATTTGGACGTGTGCATTGCCTGTATGTGGAAATTTAGGTAACTCAAACCGCTTATGAATCTAGGTGTATATATATATAGTGATGTTGAAATCGGACTCATCCAACCTATGCATGGAGCGCGCAATGTGGTGATCTGACAGAGACCATATTATCCTAAAAGCTGTACATATATATATATATATACTAGTGTCCCGAGCCGTCATTGTAAATGACGGCATATTGGGTTATTAATGACTGGTGCACGTGTGCGATAAATGACGGCAGTAAGTTAGCCCTTCAGNAAATTGCAAGGTTCCCCACTTTTTTTTTTACATTTTGAAATCTGAATTTTCTCCTATCTTATTCCCATAGAGCGTGACAGGAAAGATATAAATGTATAAATAAATAAATAAATAAATAAATAAATAAATAAATAAATAAATAAATAAAAACACGACGTGAATTATTATATAGTAGATGCACAATTCAATCTAGATGCACGTCACGCTATTTTGAGTTAAAACAAAAATTGTCCCAAATAGATTAGCTACTTGATTTTGTGTATAGAATTGTAATGATGGTGTAAATTCAGAGCGTACAATTGAGCTGTGAGTAAATTTCTCTTCGTTTTTTTTACTGGCAATTGAGCTACAAATCCGTAAAAATTTTGCCGCTTCGTATTTCTCACTGACGGCACACTTTTTAGCATTTTTAGTTCCACATATTTTTATTTTGTAAGAAAAACTGTGTTAACTGCAATAGATGAGATACATCCATAGCTATTACTCACACAGCATGCGCCTCAAGTCATGGCAATAAAATGTTCAGACTACAAACGTTTAGGTTTTCCAAACATGAAAATATCTCGTTCCTTTACCAAGTTGTAGCATCGCGGTGAGTTTTTTATTGTTGTATTGAGCAGTTAAACCAAAGTCAAATTTCGATATTTCATTGCAGTTATGCATAATGAATTACGCTTTTCCTTTAAGGGTAATAGACAACAAAGTTCATTGATATTGCATCAACTGCTTTTCTTAATTTAATGAAAAATGAAATTGTAGATTTGCAGCATAAGTTTTGCTGTGGGTCCATTGCGTTACATCTATAGGTCGACTCCAACACAGCATCACAAGTTGGGATTTTTGCTGGCACATTCCTCAGTAATAGATAATATTTCAATGAGTGATATTGTCTCCATACATTGTCTACTGATCGCTGGGGCAACAGTTGCCATCTTGCAGGCAACAGCTACCATCTCACAGGCAACAGTTGCCGTCTCACAGGCAACAGTTGCCATCTTACAGACAACAGCTACCATCTCACAGGCAACAGTTGCCATCTCACAGGCAACAATTGCCATCTCACAGGGAACAGTTGCCATCTTACAGACAACAGCTACCATCTCACAGGCAACAGTTGCCATCTCACAGGCAACAGTTGCCATCTTACAGACAACAGCTACCATCTCACAGGCAACAGTTGCCATCTCACAGGCAACAGTTGCCATCTCACAGGCAACAGTTGCCATCTCACAGGCAACAGTTGCCATCTTACAGACAACAGCTATCATCTCCCAGGCAACAGTTGCCATCTCACAGGCAACAGTTGCCATCTTACAGACAACAGCTACCATCTCCCAGGCAACAGTTGCCATCTTACAGACAACAGCTACCATCTCCCAGGCAACAGTTGCCATCTCACAGGCAACAATTGCCATCTCACAGGGAACAGTTGCCATCTTACAGACAACAGCACCATCTCCCAGGCAACAGTTACCAAGGTAAACACGGAGTCCGTGCCGCCCAACGCGTGTGTTTTGTTCGAATTTGTTTCTCCTCGAACGTAATTTTCTCAAGTATATAAGGTTGTTTTAATTGCAAACTGTATATCATAAAATTATTTTCATACATCCATTGTCATATGTCTCTTATGATTTTTATTCGGAGATCACGATGCTAACTAAGCGTTTATATTTATGCCATCTACTTCTTTTTTTTCCATTAACGGGATGTTTTGCGTATCAAATCGTGCCAAACTTTTATTAAATAATTGAAAATAAAATTTGTTTACGTAAAATACACTTTGAAATTGATCTGCAGCAAACTAAACACAAGAGAATTTTTCGCTACCGAGCGTGTTGCCAGTGTTGGTACAGTGCTAATTAAAATTGATGATTGACAGAAAGAACTGCGGCGGACGAGGTGTGTGCACGCACAAATGTGATGACGTGAAATGAACTTGTTCTAAACTGAAAGAAAATCTTCCTCTGGAAGGATGAAGCAGTTTCGAAGATACTTGGCGAGGCATTGAGGGATCCGAAGCGGAGACGTGCGCTACTCTCAGTGTCTGGTCCTGGCGATTTTTGAACGTGTTGACTGTCTGTACTCCAACTTGATTCTCAACAAAGCTTAATCGAAATGTTCGGTGTGAGGCACGGAAAAAACTGGCAACCCTGTGCATGTAGTTAGTTGATGCTGATGTTTGACATGTTGCTCATTATTTCAAGGCGATAATTATCATCTCTATTCTATCAAATAGCTCGACGATTAATTGGGGTGTCGTAGAAGTTCTTGAGATATTTGCAATCAATAAATTGAACCTGGGTCATGTTCGAGAGAGATGAATTTCAGCTAGGTACTGAATGCAATGCTCGTGTGTTTGTTGCGCTGTTGTGCTATTCTTTTAATTTTGTTGTCGCGCGTTGGATTTTTTTCCACTTCAGCAATATTCCTACAAAGATGCAGCGATCAAAATTGAACAGCAAGCTCCAATTGACTGGGAATTAGTGCTGTTCGTAATTAATGAATTATATCCTCCAATTTGTATATTCAAAATACCTCATAGGTCGTAAATCTTTCAAAGTTAAACATTCCTGGAACATGTACTTCGATGCATCTCGGGCTACAACGTCAAGAGCTTGACTAGGCAATGTAGACCATTCTAAGAGCGAGGGGTTAAATCAAGCGAGCAAACTGTCTGGGCCGCGCAGGCCTCAGTTGGCGGTACGCGTCTCGCAGCCCCACACACACACTCAGGCTGATGGACTTCAAAGGCCCGTTTGTTTAGCAAGACTGTCACCGAGCGACTCCCCCAAGCACTCCTTTGTCGTGGTTGCTTAGCGCGCGTGGGTAGTTGCAACTGATGCAACGGATGTTGTCTTAGGAGTTAACAAACAGCATCGCTAGGCTCCAACCATCTCAGACTTGATTTTGCTGTCTGTCCATGAACGTCTCTTGCACAAGTTATGCTCAGTTCTTCTTTCTAATTTTGCTAGTAGCTACTGGTCCAGGATCGATCGTGTCTGATCAGCAGCTTTTTTGATACTGGTACTGTACTTACCTGCCATCCTTCGGTTAGTTCTGTTAGTCAAGGGCCGCTGATCAGCGCTACCAATATTGTTACAGTTTATGCCCCGTTCTGCGTTTAATTTACTGTATAAGCTGTTTATATGTAGCTCTGCGCTTAGTTTAAACCGTAAGTGGTTGAAGCTCTTTACTTAACCTTATCGTAAACAGACTGTCTACCTCGTAATACACAGACGTTTTCATCGGAATTTAGCAAAACAATGAACAGCAGCATACCGTGCGTGCATGACTTCTGTCCTACAGGTGTCAAGATCGAGCAACGATCCTGACGAGCGATCTTTGTGGCATTCGGCGTGCTGAGTCGGCCATTGCTTGGTGTGCGGAGCTGGGCGGAGGCACTTGCCTGATCAGGAATGGGAGGGTAGGGGGTTCGGATCGTTGCACCTTCCGTTGCAGCGCCGTATATCTTAGCGACTCATGGTTAGCGGCTGCAGCTGTACTTACTCCTCAGGGGCCTGTTGGCCTATATCTGCAACACGAACCAGTGCGTGTGGGTTTTCCAGTGGAGGGTACAGTCAAAGTTGAATTTGCCTGTAACAAAACAACCTGGTGTGAAAAGGGTTCACATGCATTTACTCCTCGCACGCTTTGTTTCAAATTCACAAAGAGCTCTTCACTTCCTCCTTCAATAACTGCAGCTAGTGGCAATAGCTCCTCTTTCAGTGTATTAATTACCTACGTGCTGCTTTTTATTTTCATTTCACACAACAAAAGACTGCTACTGCAAGTTCCCCTTTTTCTTCGTTACGTATCGGTCGGCGGCCAAGGGCAGCTGTTGGAAGTGGCTGCAGAGGTTAGGCACTGCCTCCGCTGCAGCTCACACCATTATCGCAATCTAAGAGCATTATCTGCTCGCTCGCTAATCATATCAACGGTGCAGAGATTTACTGGCCACGTCCTCTATTTGGTGGGCTTCTCTTTGTATATAGCAGTCAGCTGGGGACGTAACTGCTCTTATCATCAGTGATGCCGCCTCCTTATTCCTGAAATTGTTTATCAGGCACGCAATACCTTGCATGTGACTGTCATATCTTCTTGTTGTTTTATCGTGTCTGTTCTTGCTATATGTGCATTTCCTGTGTTTGTTGTTACCACAGGCCTGTTGGATTCTCCATGTAGCCAGCACGGATATTCTGCAGGATAGTGCAAGTCCCGCATGTAGCTTGCACGGATATTCTGTAGGATGGCACTACTCCCACATGTAGCTAGCACGGATTTTCTGTAAGCTAGCGCAAGTCTCGCATGTAGCTACTAGCTAGCACGGATATTCTGCAGGATAGCGCAAGTCCCGCATGTATCTAGCACGGATATTCTGTAGGATGGCACTAGGCCCGCATGTAGCTAGCACAGATATTCTGTAGGATGGCACTAGGCCCTCCTGTAGGCAGCTAGCGTTGAATACAGTATACTGTAGGATAGCGCTAACTGCAGATACAGCCAGCGTAAATAGCCAAGTCAAGCGAAGAGAGATCCAACCCCAAATTGGCTGTCAATGCTACATATTTACCTTGGTCTTCTCACTACAAGCCCATCAAAATTGTGAATTTAAATCAAAACTGAAACTCAGATGCGTGTGTCCAGTGTCTGAGAAATTACTATTGTCTCAGTAGTTACTGTTTCTTCCAAATATTGTTGTCTTCGTTTTTCTGTTCTTTGGTTTGCTTCTGCTGAACGTTTCCCCCACTTTTACTGTGTTGTAGTTGTGCCAGTATAGAGGCTGTGATTGCTTTGGGTGTTTCTCTTCCCTTTTGTATGATTTTACTCGCTCTGTTGTAAGTTTTGCTCTTGTGGTTGATATGTGTAACATGCGCGCAGCATCGTAACGTGAAAGTGTTCAAAACGACGCCTCCTGTTTGGAACACGCTTATTGGCGAGGAAGATGCGTCATAAATAGATCGTACTTCTTTTATTGTGAAGAAAGTTCGTTTTGGGCAACCTTAGAGACCTCCGTATATTCTTCCATAACGTTGTAGCAGGATGTTATTGTTTACCTGGGCCACGGTTACCGTTTTATATGGAGTACCGCCTTCGGATTGTCTCCGCTGGAGCATGTTTTTTCGCGCTATTTGTCGTTCGTTCATCGAACTCTTACTAATGAGCTTTTTTTTATCCGGTTTGTTGTTTCATGCATGTACGATATCTTCCTGCATAGTTCTTACTGTATCCTATGCGAGGTATACTCCGCGTCTCCTCTTCGTCTCCTCTCCTGGTGCTGAGGTTTTTGCTAGGAGCTTTGACCCTGCATGCCTGTCTGGCGCCGGAATCATTGGATACAAATAATGGGAGTTTGGGGTCATTCTGCCGGCCGGCCTTAATACTGTACATTTAATTAAAGTTACGGGATATTGGATATAAATATAGGTAGTCACGATCGAGGGTTATAAAGGTTTCGATCCCGATACACCCTCGATAATTATATGCATGTACCTATATTTATATGTATTTAAGGGCATTCACATGCACTCACAGAACATCAATGAATCAATTAGCTACTTTAACATGAACAAGTTTAAATTTTCCTTTTATGATGACAACTGGATCACAACAGTGAGTGGCAATGAAACAACACTATAGATGCTGCTGTCTAGGAAGAGTAGCCTAGAGATTTGAACAGATTTTTCGTACTTTACTGGGCATTTTGTAAATTACAATCTGTAAGTAGAATTCAACAGTAATTAAACTTCTGTTACTTCCTGAATTAACATTTTCCATTCTGTCTCATTGTGTAGAAGACACAGAGAATGAGGCCAGTACGCATTCGTTACCGAAATTTTCGATAGCCAGGTTTACTTCTTCGATCGGACGTTACTTACTATATCAATACGTCTTTTTTATTAGAGACGATGCTTCAGATTTTCGATACAGATCTGGGAGCGACGTACATCCAAGTCTTGTCTCATCCGTTTGCTGAAGTGGCGCTGTACTTTACTTAGATTTAGTAGATTACGATCATGGTAGTATAGGCGAGGTACGTATAGCGAGAACCTGGTGATCAGACTCACGTGTGGAGTGTCCTTACAATCGAGCGTCTGCAATGGTTCTAGGGCCAGTAGGAAGTAAGGCAGAAGAGGCTTAACTGGGCTTTGGCAAATACCGTAATGCTTGTCGCCTCGTACACGCAGGTTCCAGTGTTTCGTATATCAGTTATACGGTACCTATAGCGTGTTCGTCTACAATCGTCTATTTGCACACAAACGTTGCAGTTAGAGGGCGGCCGCAAGGGTAGTTTCTATACTGACGGACAGTAATAGAAAGCAAGTACTAAGTGGTGGATACGTTTGCTACAAAAAATCTTCATAGTGATATGAAATATATATGTAGAAGCAAACCAACAAAGTGTGCATGACAAGGATCATTAGGTAAAGCTATACAATCTGCCTCATCATGCACCGCGTTATTCTGACTAAATTTCGGTACAACATTAGTGCGGGAAATATGCCAGTGGTGCGGCGCGGGGATTGCCTATAGCAAACAACTTTGCAATTGCCCTAGCAAAAAGTTGAAAAGACTGCAAGCGCAGATATTTTAGAAGGGAAACCGTATTTCGCATTAACATGATGCTGATGCCCCTGATGCTTTCGCCTTCGCAACTAAACCGTCATATTTCTTTGACACTTTTCTCATTTTGTTTTTATCTTAAATCTAACTTCTTGTTGGTGGAACAGACTCTTATTTAAACTTAAGTTTTAACAGCTTTAGCCACTGAAGAATTCGATCGATGAGAAATTAAATGTTAAAAACTTTTCTTCTTATAAAGAGTGCCACGTTAGACTCACATGCACTAGAAAGTGTTGGGTAGAAGCTTTTGCAATCACTTATTGAGTGGCTCAACTTAGAGGTAAGAGCCTATTCACCTGTTGTTACCTTCGGGGAGTGTGTGGATCGAGGAGTCCTAGTGACGTAGTAGTAGACTCGTCGCTCGTCAACTCGACGTCAACTCTAGGCAATACTGCTATAGCCACAGTAAACAGAAGGGCTATAGCCGTAGTATAGCGGCAGCGGCTCAGTGTAAGAAGAATGAGTGAGGGAGATGGTGGTGGCCGAGAGCGGCTCCTCGGGCACGTGTTAGATTTGCGTTTCGAGCCTCCGGCTCATCCATCTCTTACTGCTAATGAAGTGACGTTGTTTCCTAAATAATCATAGTCGTCACCGACCGCCAGAAGTGTCTCGCGTTTGATGTCTTCTCGTGAACGTGAAGTTTATGGCGAACTGCCGTAAATTTTGAAGTTGTGCATGACGGACTCATCGTTCTTCTTGAATAGGAAATATTAAAGTCGATGAAACGACTTGTGATGTCGATTACTTTCTGTTCCGGATAATTCGAGTACGTGTGTTGGTACAGGTGGCTGTGTACGCTGCCAGTCTTACCGTACCAATGCTGGTGACTCTAATGATAACTGGATATGACTGTGCTTTGTGAAAAATATTACGATAATGATCTCTGTACTCGAATGACCTGACTATTACCTGAACAAATCGAGCTTCGGACGGAAAAAGTTTAAAAAAATGGAAATGGTGACCCGATACTCGAGTGCGTATCTGTTACTCGACTGCCCAAGATAAATTGTGCGCGTTTGTGTGCTAGCTTTTGACCGGTGGTACAACTCCCTCGGAACTTTTTGCTATTCGAAGTTTTATTAGTCGAATCACCTTCGGGACGAATAGAATTCGAGTAATAAGTTGGCACTGCACTTTTGTGTGTGTACAGTGTTGGTGCTTTAGCTTGTCTAGCGCTGCTGTGCGCTGCTGAGGAACTTGCGGTACGGTACATTGGTACCGTGCAGTAGCCCAAGTTGTGTAGTGGTCGTGGTTACTTTATGAAGCTTTTTTTGAAACTAGTAGATATTATTTAGTGCACTGCTTAGTCTGAGGATATACAGGGTGTTCAATAATTATTGTTACAAGCTTATTATTTGTATATATTTTTCCTAATATTCTTTCATCTCCAGACCGTAATCCCCTGGATTTCAGCATTTAGTTCATATATTGGAGAGCAAGGTCTGATCTTCCCATCTCAGAAATGTAGAGGCTGTGAAGGCAACACACTTGAAGGAATGGGCAAAACTTCCCAAGCTATCATCCGTGACTCGTGCAAAGCGCTCTCCTAGAGTCTGCAGCAGGCCATCGATACAGACTGAAAACATATTGAATTATTAACAGATTTCGAAAATAATAGTTAAACATGCTTATTTTGGCTTGATTTGTATGTTTTGCTTTATTAAAAAACAATGTAACGATAAATTCTGAACACCTTGTAGATATGTGCCTATATTTCATTTTCCATCGTGACACTGCGGTTTTATTGATAACTCTGCCATGTGGGCAAATAACTAAAACTATTTATTTACGTCACAATGTATCGAAGAGGTGTTTCCAAGTAGCTATTGGAGTAAAGCCTCTTCTCCCAGATGAGTTCAAGCGTTTGAAAGACCGCAGGATAACATTGGCAGCTCCATTTTATCACCCGCCAACAAAGTGAGGGAGGTGATAATGTTTTCGTTGAAGATTTAAATATATATATATATTTGGAGCTAAACAAGGATAATCATCTAATAGTATGGAGTCGACATAATAAAAATTTTAACGTTTCGAGATAGATAATCCCATCATCAGAAAAAACTATAACCTATAAAAATGACCTCGTTGAATTTGCCCCCTACTGCGGGTGATGGTCTTACGCCACCGAGGCGTTCTAGTGTGTACATTATTAGCTATAATTCAAGATATCACAATCATGTTGAACGCTTGTTTGCGTACTGAATGAATAATATATATGCTCTCATCAGTGTATTAAGAATATTTAGTAGGAACTGCTTCGTACATATAAGAATGTCCCTGGGAATGTTGCTTCAGTGTATTGCACGGTTTTGAACATCATCCTGTGCAGTATCTTGTGTTCATACAGAAGGACTGGGTAACTAATGATCATCATCTAACAATCCATCTGGAGTTTCTTTAATTCTTCAGCATCTGAACTATTCACATTCAATAGTGTACTGAGTGAGTCAAGTGGTTCTTCCTGAAGTAGTTATTTTCCGACACTTCGGATCGTCGTGCTAGTTACATTTCGATCCTCGCTCTGATATACCGTAGTAGTTTTATATGTGCAACCGGTGCATACGCATATATCTGCGTTCAATCATTCATACGTATCTGTTTAATTACAGATCCTCGCTGTTCTTGGCGTATACCAGTTATTTCATAGACAAACGCTTGTCCTCTGTCAGTCTACATAATTAATTACCTTTCACTACTTCTGACTCATGTCAGATTTGTTCATATACACATTGATGTACTTTATCATACATTCTTAGGTGTTCAGTCTTATCGCGAGGACCTTTGATAAATATGCAGAGGCCTAACTGTCGCTTGTAGCATTCCTGCTCTACATTATATGTTCTCTCTTTGTTCTCGTTTCTGTATGCTTGGCTGCTTTATATCAGAATATCAATGACTGAACAGTTATGAAACTATACTGTGCTTTGTGTTTTTTTTTTGTGTTCGACCTTTTCAGTCTCATAAGCCTTGGAAATGATTAGTTTCAGTACCTGTCTGTCTTCGCTGGTCGTAGGTAAATACTAATGTTCATTTTCGCTGAAAATTGTCACTCCGATTGTTCCCGTATTTTATTGCTCAATGGTATTCTGATGCCCAAAACAAATCATCGCTCAGTAATTTCGCGTGGCTGCACAATACTTGACTGCCCACTTCTACCCAGTGGGTCCTGCGGTTGATTGATGGAACCTGGATTAAAGCTCTCCTAACTAGAACTGCGCTCCGAGACCGCAGACCTCTGCCAAGTGACGTATTGCTGAAAGACACTGATGACGGACGGGCAGACGGACTAAGGCCCCGTTCGCACATGTACCACACCACGCCACGCAACGCCACTCAACACGTGTTGGAAGGTTGTTCGCACATGCACTACACCCCGCAACACACTGGTGCTTTCTCCTTAAATCCAGTTTTATATCTGTATTTCTCTTATTCAAACGCTCACACAAGAATTATGTGTCATTTCAATAAACTTTGGTTTGCCATATTACTAACAAAAGCACTGTTAATTACGTGGGATCTTTTCGGTTTCACTGCCCGCAAAAATGAAACCAAAATACGCGTTTCTAATGCAGTATTCTATGCGCTTTTCAGATATATGTTTTTTTCGAGAAATTTAAAATGTTACGGGCATTTAAATATCAATATTTCCTACGCACTTGTTAAGGAACGCACCTTTCGTTTTTTCCTCATATTTTTCATTTAATACTAACGAAAGTCAATATGGCTAGCAAAGAATATGCTAATCTAACTTAACCTAAGCTAACCTTGCATAACCTAACCTATCCTAACGTAGCCTAGCCTAGCCCAACTTAACCTAGCTTAACCTAACGTTTTCGTTTCAAATATGTGCCGATGAAATATTAAGCAATGCTATTTATTTCTCAATAGATAGTAATTTTTTATTCCTCGAAAAAAAGAATAACATTTTCGGAAAGAGCGTGAAAAAATTAGAAAAAGTGAATTTTGGTTTTATAATATTTGCGGGCAGTCAAACAGAAAAGACCCATAAACGTGTCCGTTACAGTTGAATAAAAATGTAGTGCTGCACATCTTTATTTCGAAACAAAACCAGCCAGGTCCAGTCAGGAGTTGTCAAATGCCTTCATTTAGCGCTCAAAATATATTGTTAATATCATATATATATTTTTAATAGCAACAATAGAAATTGCTAATCAGTTTTATTAATGTAAAAAAATATAACACTGAGCCAGATCTCTGTCTTGTTGCACCGTGTTGAGCCTTGTTGCAGCGTGTGTCGTGTCTTGTCTGCAAACAAACGTGTTGAGCGGTGTTGCATCGTGTGGTGTGGTACACGTGAGAACGGCTACCGTCGCACGCGGTAGGAATAGCACAGCCCGTGGCACGGATACAAACGCTCGTGTTGCGTTGTGTGGTGTGGTACATGTGCGAACGGCGCCTAACGGGTCATCGCCAAAATTAAACTATCTGAATCACTGAAAAAATTTAATAATTTGTTTCTCGTGACATATTAGTAGGTACTAACAGTCCCTGAAGATTCATCCATAACCCCGGCAAAAAGCATGACCTCATTGACGGAGGCAATCAACATAACCTGAAACAGAATACAAACTGTTCTAATGACGCAAGGCACCCCTTTATTACCATCAAGCACATCATCATCATTCCCATATGCCATCTGTAAAAGGCTTCATGAATCGTGGTGAACACTGCGTAATTTTTGTGTTCTATAAGCTTCCGTGATCGTCGCCCACCTCTGAGTTTTATTCACGAACTTGTGTTTTTGCTGATAAACACTTTCTTTGCATCACCGCCAACATTTTGCTTATTGATTGAGCTCTCTATATGTACATTAGAAAAGAATTTACTGCAGTTTCATCTATCAGTTGTAGAACCTATTTGGCGTTTTGAGTGCACTATCAATACAGTCGATGCACTAACGTATAAATAGGCCTGCTTCTATCCTTCTATTATTTTATTCTATTATTTTATTCAAAACTCTACAGTGCACGATTATTATTATACTTCTTCTCTACCACTCTAAAATAGTTTTTCTCCTCAGTAACAAATTTATTCAAGACAATTCGAGAGTAAAAACATATCACAGCACTAGTTACGAAGTATTTAAAATTGGTCTCAACGTTCGACAGCCGACTGGTGTCATCATCAGGAAATTTAAAAACCTGAAATAAAAGGGGATACGTAGAAATACAGGAAAAATCACTGTCACAAAACGTAAAATCAAATTAAGCACTGGGTTAT
>LQNS02278096.1:18192263-18202759 GCA_001587735.2 Parhyale hawaiensis | reverse complement strand
TTCGTAACTAGTGCTGTGATATGTTTTTACTCTCGAATTGTCTTGAATAAATTTGTTACTGTGGAGAAAAACTATTTTAGAGTGGTAGAGAAGAAGTGTAAAATCAAAATGAAACTAAATGCTGATGTGTCTTATCTGGATTATTATTATATATTTTTTTTGTTTTTCTGGTCCTTAAGCCGAAATTAGTCGTTAATTTACTGCTTTCTTAAAAATTTTGGTCTTGCATAATTGTGGAGTCTTCTAGCTTAGTTATTAATCATGTCGTTTTTCGAGCGTAGCTCATTTCATTTCTGTCGCTACATTCTCCAGTCGTTTACTCGGTCTGTTGTTTTATCGAATCTCCAGCCTCTGCCGCACCAAACCGTGTCCTGCGCGCTTGTCCTACCGCTCGGTGTCGAATTTATTTCCTTTATGTAAGCTGTACCTTTGCTTTGTATAATTACCTACGGCGAGGAGGTTATGTTTTTGTCGTGTTTGTCTATCTGTTTGGCTCTTTGTCGCCGAGATAACTCAAAAAGGTATGAACGGATCCTTACGATATTTACAAGGATTGTGAGGCATGGTAACAGTTACAGATGATTCACTTTTGGCGAAAATCCATTCATTTTGTTTGTTTGTATGCCTATTTTTACTTAGTGCCATTACTTAAAAAGGTAAGGACGTATTTTCATGACATTTACATGAGCTGTTAGGTTTATTACGAAGAGTAAATGACAAAATTTTTGTGTTGATCAGTTCGTTCGCTTGCCATTCGGTTTGATTTTATCCTTTTTAGCACCGTAACTCAAAAAGTTCTGAATAGATTTTTATGATATTTACAGGACTTGTTGGTAATGTTAAAAGACATAGATGATTAAACTTTGGTGGTGCAGATCGGTTGGTCCGTTTGTGTGTTTGACTTATGTTTGTCATAATGTTTGTTAGCAACATAACTCAAAAAGTTAGCCAATGAACAGATTTTCAAGAAAATTGCAGAAACTGTTAATACTCAAAAGGCACAAGTGATTAGATTTTAGTGTTGGTACAAAGGAGCCACTTCGAATGTTTCGTTACCGTTGCCTTGCTTGGCGGAGGTATGCACTCTCAGAGTGCTCTAGTTCTTTTATACTTGCTCCTTAATTATCTCCAACCTTGCTGATCCATTTTTCCTCTCACTGTAGCGTCATGCGCGTTGTTTTCCGGAAAAGTACCTGTCGTACCGCTCGATTTCAACTCGACCTTCTCCTGTATTCTATATCGCAGCACTCACAAGTCGTGTACTCTTCGTGGTACTTCATACAGAATCCATAGCCTCTCGGCACCACTCTGCCTCCCGTCAAAGTGTGCGCATATTTGTTATCCCTCGCTATGCTACCCTACACTCAATTTCAATGGTATTTTTCTACTTTTACAGCTTATGTCGCAGCGTTCATAAAAAATCGTGTATCCCACCTGTTGCTATCGAGTCCCCAGCCTCACTGCTCCAGTCTTCCCGGCACCAAAGCGTGTCCTGTGGAGCGAGCCATTTCCCTCCCTGTCCTAGCGCTCGATTTATTGCTCAAATCGGTCTCTCCCGCTCGCTCCGTGCACCGCCGCTTCCTGCAATCTTGACGCAACCTTGCGCCTAGGGATGATTGCCTCTTGGATTGCCATGTAATTGTGATTGATCGGTGTGCGTGTGAGAGGTGTAAATTGTGCCACTGTGCACCTACTGTAGCGAAACGTTGTCACTGCGCACTCTCTGTACCACTAGCTGTGTGCGCGTCTGCCTGCCTATGCAATCGAGTATCCGCAGTGTTCTGGATGTAGCCTACTGACCGGCTTCAATAAAAGAGCAGAAGTCCATTTCAGCTCCCAGGACGTACTGATGCTATTAGATCAGTTATGTTTCTCACCGAGAAAGGAATTATTTTTGCGCAGGACAGAAGTTCCATTATTCACTTGTGGTCGTGCCAGTTTGATGAGCACGAAGAGCGAAAATACACTGTAAATCATACACTCAATATGTAACTTGTAAGGATTAGAGCTTCAAAACCGAGTCTTGTGGGTTATGAGCCCGTATTTGAGATGCGTTAATTTCACGTGATGTTGAAAACGTAACGTGCAGAGAGGAACAAATGGACTATATGATTACCGTATCCTACTAGACTGGTAAAATAATCATATAGATATTCCTAAGATGAATTTCGAATTCTTTGAATACAGAAATGCTTCTGATCGATGACATCCTTTGAAAACTAACTTAGAGCCATGCCATTGTTCTCACATTTCCCATAATACTTGCTTTCCTGTAAGAACAACTGATGATGCCAACGCCTGCGTTTCTCCAATGGTGTTCTCATGGTTAGTTCTAATATAGGAATATTTCCATGGTTTGTAGCCCTGACCTGCTGCCATACTAAGTCCTCCATTATTGTAGTCCCGACACATGTTGGGCGTCCTATACACGGTCACCTTGGATACGTGGGATTCTGCCTGACGTGGAGTCAAAATCGCCCATTTGGCGACTTAAACATGCCATTGTTTGTCGAGAGTGAGGCTGTGTTCATTCTGCGTGCGTCGGTCTCGTGTGAAGATTTCGCTCATTGCTGACGTCCTCTTTGAAGCGCAGCTATTTGTTACATAGCATTGCTGATTCTTTATTTTTCTATCTTCCTCATATTGTTTTATAGGTACTCGTTATAAGTCCATGATTTATTTGCGCTGAAATTCATTTCGCGACTACCATCGGTGAATTTTATTTTAAGGAAACAGGGTAGATTATGAAATGCCAGACAAACTCCTATCGCTGGAGAACAATGAATATGTTGGAATACTCGTACTCGCAATGCCCTTCTATTTCTCGAGCCATACGGTGGAGTTCATCAACTTCACCCATGCATGTCAGAGGGAGTCGTGCCCCCAGGGGACCCCGTTTGTTACTTACACTAGCTAGTTCCATTCTCATTTTCCTTCTCATGTTGCTTTCATGTTGCTTTTCTCTATTCTTCATTCTCGTTTCTTCTTAGGCGCGCTGGTCCAGTGGGTAAACACCTTCGTGCATGGGCTCCATGTTTTTGTAGACATATACACTATATGTCCCTTCGTCTTGTTCTCTTGAAATATCGTAGTACCGGCTAGGGATAAGAATAATAGTAGTAGCAGTACTAATAAAATGTTTTGTTACGTACATGATTAGACATTTCATTACTTTACCTTCATATGATATTACCCGAAATTTTCATGGCTCAAACTGCTCATTCCTCAATCATTTCGTAGCTGACTAGTCTGTAAGGAACGAATTAATCGTATTGCTTAACGTACCGCATGTGCCTTCTCTTCCCTCCACTCTTTGGATTGCACGTTACTCTGCACGAGTGGGTAAGGAGGCCCTGAGTAGGGGACCAGTACTACTATATGCGAGTGACGAGGAAACGCTCTTCTTACAAAACAAGTTTTACGTTACCATAATGAAGAGGAATCCCTTGCTTAGCAATATAATGAAGCAATTCTTAGTGTTCGTCTGTCCGCTCTATTGTTCGTCAGGCGAGCGCTGTATTGTCTGCAGTATTCTGGCAGCTGATGCAATCGCGACCGAGAACAGTCGTCCGGTTCCGGATAACACAAAGACCGTCCGCGCTTTGTTGTTTTGTGTATCTCTTTCTGTCTAGGTCTTTGCTTTGAATTGTAGGGATAAATAAACATTCGGTGCACGTTGCTATGAACTACGCGCCTCTTCAAAATAAACACGCAGAGCGGATCGGGAGCTCAGAACCCACTTTGGGAGTCCAATTGTAGGAAAAACCCTGGTGCGTAGATCTTCTCGCTCATTTTGAGTAAACTCTTCTTGGAATGGAAGCAACATGATCATTTGTTTAGTTGTTGGTCTAGTGCTGAAATTGTGTGAACGTTTTGTCGTAAGCGGTTGTCCTATGGCTGTTTTGTATCATGCGTGAAATATCTTCACGTTCATAGCATGAGGTTTCGCCTTAATATTAACTAACATCGATCTATTGGAAATGATGGAGTGTGTGAAAGATTGAGGAACTGTGCTGCTAAGATTGTTTTATGATAAAATACCCGTGCCACGAAGAGAACTTTCAAAGTTCAGATCGTGCGACTCAGTCTTTTCTTACTAATATGATATTTTTTTTCATCAGTAACGTACAAACTACTAGACTTAACGGGCACTTGCCTCTAAGTTGGAGGTATGACCTTCAGCTCATAATCTGTATTCATTGCTTTAGAAGTGAGAATGAAAATACACTATCTCACTTTTCATGTGCCAATGGCAAATGCTTGAGCATATCGTGCGTCGAATAAGAATGGTCACTGAGGTAATAAAACTTGCGATTTCTGTGTGTACATTTACAACCACCCAGTAGTTTCTTTCATGCTTTTCTATTACAAACGTGTGACTGGTGTCAGTGCTGCTCCGATGCGGTAGGTAGGTACATTGCCTTCCTGTCTACACAGCATCGTACTTGCAAGTATTCTTTCGTCTATGTCTTAGTACCTTATCTTTCTCATTAGCTATCTATAATTGTTGGTGTCTAATCAGCAGACTTATCTTGCTGGTTTGTTGTCTCTTATGGAGCTACGCATTCGTTACGTAGTGAAATGAACTCACGTTTGGTGCGATACGCGATATCGCTCGAGTGATGCGCCTCGCTGTCGTCAACCTTCGCTGTTGTTGATTTTATTTTGCATGCGTTCCGTGCAATGACCGCAGTCAACTGTTCGTACAAATAACGTCTTGTAGCTTTGTGTTGTAAAATGTTTCGGGTTTCGTAAGTTTTGTCGTGTTTATGGTGCAGCAGCATTGGTTGTCATTTCATGGACTCTGGAAATAGTTTCACTTCCCTTTATTTTGCATGATTGTCATTCATTGTTCATACATTATATTGGCTTCCTGCTTATTTTACATCTTTGCCACTGATATTTGGTTAGGTGTCTTCACCTTACTCAAATTTGTCATTGATTTGGTATTAGCTGTGCGCTCGTTGTTCAGCTTGTCGTTTTCGTGTAGGTTTTTCTCTCATTACGCAATTTTGTCGCTATTTTAATATTGATTAATTGTCCACAAGTTTGTCACTTTTCCTGTTGGTTGTTCGTTCTATCGCTTGGTACAGAACTTAGCCATTGTTTTCTTTTAGTTGTCCTCGCATTACATAACTTGGTCGTAGTTTAAATTTGGTTGTCAGCTCGCCACCCAACTTTCATTGTTTCGATGCCACTTGCTTTGTCGCAGGCGTCATCGTCTTAGTTTTGTGTCGCCACTTTTAATTGTAGCAAAGCACCAAATTACGGCACCATTGCTGATTTCATGTGTGCTGTCTCCGTTTGTGTTGCAGTACACTTTGTGCTGAAAGTAGTAGAACGAAATCGACGTGGGTTACATCGCTGTGTACTGTAGCTCTCTTCAACTGACGCACAAGACTCGGCGGCCGCGCCCTTCCGCATCTCACTTGAAGAACGTCACAATTTACGACACTATAAACTTCATCTGAGTTCCTCGATTCTCCTAACCTTGTCAGTCCATCCTTTTACGCGCACTGTAGCTCAGTGTTTACAATTTTGTCTCTAAATTTGTGTCGTTTTACTTGCTCCTATATACGGAAACCATTCTAGAACTAAAACTGAGAAAGAAAAACCAGTTTGATATGAAAAGTCAAACTACTTGGTTTTTGACACGAGTTTTGGGAATCGCTAACAGACTTCTACGTGGTTGAAATCAGTAACTTTAAACCTAGAATTTAAGGCTATTATCTGTAAGGTGGATCGTTTTTATTTCATTATAATGCACCTCAAAGCTTTTCATCTTGTGCTCTAATTTGTTCCTAACGCTGTCCCTGTGATTCCAGAGCGACTGTTTTAAAATAGAAAGTGCGATTGTGTTGAATAAACCTGTGAAACATTAATAAATTTTTCCTTGGATGATATTTCAACCATTTTATATCGGGAACTTCCAGAAAGTGGTAGTTTATGTTTCCAAATTTAGGAACATGACCATAATGTCATCCGCTCTCCTTGTTAGCGTCGTGATATTCAAATCGAACAACGAAGTGAATGCGAAAAGCAACTCGTTTCGTTTTCCGTGCAATAGTGAAGCTGTGAACTACGCCAACCTGAGCTCGGGTATGTTATGCCCACAGTACTCGGTGACAATGTAATTTGATTGTGAAGTTGTAGCGTTATCATTTTGCGCATCAGCTGCTGCTGTTGCATTTAATTTATGGTATTTGTGCAATGATCTCACTAGCGCCCTTCCCTGTTATGAAAGCTCAAACTCCCGGACCGACGACTCCTTCAGTGAGGTGTCTTGCGCCCCAGACGCTCACTCCAGCGGCCTCTGCTCTTCACCACAAGATGGCTACTTTGGACAGACGGCCCAGCTCCAAACTCTCTGCTTCCAGCATTGTTCCTCCCACCAGCCGCTACTCTCACTACCCCACCAATCGCATGTCAAACAATAACAATTCCAACTTCAGTCACAACCTCAATCTAGATCTGGAAAAAAAGAATGCTCACGCAAACTATGAGAATAAGTTCGGCTTTGATTCCAGAAGTAAAGTTGTGTTAAGGGAAAATCGCGACCTTGAAACAAGGCATCACAGACGCTGTGGGAGAAGTCCGTCGAACGAACCTGGCAGTTCTCGCGGACCGACTTCCTCATCGTGTCACCGCGGTCGCAGTGCCGTGCAGGACCGCAGTCGGGACTACAGCAGTGACAGTAACGGTCCCGCTGGCTATACTCTTGGCAGAGTCGTCACATCCACAGGCAAAAACAAATCTAAGCCAAAGCAGCCTGTGAAAACTAATTATGCTGATTTGCGTCTGGTAAATAACATTCACTGCAGATTGTCCCACTGCGCCAGGGGCGAATGCAGCAAAAACAGCTTCGCTGGCCCTTGTCCTCATCATCCGTTTCCGGCACCTCCAGCAGCACACTGGCCCTTCCCTTGTCCGGCGCATGGTGCCAATCCGCCCTCAACCCTCGACTCCCGAGCGCCCTATCCACATGGTCACGTCAGCCCTCTCAACTTCGATGCTTCCACCACGACTTACTATGCCGCCCACCCGCACCTGCTGCCCAACCCTCTCGCGTTCGACCCGCGGTATCACTTCGCTACTATGCCTGCGCGCGGCAGCCGCAGCAAGAGCAACAGCAGCAGTCGGAGCCGCAGCACGTGCCGAAACAACAGTCGTAATCCTCTTGTCCACTGCCTCTCCGCCCCACGACCTGCTGATGGCGACAGCGACGACGAATACGGCGAAGAGCCAGGTAACAGATTGTCCCCACTTGACTCCTCCATTGAAGGGAACACAGTAAAGCAAGGTAGGATGTAATTCGCATCTTGTCGTTTTTTATTATTAGTTTCAAACGTGCTGATTAGTTAGCCAATTGTACCCGAAAACGTTCATTCAGTTGTGATTAATCGAGTCGATTTTCAAGAAATGTTAATATCCTCCCTCGCTATACTGAATGTTATGCGCTGAGATCAATAGCTACAGGTAAGTTGTGCTTCTCTGTTTCCCTTCTCAAGTTACACAAAATTTACTCTTCGGTATGTGCAAATTGAACCTTTAATGATGGCGACTGTATAATTTCCGAAAATAGGAATAGATTGACGCTCTTACATTTTTCGCGTATCGTCGCCTCCCCATGCCGCTCTGGACCACGGAATTGATGGGTGGCGGCGTGAGTCACCCGCTGACTAGAGCTGTTGCATGGATGACCCGGTGAGTCATTCCCCGCTCTACACAAATTATTGTTCTTCCGGATAAACGCTTGCATGGCGGACACTGCATAAGACAGTGACTGATACAAAGAAATTATTATTAATTATGAATGGTAGGATTGAAATTGATTTTTTTTTTGTCAGTGTTCGTGCCAGCATTTGTCTAGGCCTATACTTCGCATTGGTGTTTACTTCAGCAAAGAAGTGTCCAATTTTTCTCTGCTTTTTAGCTTTTTAAAATATCAGTTCTTAAACCCATGAGTAAAGGTACCTACTGTTGAAGTCAATGTTACCGTGAAAGAATTCTAAGTTCTCAAAAAAGGTTAATCGTTAGTAACATGCAAGTAAGTTTCTTTTTATGGTTACAGGATATCCTATACTCCTGTGGTTGTACTGGTTCTGCTGTAGTTTATTAGAAGTGAGAAGATTTCAAACTTGTAACGCAACACTGTTGTTAATTAATTTTCACGGGTCGTGTTTATGCTCGTATACTTCATCTGCTTTTGTTCTTCCTTCTATCATTACTTGACCACGATCGTTGCACTGGCCGTAGTGCCAACAGTCATTCCCTAGTGGTATTTTATTTATTTATTTTTATTTTAGTGCAGCACATTTTCAGCAATTGCATAATTATCACTAGGTACCATTTGAAGCGAGTCAACAATCGCGTGGGAGAAAAAATGTTTAAAAGGCACAGTTTGCCCACGCCACGCTAACCCCCTGAAAATGAAATGAAAGCGCGAAATATTGAAATAAAAACGCGATATATTAAGTAAGAGGCTCAAAAAGAATTACAGAAATCAATCACTGAATAGGAAATGATTTATCCTATAGATCTGAAAGTATCGAAGCATATGTACCCAGATGTGTGTACTGTGTATTTGTCTTATTTTTTCTCTGCGTCCCAGACGTTAAGTCACTAATTTAATACCATGGTTAATTAACTTTTTTATGCGGCATCCGGGTCTCACGACTTTTTTGGAAGCTCTCGCTGCTGTCGTTAAAAAATACGTCATTAACCTTCAAGGTTATGGGGAACTTGTGCTTAGTAAATGTGCTGAAGGCGCTCACTCCTCTAGTCTGATTCCTGGCCCTGAACTGCATCCGCTCCAACCTGTTCCTTCATTCGCTGGATTAACCCTTTGCCTCCGCCCCAGCGGCACCGCAAACAAGGGTCCAAGCGTTTGCTGTAAGATGTTGTAATAAAACACCCCTGCATGTTCGAACGAAGACGTCCACTCGGTGGGATAATGTTTGTACTTTTACTCGCAATGCACTTATTTTGTGGCTCTTGCTACCTTCCATCCGTAATTATTCGAAACCACAGCTTAAGATGGATTGCGATCTTTTCCTCTAATGCAGACGGGAGATTCGATTGGCTCCAACTGCTATCTTTTTTTAGAAGCGCGGAAGAGCTATACTGTCGGCATTTATCGACTACCTATCTTTTTATGCATTTTTATACGTGCTCTCAACGCTATACCTACTTAACTGAAGTGAAATATTTCAGATCGAGGCCAGTATAAGCGTTGTAGAATAGCTGCAGGTTGTGCGGCATTAATGCTTTTATCTTTTTTTTAACGTGTTTTTTGTAAGGGATTTCTCTTTTCTCTGGGAAAATACCCTATTAATAACCACATGTAGGTCACTTCCATGCATCGTTATGAACTAGCTTGAGATGATCCATAACCCAAAGGTGAGAAGAACAGAACCATTTCGTACAAAGCTTTGGTTGAATGTGTACATGGGAAGATGCATCGGCGGGAGGCGGCGCCATCCATGTTTTTTCACCCACTCCACCTGCCGCGTTTGACGTTCGTTGGGGCAAATTTATTGCATCAGGCAATGCGCCTCCAGCGGGCACTGGAGTTACTGACTTATTAGGCAGCAAGGCAGAGCCCGCATTGTTAATTCGATGTATAAGTAAGCGACGCCCTGCACGTAGATTGTTGCAGTGTGTCACTAGGACTCGTAGAATTGTTCAGTGTAATATAATCGCCTTATATTGTCACACGCATTGTTCATGCGGGACACACACAGGCATCTGGGTCAGCTCTGACTCCTTTGTGCGAGTTTTCCTGTACGCGTATCTCCATTTCCTCGATATAATTAAAATACTCATGGCGGTTATTATGCCACCCGTGACACATTTCTCCCGTTTGTACTACAACGTCCGTGAAGTGCTACCTGCTAGGTCAATTGTTGATGCTACTGCATGTGTTTTGTAAGTTGAATTGATTGTCTTGTTGCTTCTACCTTTACTCTGCCACCTATGGTCACACAGTCTCGTAAGCCATTTGCCATTAGTTTGTGTTATTACGATTGTTTACAGACATAGCGTACCGTTCAGTTTAGCTTCTTTAGACGCGCTAGATGCGCATTTGGCTACTTTGTTTGTGACTCGATGAAGTTGCACTACTGTATACCGCTTGATCAGATAGCCCTTGTCTCTAGATCGAATAGCGATGGAATAGCGATCGCTGGATCACGTTACAATGTACCACTCGATCTAGTTACGCTACATCGATCGTATTCCTGCATCAGCGGCGCTGTCCTACTCGACAGACTTTCATCGAGTGACGCTCGATCGTTTTGTCACCTACGCGACGGCCCACCTCCCGCGGCACGCAGCGCTACGCGCGTCACGTCGCTCGCTGGAGATCCGCAATAATGGACGGGCGGTTAACCTCAAGGCTTCTGTCGCTACATGCTGCCGTAATAAGCCTCGGCCTTACTGCCTCAAATGAACCTCACAATTATTAGGAAATTAGCACTCGTGGTTGCGAAATGGAG
>LQNS02278096.1:18168073-18188283 GCA_001587735.2 Parhyale hawaiensis | reverse complement strand
ATGGAAGCTTAAACTGTGTTACTCCTTCATGCGAAGACATTTGCCTTCCTCTTCCTGCCCTTTCCTTCATCTTGTCGATATTACGGGCTGTCATGGGATGTTCCCAACGTTAGCGGTCGTTGCAAAGGTTAGCTGCTTTCAACTAGACATGAGAGTTGTTGAGTTGTGGGCTTGTGATTTTCAAGACAGCGTATAGTGTGGTGCACTGTACTGTAGTATAGTGTAGTTACTGCCCTGTAGTGTACGCCGGGATTGCACCGTAACGTAGTGTGGTGTACTGTAGGACAGTGTAGTGCGAGGTATCTTAGTTATGTTTCTAGGAATGAAAAACCTCGCCAATTAAGCTGTAACTGGATATGTCTTGATTTCTTCGCCGACCCATGCATGTCGACTCCAAAGGTGCTGATGAACACATGGATGTTCTAGGTATATAGACCCACACGACATTGTGAGGCGAAAACTTGGCTCTTGACAGCTAATTTGTGAACTTTATGGATGTAATTCTCTTGATCTGCAAGCGCCTCTTTGCAAACATTAGCTTTTTGTGACATGTGTCGTTTTCTTGTTCGTATGTTATGCAAATATCGCTGCAGCGTGTTACATACGTAGAAATTTATCGGTAGATTAAGTGGCTGCTTCGAAAGCTGGTCGATTTAATCCGTCACTTTCCCAGCTCGCCAGTTTTCGATCTAGGTCAGCGAGAAAAATGTATATCTTTACATGATAACGCAAATCTTAGCGTATGATCATTTCATTAGGGAAAGATCTACTGCCCTGTTCAAATACTTTCACGAACGATACGTACAAACCTCCCATATAAGGAAGCGTGCTTAGCTTCATAAGCGCTACCAAATTTGCACATTTCATGAATTTATAACTGTTGTAATACCTGCACTTTCTATTTTTAGGGTTAGGGCATTATTGGATATAATCGTTGGTCCTTGCCAATTAGTCGCTATTTGTAGACCTGCATAGTAATATCCAATCGAGCAACAACTAATTCATCTCTGTACTAATCATGTGCTAATAAAACTATTAGTTTTTTTTTGCATATTTGTATCCAGTATGAGGTACTTAAGAGTAGTGTCTGTTTGTCAGGTTTATGACATATTGCTTCCATTTCCTGCTGATATGGGCCGTTGAAAGCCAGCTTATCATTTCGCAGAATATGGCGTCTATATATGTATACGACCAGTTCGTATGTGTTACTCCCTCGTACTATAAATAGATTAGTTGCTCGTCTTGCACACGAAGTAAAGGTTTGCACACGTACGTAGCTTAACCCATCATACCTATTGAACGGGAAGGCCCTCTGCGGTCCTCGTGAGTCAGAGCAAGAAGCCTATATGGGACGTATTTCTTCGGTGCCTTTTCGTTTCTGTCCATTTTGATGCACCCACTAATGCCTTCATCTATTATTTTTCTTCCTTCTTTACTTGTTGTTCCCCTGCGCAATAATGCTGTGTGAGAACACTCTCCTGCATATCGACATACTACCGTACTTGTCCCTTTGTTTTCGAGAGGCGGTAGCTATAGCCCTTATGGCCGTTGCGTCATACTAAACAACCCGTAATAAGAACAACTGTACACCTATATATGTGTTGCTCAATTATGCCACATTTTCTCATGAGCTGCAGCTATGACATAGTGGGAACTTTGATTTGTACTCCAATGATCCAATGACGCAAAATTTATGTTTTTCTAACATCGGACTCAAGTTCAAAGATAAGCAGTGGTTCTTAAAGTATAGGCGATACCCACCCATGAGGGTGATACTATAGTAGGCATTAGGAGCAGTTGGTGAATGGGAAAATACTATTAGCTGGAGCATTCTGAGAGCGCATACGGCCGCCAAGTAAGGCAAAGTTTACGAAAAATTAAAGTTGGTCCTGAATCTACGATATCATTTTATCATCATCACAATTTGCTCATTTGCGTTTCTTGACAGTATTAAAAGTTTCTGTAATTTTCTTGAAGATTCGTCCATAACTTTTTCCGTTATGCTCTGTCAATCACTTAGACTAACATTACTCAAACGGACAGACCGATCATCACCAAAATTTCGGCATTCATGTATTTTAACATTTATAATAGTTCCTGCAAATTTCACAAAGATCCGTTCATAGCTTTTTGATTTATGTTACTGAAAAACATGAAATAAAACAGAGATAACCAAACACACATACTAATAGATCATCACAATGTTTTTTTTTATTTGCTCTTCGCAACAAACCTAACAATTCATGCGAATATTTTGAAAATCCGTCCATAACTTTTTGAGTTCTGAGACCCTCCAACCTATAGCTCAGGCATCATCCGCAAAAAGGACAAGCAAAAGTTTATCTTCACGTATTTTTTTAGCCCAGACAATGCGCTAATCCCTGCGAATATGTTCAGGGATTGTCGGGCCTCTGGATTCACCCTCTTTGCCACTTTTTTCAAACCCAGCACCTTGTGCTTTTGAATAGGTTCAAGCCCAATACTGCAGTATTTTGTCACTCCAAGATGGCTTTTTATCACTCTACGTAATTTCGGCATGTCCCTCCAGTGTCTAATTTTGTTTTTCCTCTTCGGTTATGAGCTTTTTCACATATGTCTACGATCATGACGTTCTTTTGTCGCATCCCATTTCTTTTGCTATATCACTACAGGAATACCATTACAAGGTCTTGAACAGTCTGCGCCCTCTTTTCATATGTCGGGCGTCGTTTCCTCGGCATATTCTCACACTCGCAATAATGCTCGACGTATTTGAAAACGAAGCATAGTACATTAATTCATATAACTTCGGGTTTACTGCATAAATCAACTTGAAAATTTATAGGAATATTACTCTTAGCAGAAACCTTTTCCGTATTGAAGCTCATTTCGATTCTGTATCTTATTCCGAAGATGTTTTGAACAAGGATACTTGCAAAAAACGTGACTCACACTGTAAAAGTGTGTGTAGGCAAAAAGAGAGGGTGCAAATTAGATCCTTTCCGGAAGCCAAGAAGCGCCCGACTGGAAACGTTTGAGAACAGGAGCTGCTTTACACATTTAATTTTCTGTAGTTGAAAGTTTTACTAGTTCTGCTGGTTTGCTCGGGGCTCGAGACAGTCCTAGTCTGATATCATTTGCTGAAAGCCAAATGTATGCTAGATAAAGTGGTAAAACCTAGCCAAAAATCTAATTTTTTCACTTTCGGAAATTTGAAAATTTCAAACAAATTAAAGTAGAATGAGTGTGTGTACCACTATGTTTTAATTACTGTATGATCTTTCAATTATTTATGGTATTTGTTCCTCAGAATAGTTTTTTTACGCTCATTGTGGGACTGTGGGTGCTTTGTAACTTCTACTAAGGAAGTTATGTTTGTGCCGGAGTTTGTCTTTCTGTCTGTTGGCAACATAACTCAAAAAGTAGTGGACGGATCTTCATGACATTTACGGGAAATATTAGGAAAATCTCTAAGAATGGCTGATTAAATTTTGGTGATGATTCGTCTGCCCGCTGTCACTTTGTCTGTCTACCCAGTATTGTACGGTACCTTTAAGCATTGCGTTGAGTGGTGGAGGTCTGCGCTTTCAGAGTGCAGCTCTATTTAGTCCTTACATCATTGTTACATTGTAAAGCAACCTCCCAAACAGTATGAATTTTTGTTTTGAAATAGTTTTTTTAAGTTTGTAAAATTGAAGAATAGCCGTCGGGCTGTACTTGTGTTAGTCGCATGGAGTATTATGTAAGCTCTAGTTAAGCTAGTATAAGCGCCACTCTAGTATCTCCTCGCGTGTACGACCGCCACTCAAGGGGCAATATTGTCTTATGTCACTCAGCTATGCAGTCAAGAGCAGACCGCTCCTGAAGCTCTCCTCGACTTGCTCTTGACTTGGCATTTAAAGTGTCTGTCCAAGTTTGAGCTCACTAGCGTGTTGCACATCGCGAAATTAAATCTAACCTCCATTGGCCACATCAAGTGCATGCATTTGATTTTGCCCACGTGCTGTGGACATGTTTTTAATTGTCGCTGATCATGTTCGAGTGCTCTTCTGTGGAGCGTTTATTTATCTGTTCGTGCTTAATTTTTGTGCGCTAAACGGTCTATTGTCGATACCTCACTTTCGTCAGCACGCGATTTTGTTGTAACTTTGACTGGGATCGACGTGAGTTGGAGATGGCGTCACATGATGGATCCTCTTCGTCTCTGCTGTTGCTTTACAGTATGTAAACGTGCTAGCGATTCGATGAGAATCCCTCTGAGACATTGAGCTGGGAATATATGCGTTCCAAAGTTCTATGGCTCGTCTGTGCGTATGTTCACGGTTCCATCAGCCTGTAGCGTGGGCTCCATCTCAAGAATTATTCTTCAGTGTCTGCTAATACTTGCGCTTCAGACAGTATCTCCCGCTGTACTATATGAATCAGTTGTCTGCAGCGACAGGATGTTACTTTCTCTGAAAACTCTTGCACTATTCATATAGTGAACTGTCCAATATTGTCATCCGCTTTGCTTAACTTTTAAATTTAGTGTGTAGATTGGTTATTAGGACCTGTAGCTGTAAGGTATTTTTTTGTAATAATATAACGAGTAATTCCTAGAATTACTTGTTTCAAAGGGAATTTTAAGTAATCACTCTCGTTCCAGTGACACGGTATGACCAAGGACCCGCATCATGTAGAAGTCCTCCACAGTGATCGATATGTGCATTCGTCTATAGCTACGCCTTTCTCTGAGGGCCATGCTGGATTGCTAATGGGATATTGACCTACATAATTTTACTCTATTTATACAGTAGCTCGGTTCCGCTGCCAGTACTCATTCGAGGCGGTACTAAATATAAAAAGTCCCGGACTTTCTAGAGAAAAAAAATGCCGGTTAATTGTTCTATCAAATTCCTATCTTGTTATTAATGGAGATTTAGCGAAGTTCTTATGTTACCTACGTGATTGCTTTCGATTCAGATGCCGTATAAGCGCCTCTGCATAAGATGGATGAGACAGTCTACCTCTTAGAGTAAATGAAGCAGGGATTCCTGCCACTTCATTCGATGTGTATATAAATTTATGGGCTCCCGCTCGACAAAATGCTCCCTCTTTCCTGCACTCTTCCATCTTTATTTCGCCCATGAAGTAGATGGCGTGGTGGGGATGTAATTGAGTTAGTTTGACCCGCGAGGGTTCGACCTGCAACAAAACCAATTTTCTACCATCTTTCCTCTGAAGAATTTGCTTTACGATTTGCTCCGTTAAAACTGAGGATGTTGCTTCTTGATGTGCCTGTGGAGGCTGTGGTTCGTCTTGATTTGTTTTGTATTCTTGTATTATTGTGTTCACTCACAATTTTTTCACCAACTGTGTTTGTCCATAGTAAGTTTTGTTATCTATTTCATCGCAGTTGTTGTATGTACTCTGTTTGTAAACCTTAAGGCTTACTGGCAGACCGAGTACAAGAATGTGATATGTTTTCTCTATTGTGTATAATAACTATATTCCTTAGATACCGATATGAGCAAAATGTACATGTCTGATCATATGTTGTTGGTGCCGAGAATTGGCAGTTTAATATCAGTAATTTATAAGTTCTGCCTATATATGATGCGGTAGTTCCCACATGCGTTAATTTATATCTTGCTACGTAAAGAAAGAATTGATATGTATTATATATATAGGTACACACACTCGAGCACTACCTGAACCATATGTGCGGCAACAAGGTCAGGAAAGTCTGGATGAGGACTTCTGAGAGCCTTTACGGACTCGCTCCGTTCTTTATGCGTCTCATTAAGTTCACCTTACTGTGCACAAATATATCTGCATGTGGTCGTGGGTTGTGTGTGCATATTATAGGCATGGTAGACGCCACTCACCGCCATATTGGTTAGGGTGAGTTGCCCGTAGCCTGCCTGATTGGCTTCATCCTTGAACATGAACACTTTTGGACATCGCAATGCGCCAGCACCTCAGCAGCACCTGTTCTTGTCGAGCAGACTAAGCTCTGTTATTATATGTAGTTGCATTGATATTTTACGCTCTCTTGTAACAAATTTAAATTTTTAATAGCAAGGTATCTCTTTCAACAATTCGCATGGTGTCTTTCGTTCAAAATATCATTACTACGAGTATTGTCTGTTCATCACCCGGGATCAAACTGAGAAGCGCTGATACGATTTTGTTTACGGTTCGGTTGTATGTATGTCTGTTTGTTTATCCACCCAAAAAAGATGCAGATGGAGTTGAGCCATCACCAGAATCTTTTTAGGCAGTCGGGTGGGTTGACGCAACTTGACTGAGAAGTGAAAAATGCCAAAAATGTAGAGTTAGCTGGCCATAAAAAATGACGTAGAGTTTGTAACTTCTCCTCCCCTCTTTACTTTGGGTGATTGTCTTACGCCACGAGGCGTTCTAGTTTCTTTCATTAAATCATATCTTGCTCAGGCTGTGCTGTTTCGCTACACTGGTTCCTTCTATTGTACTCTCATATGCGATAACAAAGCCTTTGTACCTCGCGTAGTAACACAGCCTGGGGAAAACAGGGCTGAACCGCTTAAAAAGGAGTCAAAGGACCCCTTCAGTTATGTTTTAAATGATGGTATTGCTATGTGAATATTTTATGATGGACAGTAAAGGGTTAAGGTATCAATCTCCGTACCAGTGGAACTATCATAGCGAGAGGCCGCGTACCTGATCCTCTCACTGATGCGGGAAATTTCAAGATAACAAGTTGCGTCAAATTTGCGAACCTTAATTAATGGCTGTCGCGTCGATGCAATTTGTAAGCGGGTTCTCTTGTCTAAAAAAAAAGTCCAAAGCAGAAGATTCGCTATGGTAGAGCATTTATTTGATATTTAAAAACTCACTGTCAAGACAGTGGTCAACTGTTACAATGGCAAAGTTATTTATGAGATCCCGTGTGTCGGCCCTCCTGTTATTCTGTGTGCAGCACTGCGGCCTCTTTGACCACCGCACTTACGTGCCATAGAGCCATCGGCCGCCAAGCCCTGCAACGATATCACCCTCGGTCTGCTGGTGATGATCAGCCCATGTTGGCAGCTCGTTCTGAAAGCACTGAGTATTGTATTGGGTTGACAAGGTGTTTCTTCATAAACCGAAGTGCTAGTGTTTGCCCATTTCTTTGTAAGAGCTAGCAGATACTTACCTATGGTTATCTTGCGCCGTCGAGTCAAATTTTCTGGAGAGGTTATAATCGTCCGTGCTTTCTGTGTATGCATTCTAAGGAATGATTGATTGCTCTGCTGGAAAGGCAAGAGTTGTTTTACGCCAACCCAATGAAAGTGCTTCGTAACCCACAACTAACTGTACAACCCCTGCTATTATGCCCATCTCGCCCCTGCGCTGCACATGTTACTAACATGTCTGTCACCAGAGAAAGTGAACCGTCCGCCTGCTCCGCTAATTTACTTATTTCATTTCATCTAATTTAAGTTTCACTCTCTCTACCGCTCGTGAAAGTTTCTGCAGATCGCTTGAAATTGCATGGAGCGGTTGCACAATCTGGTGAAAATTACATAGAGTTAATGGGCATTTGTTTCACTTGGAAATACTTCTGTCTCGCATGGAGACGACGGGCTCTTCTGTTCTTTGGAACAAGCGACCTCGGTTACGTGCGGATCTCAGAACTGATTTATTCCTTGCTTGTTACCATGTTGCTTTGTTGATGTACAATTTGCTTGGTTTGTTGATTGTTCAATTTGCATTCCTAGAAGAATGCATAATAATACAAGTATTGATAAGTAGTTTAAGCTTCTCTTTACATCAGAAACACGGAAGCCAATGCATTTAATTTGGAATATCACCGATGTGCTTTATTTATTTCTTTATTTATTTCTTTATTTATTGTTTTTTTAATTGAAATGAAGAAGACGTGACAATTGAAGCCGTTATTTACAAGATCGCAGAATCGCGTGCGTGTAATATTTGTGTTAAAAAGTAGTGCATGCAGGAGATACCCTCACCCTCATCTGGGAATAAATATTATGCACAGCGTATGTAAAATTGTGTAACGAGCTAAACGTACTTTTATGTGACTGAATATAATGGTTACTCCATGAATTTTCATGTGTATCATGCCTGCTAAAAATGGCAGGGATTTCCGATCATAGTTACAGACATACAGTAGCGTAATGTATTTCATCGGAATCTCTAAATAGCTTTAATAATGACCAGACCCTTGAGATCTCTCCGGTTAGTGCGTCATGTGGCTATTTGCTATCCATTTATGGCCGCCTGTGGCGAATTCGTGGTAGGTATTGACAGTATCTTTATCAGAAACAGCGACTAATAGCAATATTCTTCATTTCGAAACTACAGTGTGCTATTCGCGATTTAACTGAGCAGCATTTGCATGACAGTGTCACCTGCCCGGCAAGCTCATCTTTGTTGTGCATCAGCTCCAAGAACTTGCACCAGCACCGTAGGTAAAGGTTTGTGCTTTTTTAGGCGTGGATTGCTTCTCAGCAGCGGTAGGAGGGGGGGGGGGCTGAAGTCATGTGATGCTCAGGGTTCAGTATTGCAGCGTCAGCGTTGCTATTCCTCATAGTCTGCTGCGAGGGCACTGCTTAACCTGGAAAGAGGACGATTGAAGGGCGTACCGCTGTCATGTAAGCCTTCCGTCTCTGATGCCATATCTCTGACGGTCTGTGGCCGGCTGTCGCCGTGGCCCAGCGGACAGTTATCTGCAGCGTGGGTATGTGATATATCAGATGGGGTTTGCTGTCGAGTTCAGTTTACTTCTGCCGAAATTATATCGACTCCCAACTAGTGAAATAATTCCTGATTTACACGTCAACGCCTTCCACTAACTTGTGCTCTTGCTTGCTCGGCTGACGTGTGCTGCTCGAGCCAAGATGCTCAAGGGAAAGCTAGTGTCGAGCTCGATACTTGTAATTATGTACGCAATTACACTCCTCTGTGCTGCCGATAACGGGCGAGTTTCTTATAGCATCTTATTTCCTAGAACATTACACTGCTTTATGTGGACCCGTCAGCTGAGCGGCTGTCATGCGCTTGTTGTTTTCTGAACCTCGCACCATCTGATCTCGTCACTTTCGGAGTCCTAACTGAGGATCTTCACAGCTCGTGTCAGCAATTGCCAGCTGAGCCTTCGAACAGTTGTATTTCTGTTCCTCTTTCTTCTATTTTCTTGCCTATACTGCCAGTGTTTATTTTGTTTTACTACTTCTTTTCTGACTTGCTATTCTCATAAGCGGTGTTGTTTTTTTTTTTTTTTGCATGAGCTATCCATTTGAACTGAAAATTGCATTTTTACGAATAATTTTATCGTCTTTTGAAGCACGAATGGTAGAGGTGATCCAAAGTCTGAAACCAGCATGCATAATATAATTTCGAATGCTTCCAGTGCCGTATATTATTCCATGGTCATTGATGACTTTTCACTTTTTCAAATGAGGTGTGGATGGCCTTGATGGCTTCAGTCTTATTCTGAAGTCCTTGACATCTTTTGCTTTTGTTCAACTCATGACAGCGCTTGCCTATTGTTCAGTTGATACGGACATTCATTACGATGCGGGAGATTTTCCTTTTATGCTTTCCAAAAGAGACCATATCTAATGTAGACTTCGCCTAATTTGACTGCCTCGTGTATCATGTGCTTGGGTCGGATTCCTGCAGATGTCGCGACTGCTTAGTTAACTTATGCGGCTTCCAACACCTGAAGCATTGGAGACAGACAAAGTGGTAGCTTTGTACATTTCACTTATCATAAGGCATGAGCAAGGAAACGAGAGGGACTACGTGGGTCTATAACAAGATTACAACATGGCCTTGGCTGACACGCTGCGGCCCTCTTCAGGACTGAACCACACTTTTACAGAAAAAAAAAAATATCTTCTGTAATTTCTCATTTTAATGCATTGCCTAACATACGTATTAGGGAGGTAGATCTGGACTCCTCCTTAATGTACTTGTCACCGATCAGAAGTTTCCTTCGGTTGAACTTTTCGCAAAATCCATCCCACTGCGGATCCGTAACGCTCACATTAGCCTCCCGGCTTGATGGCCTCCCTTGAAAGGTCAGTGTAATCGATTTTTACTGGCTCGTATAGAAACGTAGGACCTTTGTTGTCGAAAAAAAAAGAGGAGCACCCTTGCCGAAAGGACAATAAACATATTTGTATAATGTTGTTTGCAGCCCAACAGTTTCACAACCAGCTTATTTGAACACATTTCTCGGAAAATATACACAATTATTTGCACCCACTTGTCAATTTTATTCAATATTTTTTGCGGAAATTAAATGTTTCTCTAGTTATTACTAGTTGTTGGTCACGACATTTGAAAACTCGTATTGCAGCTAATCGTTTCTGATAAGGTGATGCTGGTGCTTGACCTTCTGAATAGTGAATACGTTAATTTTCCATGAGTTAGTAGTTCACTTATTCGGCTGCGATGTTAAACCTGACACGTGGTGTTCAGTGCCGTGCAGTTAATGTAAGCGCTCTATACCAATTATTTTTAATTTTTTGGTAAATCAAGAAAACAAGTAGTTATATACATAGGCATTGCTCTTGTACAAAGTTACAGTCCGGTCGGTCAGCCCGCCTGCTCAACTCACGTTCAGAGGCGTAAGTCGTTCTCTGCACTGCACTCATCTATTGGCAGTGACACCAGGCGAGGTACTTTCCTAACTTATTATAGAAGTGCCTTATCCTCCTTACTATCTATCGTCCTATAGGCTACGCAAATTTTCCACGAGTTCATTGGTTGGTCAGTCACCGCTGTTACTGCTCGTGTTGCGTTCAGTGGCGTGCGGTTCATTTAATCGCTCCAGAACAGTTATTTGAAGGGACATTTTCGCTAGGTGCGGCAACCCTTCGTCACGCGCCCGTGTCACCCTCCCTCTTCTGTGTCCGTGGGCCCTAAGCCAGCTGCTGAATTATGTGAGGAGCCCAACAGGTGCATCCTGTTCCCTTGATTGCTGCTTCGCTGAGTGCTGGCATCCTTCTGCAACTTCCTCGTCCTCTTGGCTCTGCAGCCGCCGCCAAAGTGTTTCATTTTAGCAGCCAAATAATCTCATTGTGGCAGTTCAAGTGTTCTTAAAGCGGCCTAAGGAATTTATGTCAGCTGAGGTGTTCCGCTATACGAGCCAAATGATCTGTCAGGCTCGTGTTCTCAGCGACAATGCTCATTGCATTCCTCGCTGCAGCCGAGGCCTGTGATTTACGTCATCTAATTAGCGTGATATGTTCATCAAAAGCAACGTTCATCTCCTACGTATCGAATACAGGGGGGCTCAGTTCATCCTAAGACTTCGTTCCACATTCGTCGATATTAGGGAAAAAACCTCAATTTTTTTTTGTATAATTTTGCCGCAGCTGTTACCGTTAAAAGTTAGGCACTTGCACAAGTATGCAACATGTATTCATATAGATTTATATTAGATTGTGTGCTTGTAACTTATATCTCTTACTTCTTGGTAAAGCAAGAATGAATGTTTTGCTAAGTACGTTTGCCGCTACGTATGATTACGCTACTTGCCATCCTAATAATACACCTTTAAATTTCCTGACTCCTCAGAGCTGCACTGGTTGTCACCTCTAGATGTGTGTCTGGAAATGGTGGGTCATCAAAATACATTGTGCATGTGTACAAGCCTGATCCTTTTTACAGTCAACTTTTAATTCCATTGCCAAGCTTTATCAGTAGGGACGATGACAAATATTGCTATTGCTTCGTTGGTATAGCTTGTTCTACCAATATTTCGCTACGATCATACCGATTTTTTGGTTCTTCCACTCATGTTTTAGTCATTATGAGTTACATCATTTTTTACGTCAAGACTGTCATCACTGCATGTTGCTGCTGTGACGCTTGCATAGACTTCGCGCTGATGGTACACCAGAATAGCAAGCCGCTGAATCTCCCCATCGCTAAAGTGAGTGTCGATCGGTTTCCAACTTTCGTCCCGTATCACCCCGACAATCGAACTGATCTCTCTCTATTGTGTACATTCCTGTAGAGCTTTGCTCTCATTACGCTGATTGCATCGCTACATCTGCGCTATCGTATCTCCGCCGTCCCATCTCGTCCCAATCCACCCACAATGCGCTCTTCTTCCTGTACCGTCTTCTTCATCTCTGGCGACGTCTCTGCTTTGTCTTCCATATCCTGTCATGGTGCTGTGCATATTTTAGATGCTTCATATCGTATCGTTCGCTTGCAGAATCTAACGTTAAAGCACGTATCTTTGTTGGTTTTTATTGGACAAGATCCTTTCCTGCAACAGCTTTTCTTTCTTGTAGTTTGATGTGTCTATTTTTAAATTTTATTTCTTGGTTTGCTTGGAAGCCCGCATTTACTGTGCGTGTTCGGTTGCAGCATTGCCGTGTTATTGCATATTTTCGATCGATTGAACAGCTTTGTCTCTGCGTATATTTTTTCTTGTACCGTCTTTTACATTGTCAGAGTTGCCTGTTCTTTGTTCGTCGATATCCTTCCGTGCTGCTTGCTGGAGGCTCCTATGTGTTCGCTTGTGAGATGTTCGCCTCTTCACCCTCGCTGGAATCTATATATATATATTTTGTTTCTTAGTATCTCTTTTTCCTCTCTTACAGCTGTGTCTCTGTTGATACATGACTATACTCTTCGGTAATCTCTTGTATCGTTTAGAATAATCCAATGTGTTCGGTAGCGGATGTACGAGCTAATCAGCTGTTTTTAATTTAGATTTTGATTTTTACTCTGCTCGAGTGTCGTTTCTTGTGTTGCATTTTCTCGTTTTACAATTTTTGTGAGCCCGTGCCTTTTAGAATGTCCTCATGCAGCATGTTAGCTTTCTAACAATCGCATCAGCTTCCTTCAGTTCTCTTATCTTACTTCCCACCTACTGTATTCATAGATTTGTGTTCTGTTGGTTTCAGCCAAACTAAACTGGCGTTTTCGCTGGCCCAAATTTTTGCTCTGTCTCTCATTCGTAATTGTTATGTCCTGTCAACGGTAGAACTGTAAAATACTGGTCATTCTTTCTCTTCTGTCGCATGCTTTCTAGAAATTAGTCTCCTGAGGACAGATGCACTCCCAATCGACAGCTCTGACTCAGCCACCGTCTCGAGAGTTATCCATCCATCACCCACGCCCCAAAATCTCACAACTTCCTCCTACACTGCGTATTTTCTATCCGCTGTCACCGCAGTCGCCCGTGAAGCTCTTGCTCATTTTGCGGTATAACAGCCCCCCGCTCTGTGCATTGGCGTGTGTCCTTCGTTCTCTGCTTGTCCGGATAGTTGGTAGCTGCTGTAGAAGATGGAAATGTTTCACTAAGTCTTCATCACTTCGGCGCTCCGTTCATTGGCGCGTGTCTCGAGTCAACAGGTAGTTCTGATGGTTGGTATCTGCTGCAGAAGTTGGAAATGTTTCACAAAATCTTCAAACTCTTAGCTCTTTGATCTCTGTGCATTGACGTGCGTTTCCAATTCTCCGGTTGTTTGGAGGGTTAGTCGTGGCTGCAGAAGAGGGAAGTGGTCCACTAAGTCTTCATACTACACAACCGCTTCTGTCACATGGGTTTAACCTTTATGCTGCAATACATCATGCTGCACGTGATGCTTGCATATCAGTCGCGCCAGCGTCATGACTGTAATATGAAGCGTTTAGAGACACGATCTCCAAAACCGCTGAGGACCATCCGGACAACATGTTGCTGATGAATGTAGACGAGGTGATTACACTTGTTTCCAGTCTTTACATGTACAATACAGGCCTTGTGCTAAAATTGTCGTATGTAGATATGCTTTTTATAACTTTTTACACTTGATGCTGGTTCTGATGTCGCTGCAGGGATATGACTCCTTGTAATGCTCGCAACTGCTGCGCAGCGCTCGTTATGTTGTCGAGAGAATCGAATGATGCCCACCGGTTAATAAAGCATAAAAAAATTTATCGAATAATATATAGAATTTAAAATAGGACGCAGAGTCGCTTTTCACGATAAAAACGGAGAACTCGAGAGCGACAAAATGAATGTCGGGTGCTCTGTGCAGTGAGCCAGCGAACATTGGTGGTAGGATGGGGGGGGGGAAGTTGCGCGTATCTGCGGCGGCGGCGGCAGCAGCAGGCCTCTCGCTGCCAGCGCGGCAGTCCTGGGAACTGGAACGCATCTCCGGCTCGTCCAGTCTTTCCTGGATACGGCCGCTTGTGCGGAGCTCCTCTGTCGCTGCGAGCGGTAACGAGGTTGATGTTTGTCACCAGCGACGGACTTTCCCTTCTAATTGTTATTACCACGAGGATTCCGCGCCGAGTACAAGATTATAGATGTAAGGATGCCTTTTTCTTTTAAAATAATGTACCGTCAACATATTTCAGCGCTAGTTCAGCTTCAGCACCCGTGATTGTGATACCTTGCCTAAGTACTTTCGGTTATCGTTATTAGAATCTGCCTCTGAAAGCTCTGTCGCATTGCGTTGTCAAAGTACGATGTATCTGATGCCAGTCGTTGAGAGCACTGCCGCCAGAATGACAACGTTCTTCCAGGACAAGAAGTACCAATTTGGCTTCCATGCATGTAGATTTAGCATGGGCACTTCCTCGTGCATGGATTCCACGTGCGTTTCTCCCGACATTTCAGTAGCGACTCTGGACACTTAAACTAATTTGTTATTTCAACGTGCATACTGTCATTAGGAAACAACAGTGGCCGCTGTGGAACTTCTTTCGTTTTCCTGAAACTTGAATTCGAAGTGAGTTCAACTTATTTCAACAAAACAAACCTCTTATTATTACACCCTTGGTGTCGCGTTTAGTTATTCCTAGCAAAGGTTTTGTCCCTCTGTCTCCTATTCACTGAGCTGCAGCATTTGGCTGCAAACTATTCGATCCCGCGTCCATCCCGATACCATAATCACCTCGTCAGACATTCGTTTGATGGTTCCGCTGCAGTCTGAAAACTCGCCCGTGTGCCACTGACAGACCTGCAACGCTGCTCATAATTAAAATAGCGTTGACGACACTCTGGACTTCTATTAACCGGAGATGCTTTAAAAACGCTCTTCAGTTCCATAAACTAGTCGCTCAATGGACGGCTTCAATATCTACACAAAGTTCCGAATAAGTGCGAAGTGTTACGCTTCGCTTATACAATAATTTCCTGTTCCTGCGTGTTTACTCTCTCATCTCACACAATATATTTTTTCTGATGACACCGTCCAATGCTGTATATGCCGTATCGCCATCAAACGAAAATTATATCAAGCACCGGGCTTTGAATTCACTGTTAGCGCTGCTTACGGGCCCTCCTCTTGATTTACGAACTCAAGAGAAGTTGGAACCTTGTTGCAAAAATCCATATTTTCCGTATTCTTGATGTTTGTATTATTGGAAAATGCTTAATCCACAGTACTGCTAATATTGTTCTCAAAAATTTATAAATTATAAATAGTTTACGAGACTTACTTCGTAATGAGAAAGCTGCTCCGTCCATAATGTTTTTTTTTTTAGATTAGGACAGCGTTCCAGTTCTCATGTCCCTCTCGTGTTTACAGTCATCTTCTTTTATGTCGTTGACACGTCCTCTTTATTCTGTGGTAGGTACATATATCATGACACTCCGGTGCTTACAATGCGTAAAAGTGTTGATCACTTGAGCTGTCGCGCACGCGCAGATGCGCGTTTTCTCACGCGCGTTTGGGTGCGTGATCTTCTAATGCGCAACTTGGGGCTCCAGTCGTAAATCTTTGTGGAAGTGGAAACTCATGTGGTCCCTCCTCGATTTCCTGGGGCCGCCGAGCGTTTTATACGCCACTTTAATTATAGACTACGGGGCGGAGCTCGCTTTCTGAGGCCGCCAGCTCTTGTTGTCACCGTTCTTATATTTTGTCGTTGTCCTCACTTGCATACTTAGAAGACATTCGAAGCTTTAGCTGCATGCTCCGCTGCTGTACTTTCGCATGCTCCGGAAAAAGTTCGTTTATTAGTTCTTACCCAAACGCCAATTTTCAGGCGATTATCCAGTGCCGCTTCTTACACGTATTGGATATATTCCTAAGATTTTTTGATGCTGTACGCACCTGTTCTCGTTTTCTTCTGCATTGGTACGGATTTGCTGAAGATGAGTCGAACCCTGTGGCCTTGGTAATCGCTCGCTGCTACGCTATACGCTTCTTGTTGTATCGAGCTTGCGTATGTGTAGCGGTGGCTTAGTGCGTAACAACGGACGTAGTCTAATCGTACGAGATGTTCAATGTCGTGTCGGAATTAACGTTAGGTGTAAAGGGCATTGGAAATAAATAGAAGGCATTTTTGAACATTATGTCCCTATCTGAAATTCACGAGGAATTGTCTAACGTCCGTAGGGACAACATCGGATAGTATCCCGTAACTGCCTATAATTTTCCAATTGAGGTCAGCGTATGCCCGGGCACCGTAAGATGTTTGCTTCATACCAGTGAATATGCTGTACGCGTACGGTGTGGGGGAAAGAAATTAGGTATTGTTTCGCGACTGAGCGCTACAATATGTGCATTTATTCCTTCCATCAGTCTGGATACTTCACTTGTGCTTCTGTGCGAGAAAAAATTGCTGCCAATCGCAGTTGACTTGTAAGCTATCCCTGCACGCCGTCCTTAATTGCATGGACATTTCTTATTGCGTAGCAATTTCATCTTTCGCTTGCTTGAATACTGTCATCACCCTGTTACGTAGCCCAGCTTATCTAACCGTGCAATTTTATATCATTACTGTAACAAGTTCATTCCTCATGACCTTTTCCCAACACCGGCAGTAATTACATCGGAACAGCTGCAAACCATCCGCATTCGATTATAATTACTCAACTGCCTTGCAACGAACACTTTGTTTTCTTTGTCCACTTTCTTGGGGTAATTTCTTACACGCTGTTTCTCAGCGACAGAAGAGGTTCCCACGCGTGCAAGTCACCGCTGCACAACTGACGTACTCCAGCGGAGGCGTCGCTGCATGTCGTAGTTTGTCGTCTACCTAAGAAGGTCATCAGGGCGCTGGCGACGATAAGTGAACTACATCAACGCTCTGCTTTGCCGGTCGTATTATATTGTTGCTTATATATGTAGTTGAAAATGTAAGCGATGCCTCACATTTTTTGAAATGGCTATATCTCTGTAAATATTGGCTTAATTGTGTATAAAACAAGTTTTCTTCTGTAGTAACTTATGGTAAATTCGTTTTCAAGATGTATTGAATACTTGCTATACCGCTGAAATGTGAGATACTTCGAACGAAAGTTATCCACGTGATATATGTTGAATTATTGTAAAAAAAATTGTCGGTACTCTTTACATTTTATTTTGCTAATGCTTGATTAAAATTATCCGTGCCCAAATACAACACAACACAACTTTGCTTAACAAATTAAGTAGGTAGTAAAAAAACTATTCTGTTCACGAGCGCCGTACGGCTCCCATAACAATTAAATCACGACCAGCCTCCATGAGATCCCGTGTCTGCTACCCGCGACGGTAATGATTGATTCAATAAACGGTTGTTGCACGTTACTAATAAGATTCAGGAACGGTTAAGGTCTTGAAGCTTACAATTGTTCTATAGTTATATGCGTTTCATTTGAAACTATAGGAAGCTCTGTGTTCCCTGTTCCTGTATATATTTTAAACGCGTATTGATGTGACAAAATGCTTTACGAATTAGAATTGATAATTGTATTTTTGACGTGTGCTCCTGCACTGAAGCTGCTAGTGACTGTTTCCTTTGCTGAAAATATAGCTACAGAACATTGTATGGGAATAAAATGTGCATTTGCTGTATGGTATGTGGTGTTACGTTCAAACTGTGGGTAACTCGATGTTTCCCGTTCACAAAAAATGCATCGCACTCTTCAATCGCATGGTGCATGTTTAAGCTCAAATTTGATTTATCAGTATTCTCGCATAATCTCAGGTATAGTACATTATACGTAATAACTTTTCTTCTACAGTTTTAATCAAATCATTGCCAAATTGGACTTTGTAAGAATGGACACTCCTTCGTTTCTGCAAATCTCTGCGTTTGTCAGTAAGAAGCAATATTGCGGTAACCACAGTGGCTGATACAAATCAATGCCATCCCAAATGCATTGTCCAGTTTTTTCCAGCTATAAAGATAAAATTTTCAGTACTTTATACACTACCAGTGCACACAGCCGTCTGTGCTCTCAACAACGCCCTTCCTGCTGGAAACTGGTGCAAAGCGTTTTTTGAAGCATAAACAAATGGCTTTTTCAAGGAGCTGCAACCCTCGTTGGAAGGCCTTGCAGCGCTCCGTGAAACTGCCTCCAACTAACTACTTCCAAGGTGATGTGACGGGGCGGTGTTCAAGGATTCTTTCCCGCGACCGTTGGTTCTGAACAGCTTGGCGACGTTCAAGGATTCTAATCTCGGCACTGTTGGTACTTGACAGGCACTCCTAGCAGATCTACTCCATATCTTATTAATATTCTACTCCATATCGTATTTGAGTTAAGTTAACTAGAAGACTATCCATGGGTAATACGTGTTATATATACCTACGGATAAAGATATATGGTTTGTGTTCTAGAGTAAACCGGCTTCACATTGTAGTAAAATAAGCGAGTTTTTACCGTCGAATCGTTACGTTACAATACCATGGTCGAATCGACATCAGGAAACCAGCAGGTTCACGTCTACAGTTTAACCGATAGAATTTGTTGCATTTTTGACTGCGATTCATTTGTTAATTATCCTGAGTTTAGTGAACTTACCGCCCGCCAGTAGCATGGAAGTCATTGATGAATTTATTCTCGTAGTCGCGACAGGTAATTATTTGTGAGATAATTTATCATAAATTTTTATCAAATGGTAATTGTGAAGTGACTATCACTATTCACTTTTATCCTCTTGTTTCACCTACTCTGAACGGAACTCATGTCCTTCGACGACCAGCGGACCATTCTCATCTGTGGACAAGGCAGCAAAAATTTGCGCTGAAAAATCCGCAAATATGTAAGCGTAAGTTTCATCAGCATTTGACCATCGGGTGAAACAACCTTCAGCACCAGCGAGATGAAGTCAGATAGTCGGCGTTACTAATGAAATTATTGCGAAACTTATTCTCGTACCTGAATTTTTTTCTGTTTGTTCGAGATTACCCCGTTTCACATTCGGGTTTACGCGTAACTGAGTGAAAAACACAGTCACTTTTAATTATAAATTGAATGAATGGGCCTAATTCTCCTGTTTTGGGTCCGATGCAGCGTCTACATATTTCAAAGTCATGAAGAATATAGCACCGTGAGTTATATATATCGTTTGCTTACTTGCTGAAGTTACCTCTCTTCGCAGTGTAAAGTTTTGTGATTATCAAATCATCCGTTTTCGACGGTCGCATATTATCATAAAATGTAGCACAGGAATCGTAGTTCTCAACCGGGGAGAGGGATACCCTACAGGGTGGGTGATTCAGACTTTCAGAGATGGGATGGGATAGGGCCACACAGTGGCTGACCGAAACTGTTAACTTTTGAGATCCCCTTACATGAAATTAAAAATGCACGTTTTCAGGCAGGCGCTCTTGGAGAGGACATTTTGGCATATACGAGTACCTTAGCCTTACCTATCGTAACCTATGAAGGCGTTTGCAACATCCTTGTCTTGTGCTTACTTTTCTTCCATGTTTATACACATCAATGATGTCTTGCTTTGTCACTGTTCTTCTTCCCAAATTTATCGTACCCATGTACCCTGATCCTGTTTGGACCCCCCCCCCCCGGCACTGCACTGTCCCGCATTTATCTCGACGTACTACCTGTTCCTCCTCCTTCCCAAAGTCACTTAGATTTGCTAATCCAATTTGATTTTAATAAAATAGCGCAAGGGTAGAAACCGTAGGGAAGCAGTGCCCTACAGTTTATGCCATCATCGGGTAGACGTGGGCGAAATAGCCACCGAAGTTGCCCAACCTCCAGCGAGGAGGACCCATGTGTGTACATGCGCCGGAGCCGTAAACAGGGTATCTGTTTACAGGAGGCTCCGTGTGACGTGTATACGGCCGGACATGCCATATGGACCTCAGCTCTTGATCGGTTCTGCTTCTTTATGGTTCAATTTGATCGCGTAAGTCAGTTCTGTTTTGGTGAAGCGTGTGGCTTGAGAGCTACGATCGCTTGCTGGTGAGCCTCGGACGGTATATCCATGCTGGGGTGGACCAGAAATTCGCAGATCGTCTTGCTCTAGCAGAAACTGGGGTATTTTTTATGCGTAGAATGTGAGGAAAAC
>LQNS02278096.1:18136307-18168034 GCA_001587735.2 Parhyale hawaiensis | reverse complement strand
GTTTCAAAAGCGAAAACTGACACATAGTAAAATGACTACTTAATTATGTCATTTCGTACTGCGTTTTCTTGCTAATTTATAACCTAAAGCTGCCTCTTTATGTGTGCATGGAACACAAAATACCATTGTCCTTACCAACTGTAAAACTATTTGTTGCTCACAAGTGCAGCTTTACGCTTGCCAGAAGAAAACTTTTTATTTTACATGATTTGTTGTACCTCAAAACGCCAGCTTCCGATATTGTTTTCAGCTCTTCAATATTATTAGCCTTGTTAAAGTGTTTCCCTGTGTGTAGAACTCCAGATATACTGATGCACACTGTACAAATGAGCAATAAATTATGGCTTTCCATTTTAGTTCTTGATTCTAATGAAAACAGTTTTTCTTAGGTAAAGAAGCAAAGGTTCATTTTTTTCAGCATGAGTGAGACCCTAAATTGCTTCTAGTCGCATAGATGAGCAACAAATTGCAGCTTTGCAGCGTAGATTTCCGGACTTGCGCAAGAGCTTCACGAACAAGAGAAGATGAGCCACACTGTGTGGGGTGTTCAAGAGGAAATGACAGTGGGTGGGGCGGCTCTTTGCGTATGGTGACACTAATTCACTCTTCCATGGAGCATCCGATGGGGTGTGTTTTGCTGCACAGCGCGTCTGCTTTAATTTGGATGTACTTCAATTGGTTTATGTTGTCCGTGTTGCTTTGAGCTCATTGATCGGATCGTGAATACTATTCCTAGCTTTCGGTTTTAAGAGAACTTGTATATAGACAAAGTTTTCCTGGCACTGACAGAAAATGTCCATTTTCAGAACGTTCCTGAAACTAGTTACCTCAGGCAATTTTAAATTTCTTCGTTTTCTAGGTATTTCTGAAATTTGAAATTTTTTGATATGCTTGAAATATTCCTTTTGGGATATTGTGCAAAATGTTCATTTTTGTGACAATTAAGAAAATATTCGATTCCAGATCATTTTCGAAAACGTTGGCTTACATGGTAATAATGAACGGGGAAATAATATACTCCTTTTGGGGCTTGAAAATGGTTTTTGTACTTCCTGTTCTTTCCCCAATGCCAAGCGTCGTTGTTATTCGACAGCTCTATGTGCATGCCTCTTTCGCAATCACTTATCGTGCATTATACTAGAGCGTATTATGCAAATCTGATAGTCTTATCTCCTTTAATTGTTCTCAACGCAGCTGTGTTATTAAGTTATCTACCAGTGACGTCTATGTTATTTAGACCAACCTATCTCTCTTCTGATAACTACCGTATTGCTCTGTTTACCTCTGTTAATTGAGTTTTTATCATTGAAAATTTATCATCTTAGTCGTGAACAAACTCCACTTCCGAAATGAAACTCATTACCTTTTATAATCACTTGTTTAATGCGCTTTGCATGCCATTAACCAGGCAAGGATCATTAATCTCTAAATGAGCGAGTCGTAGGGATGCCAATTATCGTTCGCACTCTTTGGCTGCACCTCTAATGAGCCAAACTCATGTACTCGAGGCTGTTGCCGTACGCTGTTTGGAGTCGCCTCTGCTCAACCGTCTGTGACCTGGCGTGGTGGGCTACCTCCGTCGCGGTGAGGTAGCGTGGTGGGCTGCCACCGTGACCTGGCGTGGTGGGCTACCTCCGTCGCGGTGACTTAGCGTGGTGGGCTGCCACCGTGACCTGGCGTGGTGGGCTACCTCCGTCGCGGTGACTTAGCGTGGCGGGCTGCCACCGTGACCTAGCGTGGTGAGCTACCTCTGTCGCGGTGACTTAGCGTGGCGGGCTGCCACCGTGACCTAGCGTGGTGGGCTACCCCCGTCGCAGTGACTTAGCGTGGTGGGCTACTTCCGTCGATGTGGGATTGATGGTCTACCTCTCTCTACCTGCGCGTGTTTTTTACCTATATGAGAATTTTATATGCAGGATATTGCATCAATCCTACAGACTGTAGTTTAGCGTAACGTGCATACAATAGTTCGTTGTGCTATACCGAATAAATTAGTATGTTATTAAGTTGTGCTGTAAATATATAAGGTGCTGATTCACAGAACCCGGTAAGCGCCAGACATGAAAAACGAGAAAAACGTTGCTAAAATGTATAGAGACTTTCAAAATTGCAATAGAATCTGAAACCCTGAAAGATATCTGTGTCTGTTTTTTTATTGTGTAACTTAGAGCATCAGCTTATTTGTTAGCATGCTCTTGTATAAAAAAGACATTTTGAAAGACAAAAGCATTAACAGTTTTTTCTCCTTTTGTATGACAACGCCGAAACACGGTAGTAAACATTGTGATCACATTGTGTTACTGCAACCTTACCTTGCGACATAAATAGTCGCTATTTTGACAGAAAGTAATTAGCTGCGTGTACGTTCCCATATAGCCGTTATAAAATGATTTCACGATAAAAAAATGAAACAACTAGAGCATTCCGAGAGCGCATACCTCCTCCAAGCGAGGCAACGGTAACGAAAAATTCAATTTAGCTTCGAAACCATGTTTTTCTTTGTATCAACTCCAAAATCTAATCATTTGAGCCCTTTGATGGTATTAACAGTTTGTGCAATTTTCGAGAAGATCCGTTCATAACTTTTTGAGTTATACTGCTAACAAACATTATGACAAACATGAGTTAAACGAACAAACCGATCTGCACCAAAATCTAATCATTTATGTCTTTCAGCATTATTAACAACTATAAATTTCCTAAAGATCCATTCATAATTTTTTGAGTTATTGTGCTAACAAGCATAAAATTAAAAACAGTAACAAACGAAAAAAAACAGATCACTCCAAAAATTTGGTCATTTACTCTTTGTAATATACCGAACAACTCTTGAAAATTTGATCTAAATCCGTCCATAACTATTTGAGTTATGGCCTTGAAAAAATGAGGCAGACAAACAAACAGATGGACGGATCTTCACCAAATGTTGATCATCTGTTTCTCCTAACATACCTAACAATCCCTGCAAATTTCATCAAAATCCGTCCATAACTTTTTGAGTTATCTTGGTGACAGACAGAATAATAGATAGACAGACAAAGGCGACGAATACATAACCTCCTTGGCGGAGGTAATAATGCAATTTTCACCCATATTTTGTCTGAATTTTTTTCGACCGTAGCTACTCGAGTACGTGATAGAAGACGCTTTATGGAATACTCGTACAGTGGCATAGGTGCCTATACGCTACCTAACTTGATTGTGACCGCGGCTGCGCTCACCGGCTTATGTAACTCAGCGCCTCATATAGAAGCTTTTCTTAACAAGTTTGTCTCCTAAAAAGTATTTCTGGAAATAGGTTCCTTTAACTGCGGAACGTACAAACATTTTGGGGGGAGGGGGGGGGGGGATTCATGTTTAACTACGAAAAGAATGTAGCATTTCATGATGCTTGTATCTTATCTGCGGAATAAATGTACCGTTTTGGAGGGAGTTTCAATTACCTTCGAAATACTGTAACATATTTTAGGAAGTCCACTCATCTTTCGCTGGATTTGTTGCGCTGCTTCTTTATTTGTCTTTATTATAAGATGATGGTTAGTGTGGGCAGGCATACTTATACTCATCGTCTCTGGTATCTTTGATTAAAATGTTATTCGATCCGGCGGTCCTGCTTCATTTGCTGCGTAACTTGTGCTTTTTTTCTTCATTTTTTGCACTAGTTCTAGTTTTCCTATTTCACAGATGTTCTTTGCTTAATCTGCGACTTGAAACCCCATATAAGTTAATTAGCGAACAATCCATGTAGTGGCAAGATGCTTACACGTACTATTGACATTAATGCGGCCGTATAAATGCACTACCAAATTATGTACAAGTAGCTCTGCTAATAACAATAATTTTGTAACGGTAAGCTAAGTCCCTGCTAATAGGCATAACTGCCTATATTGCACTCTTGGTGTTACCCAACACACAGTTTCCCAGGAGACAAGCTGCCTGTTCAGTTGCTTCTCCACTTCTGCTGTCAAGCACGTCACTCTACAGTTGTATGTCGCGTATTTTATCGCCAAGTTTGTTTGCTTTGGCGTAGTGTATCCTGCGTGTCAGTGACGATAACATCTGCATGGTCTGCACTCTTGCTTCAATATGAGGCACGTCCCTTCATGTGACTGTGGGAGAGTGTGCCGCTGGTCAATGGGCTCTTCACATGGCGCTCTGTATGTATGTGTGTTTAGTTCCATGCGCCTGCTTCTCTGAACTCTGCACCGAGCTCACTCACGTTCTCCTGCTGCTGCAGGCCAACATTGCGCTGTTGATTTGCAGGACGTTTGTTTGAGCACAGACGTGCGTGCCTCAATCTTATGTCTGCTGTGGCTGCTGCGGGCGACCTCGTTAGCCACTGTACTATTCGTCAGTACGGGCATTTTATTGTACTAGTGACCCGCGCTTTTCAAACTGCGGGTATTCATGCGCGCTGCTGTTTGTTACAACCAATGTTGACGGTACCAGGTCATTATTTTCCCACTTGACCGTTTCCGAGCAGCAGAGTTTGTTCTCAAGGAAACGTTAATTCGTATTTGACACGTGATGATTATTAACTACGTAATTGTGCAAGACGCTGGAGCGTAAAATGGTCGTAACAGTGACTGTAGTTAAGATAAACCTTGTAACAGACTTGAGTTTCTTTACATTGATCTGCAGCCGCGCTGGCTCAACAATACGTTTTCGTTCTGTCACTGGACCTGGTTGTTGTTTGGCATACAGGGCTTCTCTCTCTCGTCCATTGTTCATTACGAAAATTACCGGACAGATCGTGCCGTTACAAGTATGTTAACAACTCATATGGAATGCAGTAATTTTACTACGTACTTTTTTGCCTCCGAGATGATGTGCTCGTTAGGTTGTGCCGCGTTATTTTCTGAACGTCGTGTGCTAATTTTGCACATTTCATCACGGCACCCTGACGACTGACTGCATTTCTTTCAGTATTTGCCTAAACGCATTACTTAGAAATGTCAAACGACCGTTTACATCCTATCAGAAAAATTATTGGAGAACCATATGACTCATGCGATTAGACTTCTCTAGACCAGTTCAGCTTGCGATTGTAACATCGAAAAGGTTGATGTTGCTCTGGCCAGCATTAACATTCAATATGTGCGGCGGAGGGCGTGCCGGCTTGCGCTGATTACCGTGGGCTCCGCTGTTTGTGTCTTCTTTGCCACTTATTCGCAGCGATGTTACGGGTCTTCAACGCTCATATGAAAATTTATAAGTTTCTCTCTGCGCATCGTCTTGCCACTCATTCACTGTTGTACGTTTGGACTTCAGCAGCTATTGTAAGAAATAATGTTGCAACTACGTATTTTCGGTAAAGCTGTTCAGTATCGTTGGCCTGGGAGTTGCGAATTAATTTTATGGCGACTGAATTGGTCGCCGCAGTTATTTCAACGAATCGGGTCGCTGCCTGTCAGACTCTGGTCGATCTCTCACCAAGCTCTAGAAAATTGTTAGGATCATTATGGTACGCTTTCTGTTCCTCGCTATGCTGCGCCCTTTATTTAGTGTTATAATTCAAAAACTAAAACGTTCTTTCGCAATTCACTAAATTAATGCAGTCTCTTAGTGTGGCACTGACCGCGTAGTCCTTGACGCTTAGTTATCCTTGTATTGCGATGCCTGAGCAGCAGCAGCCCTAAGGGCTGAACCGTCTCATGCATTGCCCATCACTGAACGTTAACAATTGCACTTCTTTTCGTCTTCGTCAGATCTTTGTGTTAGTCCTCCTCTTACATTCTCATGCTGTGGTCTTGCTAACTATACTCAATTGGCCCTAATAAAGAAGACCTTATTATTGCGCTGTCTGCTTCATGAGGACCCTCGCTGCATTTTGCTTTGTTTAGCCAACACCCGAGAACAGATCTCGCTCGAGTCCCCACCTTCTGTCCCTGGCCAAATTGGTTACATTGGTGTCATTCTTCATGTTCTTGGAGCATGATTGTGTTGATGGTTTGTGTATTCTGTATCCACTGGAGCCCGGAATTAATACTTTTCTCTCTAAACGGGAGTTTTCCGGTTTCGGTGTTTGTGGGGGTTTAGTTTCGAACTTTGTCCCGGTAAATTTCGTATATGGGCCGAGTACATATGCATCATATGGATTTCCAGTTGCTTTTTCTCGTGTGTGTGTGTATAGGTATGTCGTACGGGCTTTGATGGCTAAATTTTCAAGGCATTGCAATTAGAATTAACAACCGTGCCAAAAGTTATATTTTTCGGTGAGCATTCAAAGCTGTTCTCTGTGCACGGTTGTCATTTTTCATGCCGAATGGCTGTTTCTGAGCCAAAATTGTTGCACGAGCGCATTTTTGTATACGAGTGCCTTTGCTATTAACATCGTTATGGCAGTGGAACTTTTATCACAGGCGTTAGTGTTTTGTGCGTCCTCATGTGGCGTCGAATCAATGAGCTGCTTCACGTTGGTATTTTATTCGTTGATAGTGGAATATAATTGCCATTCAGTTTGTAACTTTACGTTCACTCTTGCGGTATAGTTTTTACTATGTCTATCACTGTTTAATTCAATAGTTTTTACCAAGTTTTATATTGGCAATGTTTTCACTCGTTGCAGAATTTTACAGTGTTGTATTACTCAACAAGTATAATCGATATTTTGTATAGATTATCTTCAGTGAAAGTACAACCCCGTCTGCCATGCATTGTTTACACGTATACAGCTCGACGAAGGCCCTCGGCCGTTAGAGGTTCTTCTCCGATCTCCAACGTTATTACAACGCGCTATCGTTCTCTTATCTCGACGCTGCCGATAGGAGTAAAGCCGTAAAACGATAATTTGGCAGAAGTTTTTGCTTGCAGTTGCCTCTGTGCCACGCGATACATAAATACAACCATCAGCACTTGTCCCACTTCTCTATCACTTTATCGTTACGACCACCGGGGTCTGGAGAGACTGTACTGTATCATGGAGGTATATTTAGATATCAGCCAACGGTTCCGCGTTGCTTATGTGCGTCATCTACAATCTCTATTGTCACTCTACGTTCTACTTTAAATTTCATTACATAGAGTATTCACAAAAAAATATTTCGGACTTTGACTTATTACCCTAGTAAGTTGAAGGGGTTCTGTCAAGTATGTAGTGGATATTTCGAACATACATGTTTTCTCTCAAATGATATATATATTTTTTTTTGTTTTATATTGTTAGTGAGCTACATGCAGCTATATGATCAGAATTCAAAACGGTATTCGTCGTAGCCATATATATGTAGCTACTGACCCATTTACTATATCTATGGTTTGATATGTGTACAACTTTCAGCTCCCGCTTTACTGAAAGGGAAGTCATGTTTCCGTTACTTGAACCACGGACAGCTTCTCCAGCTCATCAGGTTTGGTAATTTTGTTTATATTTTAGATTTTGTGTACGGAAAAATTCATAGATGTATAAAGACGTACTGTACTGTATTTTTAGTTAGAAATTAAGTAAAACTTCCGACTGATTTTCAGTAGACATAGGGTTAATATACGCGGAGCTCCAATTGGTATGTATAGGGGCGGTTCTTTGCCCTATACCGGAGAGAGGGATGAAGCCCTCAACATTGACGGCTTCGCATCTCCCGAATAACTTTACTTTAAAATTTTCAATGAATATCAAACAGGCCATCCATTAGTTCATTTATTACATAAGAAATAATGAAAAACTAAAGATAGACAAAGCCATAAACATTGACGGATCTGTAATATGAAAAGCTATATATTAGAACTCTAATGCCAAAAGTATCAGCCTAAGGTAAATTAGGTTCAGCAAGGGCACACCTGTCGCAGGTCCGGAGACCAGCTCTCCGACCATACGACAGGGACATGCGTATCCTATGTCAACACAGAGACAAATGAACGTACGTCAGTTCAGCCTAACTGACGCTGCTTGCCTACAAGAATAAGGGACTACGGTAAATAGTATTATTGTGAACGAACGGCGCTTTCATGGTATGTCTCTTTCCCTGCATGTGTACCGTACATATTTGTTTTAAATTCTTCCCAGTGGACGTGCTCTCACATCATGACTGGATTCGATATTAGATTGTGCATTTGATCACATCACGAAGCCGTTCATAAAAGCGACGCCTTTGTTCAAAATTTGATCGTGTAAACGACCTGCTTGGCAACACTTACGACTGGCTATCGAATATGCTGCATACAATGTCTGTCTGCTGGTGTATGATTATGAAGCAACATATTGGAGCAAGGCACTGTTTTATTGATAACTATATCGGCGCTCTTCAGAAGAGAGCCGCTTTCAGTGTGACACAAACACTTGCTTGTGCGACTGCACGCGCGCCTTCATGTTCTCTTCTGATTAGATCAGTTCAATTTTCTATGTCAACATTTGCAATGCTGCGCATATTTTGAGCTTTTTAGTCTATTGCGCAGCTGTTGAGATGCTACATGTTGCTGTCTATGAAAATCCGGGCTGGCCTGCCACTAAGAACTCACTGTAGCGTAAGCCCAAGCTGGCTCTATGGGGAACAACAGTGTACTGGCTGTAGCGAGAGTTTGTGTGTCTGCATCTGTCTGTCCGTGTAAGTAGCGAACGAGTTGTCGCGTTGTGAGGTTTTATTTTGTCCAGGTGATGGTGCATGCCTGTAGCGGGCTGTGCGGGTTCTGACAGACTCGGGTATTTTCTTGCAGTGAACGTCCGTGGCCGTTTGCTGCTTTCTGATAGTTTTTTTTTTTTTCAGGTAGCATTGCATGCCTTACTGCCTTTGCTTTCTTGGTTTTGTTTACCAGAACATAAGCTTGCATTCAGAGGCACGAGTTCCTTCCGGAGTGTTTCATATAGGTATCGTCTTGTGCTTTATCCACCGCTTTATTTGCATTGTTTCCATTCTATGGATGTTCCGTCCTGTGAAGCTGTAACGCTTATTGACTTCTTTGGCTTTTTTTCAATATTCGTTGATTTAGTTTACTCAGTCATTTATAAGTTTTTGTTCTCAAATATTGATCGTATTGTTAGCATAGCTACACGATGCAGCCCGTGCTGTGGGCTACTGATGCTGCTGCTTGAAGTTCTGCAGGCCTCCTTCATGCGCCTCTTTGTCAATAGATTGTAAGTATAATCTCTTTCTCATCCGGCAGCCATGCTCTATAGGTACTTCATCCTTTTCTCTTCGTCACTTCTGTTTCATTTACATTGATTTCGCCTCGATTTCGCTGCTTCGTTTCTTTTACGTCGTACTTTTTCTTATTTTATCAGGGTTAGAACTCTAGCATCTAACGTCTAACGCTCAGGGTGTATACCCCCTCCCTCTAGCGGCTGTCTGTGGCGGCGATCGCTACCCTCCTTGCTCTAAGCCCAGTCTCGAGGGAACAACAGGCCTTTGTTCTGTCGGGGACTGTGGGTGTGCAATGCTCTTCTTGCTCTTTAGGCCACCGCCGCATTTGTCATCTTCATCCTTCATAAAAACAATCTTCGGCCCGTCAACTGGCGTGTTTGCTCCTTGTACAAGTCTTACGTATAAAGGCGTCGCTCTTTTCATGTTTAAATCGGCGATATAGAACCTCCGTCGACGAACCCTGTCAACTTTTGGTACTACGCAACCGAGGTGCATCCTTATTTCAACTTCAGCAGCAGCCTCCATTGCTGCGTTCTCTGTGATTGAGTTGATCTAGAATGATTCGTTCTCATTTTACATTATTTTTCTTGCTTCTTTGCGTGCTTCGTCTCTTATTTTCAATTATTTTAATGATTGTCAATAATTTGAAGTAACGCCCTCGTTCTCCAATATTTGCTGCAGTAATATAAATTTATGGGGCTCTTAATTCTATAAAGTACTGATGCACAGACCCTGTCATTTAGTTTTATCTGTGTATTTTTTATCACATTTCATTTTGGCAATGCATGAGACTTCTACCAGATGATAGTCGCAGCTTTTCACTGACTATATTTTTCGCAGTCCGATCTCAAAGATACTCTTCTGCTTCACGGGTCACTACATTGATATTTGATACCAGAACGTTTAGCTCTTGTGCTACACAAACATTCTACACTTGGTTCACTTAGGTCTGCACTTTTTTGTATTTGCAATTTGGCACGAGCACCCACAGCCACCCTCTCATTCACGGCACGGGCCCCAACGTCCACTCAATACCCACCACCTCACGCCATCACCCTCACCATGCTTCAGTGTGCCTTGTATACACAAGCTAGCCGCTGTGTAGACAGTCATGTAAACACACAGGTATTCTAGGCGCTGTACGAACCAACTCCTTCCTTCGTAAACAAGCGCCGCGCTCAGGTGCGCCCGTACAGAATGAGGGGCTGCGGCCCCCGCCTGTCGTCTGCGCCTGGGTGTGTTACGGGGTATATAGACAATTAACGCTGTTACGGGGTATATAATATGGATAGAAGAAATGCTGTTACGGGGTTGTAATTTCGATGGGCATATACATAATTAATTATGAGAATAAGAATAGAATAAATCAATGTAGATTGTATNGTCGCGTGGTTGTGCTAGAGAGCCCGTGCTTCGAAGTTCATCCATGAACATGGGCGTCAGAAATGTTCAGTTTCTTCACTTAGCAAAGTCTTAAATGAGTGGAAGTTGTCGGTATTTATTGATATTATTGTTGGGAACAATTGTCATTCTAGAATTTTTTGTTGAAATTTTTATCCGCAGATATATATTTTCCTTTTTTTTACGTTTTGACTCTCCTCCTGCCCGGTGCTCATATTCTGAACCGGGTGTTTATAGATAATGAAATTCTCCTTAATTAAATCTAGTGAAACAGATTCTCGTTATTTATTAAATATAGTGAAGCAGATTTGACAAGCGTATTATGATGTAAAATTTGAGATAACTTACTAGGTCTAGGACCGCATACACGTTCGATTCTCTTACGTCTGACAAACTGACCTGTTATCATTCGGCCAAAAGTTCATTAGTGAATATGATTATCGCAAACGTTCAGTTTTGCTATATAGCGCATTGGGAAGCAAGACTTTGTCGGAAATGCACGCTTTATAATTTTTTACTTTTATTTGTTCGTTTATTGTTTCAAGTTATTGATCGAAAATGAGATGCAAAAAACTTCAATTTTTTGTAGTTCTAAAATTTTGCAATAGGTCATCAATTGTCTGTCGAAAATTCAAGCTTTAGGTACCGTTTTAATTTTTCGGGTGCGAGTTCTTTCTATAATTTCTTCTTTTTTGTTTCTTTTTTTTTTTTCTTGTTGTCTTTGCAGCCACTGTACTCGCTGTTGGTCAAAACGTCACGATTTTATTTTCAGTTAAAAATGCAGCTATTGCCTGCACGTTCTGTGCATTAATTTATTTTGCTTTAGCAGAGCTGTTGCTTCCTAGAACGAGCCCAATACAAATGGTGGATGCATGCTGGAGCAGAAATCCTACCTCACAAATACAAAAATTCGGTAGTTCTTGGTTGAGCCTGAACTAACTGGTAACTCATAGGTCGTAACCGCTATGTAGTGCTATTCTTTATTTTCAATATTCAGAAAGTTAAACATACCTGGACAACCTTAGCTGTTGCTGTAGACTGTATCATGCAGTGTTTGTAAAATTCTATTTTTAAATACTAATCTATTCGAGAGCAAACAAGTACTGTATATCAACAGTATAGACCCTCCCACTGCCTGTGCCGCCTGATGTACGAGGGAAAAGTCTAGAGTTCGCACGCCGAAAGCGAGGGTTAGGGTCCCTGAGGGACGATGCATCTCGGATGACATAGCGCCTCCACTGTATTAGGGAAAGCTGGTGTAACTTTTTAGGAGGACGTGCAATGATGCAGTGAATGTTTGTCCCAAGTGAATGTGCGCTCTTGTGGAGTTATTTACGTTCGTGCATATACACGTTCGATTTTTGTCTCTGTGATAACGGGAAATGTTTATTCCCTTGTGCAAATGTGCGTTTTAGGGAAGTTTTGTATTCTACATTCGTTCGATTTTTTGTCTAGCTGTGGTGATGCATGGAATGTCTGTCGTCCCATGCGGTCATACGTTCTTGTGATGCTGTTTGCTTTGCTACGTGTATTGTTTTTTTTTTTTTTGCCCATAATCGATGTTTCAATGTTTGTCTACTGTGAATGAGCACTGTTATCAAGTTATTTACTTTCCATCATCTGATCATTTTTTAATCTCTATAGTCTCTATAGTGACACGTGAAATATCTGCTCGATGTGAATATATACCCTGCTGTGAAGTTGTTTACTTGCGCTGCATATGTTCACGTGTATATATTATCATCTCGTTGCTTATTTCTACTATGAAGTATAATAACGACACTAAATTGCTTTAAGCCATCATAGGTTAAGAAATAAATTATTTTCATGTATTTCTCTACAGCGTTTCCAGAATATAGTTGTCTGTGTTCCGCAACTAATCTGAATGTATTTTTCTCTGTTTTGTAATGAATGTAGCAGTACACTTCATTGGTGACTAAGTGCTTGGCGCTGATTTTGCGTTATGTGTGCTTGCTGTTCGGTGCGTCTGTGTTTTTTTAGGTTCTGATTCTGTGTGATAATTCAAAATTAAGGAACAGATGCGCATGTACAAAAGTTTCTCGATACCTTCTCATATGAGTGCATCTTTATCGCGCTCTTTATTGATGTATTCTTTGTGCACAAAGAAAATTATGCCCTGGCGCTTCCATGTCTGGCGCATTTCAGAACAGAACTTTCCCGTAACCTCAGTGGGAAAAATAGAATTCTGCGTATGCCACACGAGCTTCTGTACGAGCAGTTAACGTCACGGGGAAAATATGCCGAAGTGAGTAATGAGGAGCCGGCGGAGGTGATTTGTGTGGCATTTTTTATCATAGCTGTGCGGTGAAACATTGGTGATGCTAAAGTTGTGGTAAGGAGGTGAAAATTCCATCCGTGAGTGATAGTTATTTAAGGGTGAGAGAGAAGAGTAACGTCAACTGTTGCGTAAGCTAAGGTGATATTTTATTTGAAAAACAAAAGCGATTTGAAAAAGGTTCCCAGTGGATAACTCACTTGGTACCTATATTGGGAACGCGATAGCGGTATAGCAGATCGGCAGGTTAATGATTTATACTTAATGTAACTGAGAACTTACCATACTGTAAGCGGATGTAATACTGTTGTTGGGAATGTTATTACTGTGAGGGAGACCGTCGTTTATGTTTATACTATAATGTAGCTATTCCAAATGTATTCATTGGTAAATGCTGTCACTCTGACTGCCGACAATGTAAGTATAAGGAAAAATGTATGTAATATTTTATTTACGCTGTAATTTACTCTTAGAATAGATAACTGCCAATATTGTTAAGTGCAGAGCTGTAGCAGCGCAAAGTTGATTTATTGAACTGAATTATCAGCTTTTACGGCATTTAGGCAATATCGGTAGTGCCCGCACTGTCAGCAGCTGCAGTATCTGCTCGTTCGTGCGTGCATGCATGTCGGTGGCATAGAATGGAAAGAGTCGCTGCAGAGGAACGACAGAAATGCAAAAGCAGACGCTGTAGTAACGATAGCATCCGTGAACAATGAGCAGCAGCGGCAGTATGATCAGCTCATACGTACGTGGTGTCGGCGGCATACAGACTTCAGCTTGAACTGAAGAGGGCGGGGTCCGCCACAGCGTATGCGCCGCACCCTCAGTTCATGCGCAACAATACATATACCGCCGCACACCTGCTCTCTGCCTCACTACGCTCAGGTGTAGTGTCTGCTGTATTTCTTCTTCCATAGATGTCGCTATATACACTCGGTCTGCTTCGCTCGCCCCACTTGACGGACTGCCTATTCTTCTCTGCCAATTACTTAGACGCTGCCGCCTCATTCCTTAATACCGAGAGCTTCTTCGCGCGTTTCTGTGCGTGTTGTTTGGTGGTTATGAGTCGTTCATTGAAATTGTGAGTTTTACGGCAGGCTGACTTGGCGCGCTGCGTAAAACCGACCATATTTTGCGAGTGTTTCGTTGTTTATGGGGCTTTTCTTTAAAACCGGGGTGTGAGCCAAGGTAGGCGACCCAGTCCATCTGCGTAGAATTGACAATCTTTCATTGGTAATGAGCCTCAACAGCAGCATTCTTGCGTGCATCATTTATGCGTGTAGGTATAGCTGCTACAGAATATACCGTACTTATTTGCTAGTTGTTCCGGTGCTCAAATTTAAAAGAAATATGATTTAGTACTTTTTGACTTACTGTAGGCTGAATCTTATTGTACCGCACATGTGCCTCAACACTTTACTCGGCTAACGTATTTTGCTTGAAGCCTTTAATATTTCACTGTTCGTCATGCTGTTTTTAAAGTACTATGTATGTGATTTATCTTAATTGCTCAACTTGTCTTTGTTTAACGTTATCGCCAGACAGTCGGTTTATGTTCGAGATTTGTCGCTTATGTACTTCCAATAGCCTTTAGAGGATTTTCGTATCATTCAATGTAGCGCCTCTCGATTTGCGCATTATTCTGTTCGCCGAGAATTCCCCTCTCCCGGTAGTTAGGTATATACAGCATGTCTACTCATCCCTCGGTCGTATGTCTCGGAGCGATACAGTTATTGCCCGAGTTAACCGACTACTTCATGTTGACTTCATCTCCATAGTCCCAGCGGCCTCTTTCATGCCGCTGCCGCACTGCCAATCAACGAGCCATCATCGCTGGTGACCGAGATGGGGCAGACGCGAAAGAGTGCAACCTTCTGGGATTGTCTTTGATCGGCTTGGGGCAGCTCTGCTCTGAGGGCTTTTATCGGCACTGCGTGTTGCTGCGAACTTAGCTGGGGGAACATATGGCTTCTATGCTCCATATATACGCGCCTTGGCAGGGCGCCATGTTCCGTGGCCGCCCTTATGCCTTCCGCTGCACCCTACCACAACGCGTTTTACATGCGGCGACTGCTGCTGCTGCTCTGTGTATGTACTGTGCCACTTCCTTCTGATGGACCCCATGTTGTGCGTCTCTTCCTCACCGAACCCACGGCACTTTTTCGCTTAGCACAAGCTAGATGCCGTACAGCTCCTGCTGCATTTGATGTACTGCGTGCTTTTCTTAATGAAAATTGATGTCACACGCTGAAGTGTTTTTGGCTCCGTCCCGTCGTTTCTCGATTGTTTACAAAATGACCACAAACTCGCTGGGCTTGAGCGACTTTTGTACCGTAATTTTGCAGTAATTTTTATGTAGGAGTATGTAGATGCAATATTCGTCTATCCAAATTTGTCATGTCTTGCATTCTCAGAACTTGTGGGCGTACACATCGTCCTGTACGTAACCTTTACTACAACTAAAGAAATATTTCATTAGTTTCAGCCGAAATAGAAAATACCGCTTAAAAACGTCATGCAGTTAACACAAACACATGTGAACAGTGTTAGTATCTCTCTCATAATATTTGAAAGCTTTTAGCGTGTCTCTTCTCTGCAGAATGTAGCTTAATGTTCTCCTTTAAATTTTTGTATCTCTGTAACACGATGAACTGTTAGAGCTCATAATTGATTGTAATGCACTTGGGGTCTCTATATACTTGTCTCATTGCTCCAGATTAAAATAGTCAGAGGATGCATCCGTGCGTGCTATGTCCGGTCTCGGTTCCTGCTTATTTACCGCCCTCACTTTTCAATCTTTATTTCATTTGACAACGACACCCTTGTGTTGTTGCTTATTAATTAATATGCAAACTGTGCATTGTGCCTCTGTCTCCTTGAATCATGCGTTACATTTGTCAGACCAAGAGAACGGATTAAATATTAATCATAGCTATAAAAATAGTGAAAACTAATGTTAATCTTTTAATATTATAATCTCACCACTTTTTTCTACCTTTTCAGGTACGTACTGTGCTGATTTCTGGCTCTCCTGCGGTGGTATTCATTTCCGTAAGTAAAAATCTTCCGTTATTTTCAAAGGAACTACCTTTCAGTATTGGCAAGATATGCCAGTTTCTTGCCACCTTATGTAATTATTGGGGAACGAAAACGCTTCTGCAGTTTTCAAATCTCAATTGTGTCGCTTGTGTTCTAGCAAACCATTGCTTGAAGTTATACCTTACTATTTAAATTGGATGTTGTCAGCTGCGCACACTGCCGCTTTTAGAGGTATATAGGCAGGCTAAGAGATGTTGATGTGATGCTGAAGGTTGCAGGATTGAATACTACCCACCCACGCAGGCGAGATCCTGCGACGCTGGATGTGCGTGCTCACGCAGCATTTGATGCCTGCAAAGCTGTAGCGGGGGTACTGGCCCTAGCCAGAAATGAGGAGGTTCAGGTAGGCACTGGTCGTTGCATTAGCGCCTTCCGTCGATGGCGCGCGCCATCGCTCTTGCTCCGTGGTGGGCTGCAGCCGGAGGTACACTCCTTGGTCGGTTAGCTTTCGTCTGCAGCACGAATTGATGCGTTTGGGTTTGTCAGACGGGGTACGGTCAAGTTGACTTTACCTTGGCCACACACCCCTACTAAGACACCCATGTGCACTTGTTCTTGCTACAGGTAGGTTGCCGCTATGGACCCAGAGGAGTGCAGGGCTGCTGTCGACCACAGCTTGACCAGGCTGCGGCGTTATATTTATGGAAGACCCGATCGACAGCTGCGCTCCCCCCGACCTTGAGGGGGTCCATTAGAGTGCCAATAGCTCATAGGGTAGAAATTTAGAACTTAAATTTTTGAACGACCCTTGGTGGGATGCTGTGTAGTAATGCGATACCTCTGGAATCGGAATTTAAAATCAATCTTTGTTTATATATAGAGGTTGCGCAAGTCAATTGAAACTTGTGCTTTGTTTTGAAACTTCTACGTACCATTGTGCAATTCACGTGCGTCACTTCTAATTATAAACCGATTCGTTTCAGATTTTAAGCAAGAAATTGTATCATTACTGCACCCCATCAGGGCCTTTCAAAAATTTAGTTTTTCAGTTTTTTCTTTCTGTACTTTTGGGCCTAGTGATGGGGCGAATATTCGCATCCGCGGAACATTTCTACCTTTTTTGACTTCTGCATCCGCTGCTGCTAAGATGGTAACATCCGCGGATATCAGCTGTAAAATCCGTAGCAAAGATGCGCAGGTTTATAACTGTACACTCAGCTCATCCACAGTGCTGAAAACTGCAAATTCTCATTTAGATTGAAATGTGTGAAAGTGCTGTACCTGTCAACAAAACACCATCTAAATTCCCCCCCCCCCTCCCAAGTGTGCCGTCGTGAGAGAGGGTGTGTGGGTTTTTGGTGGGGCGAATATTCGCATCCGAGGAACATCCGCACTTTTTTTCATATCTGCATCCGTGGATGTCAAGATGGCAATATCCGCACATGCATTCGCATCTGCGGATGTCCAAAAATTGCATCCGATCCAACACTACTCTTGGCTTCCTAGCCTACGTGTTTATGTATAAACTACACATAGCGAGATTTCATTTACTGTAAGTTTACATTTACCTCTAAAAAGCTAAATATCACAGAGTCCGATTAGATGCAGCTTTTAGAAGGTGAATATGAAGCTACAGTTGCAGCGATTTCTGTGTGTATGCAGAACGCTGTGCTAGCTCAGGTATTTACCTGCGCATCCCTGCCTCGAAAACGCGTTTTGGATATCAGCAAATCAAAAGGTTTCATACCAGCTGTGAACTTCTTAAAACATGCTTTGTGTCGTTCGCTTTCGGTTAATGTTGTCATTATTGTATGGATTTGAACTTTGAAGCATGGGCACTGACACCAGTTAATGATTTTTGGATATTAGGCTATCTTAAATTCACATCGCTAAATAATGATAGTTGAATGGTATATATAGTATATACTGCCTAACACAAGCGTTTCTTCGTAAGTTCAACATCAGCACGACTTCCTGATGCAAGACATCTACAGGTCACGCGTCGATAATTATTATCATAGCTGCCAAGACACTAAGGGTAAATAGTATCAGAACCATCACATGAGCTGCACAAATCATCAAGACGAATACCGTTTCAATAAATATTAAGCTGCATCGCCCCCGCCACTGCGACGCTCTCTGGCGGCGGCTGCAGCACTACTCTGCCGCGTCCAATTGCGCCGTGGCTTCCGTTGCCACCGCAGACCCTTGCTGCCGATTCTGCGCTCCGCCGCAGCGCCGCGCTCTTAACCAATTATTGTGGTCACTGGAACTTCACTTTTCAGACCCATTTTAAACTTGGGCGGGAGGAGAAGATATCTCATTTTCGGAAGCCGCTCAATTTCTCCCTGGCCATTTCAAATTTTCTAACGTGACCTTGTGCTTGCGGCTGCTTCTCTCATTTCGAATTGGGTTACTGCCAGCGCTGATCCGGCTCCGCTCTAATTTCCATTGTACTGTACCGCGTCCGTCAGAATGTATTCATCAGCTTTAGCGACATCTTCATGGTTTCTCTACTAAAGATATAGATTCTGGAATACTGTGAGGCCCAAAAATTATCTAGCTACCTGACTGAAGTTGACAATGTGAATTTGTAAATGAAGTTAAATCAATAATTGCTACATCACTGAGTTCTGAGTATCGCAGTGCGTGCTATATTAATTTTACTGCTCGAATCTAACGGTAAGCAATTTTGTCCAAGTGAGCTGATGAAGTTTTCTTAGTTGGCTGTTTTGAACTACGCTACGTTTTATTGCACTTGTGCTCTTTCTTTAATTCTAGCGATATTTTAAGAATCATTTCGAATTGCATACATTGTCTGTTTCCGACTTGTGCATATGACAACTCTAGAGCTATAATATATATTGGCACATCCACACATTGCACCACGATTTGTACATCACCCGATACCGTATGCATTACGGCCTGTACTTTCGCTACCATCAACTTTAGCAGTAACAGCTTTGTTACGGTTCAAGTTCTCATAGGTCGGCTAAGTGCTCTTAGTGTTTCAGTGTGAAATTGCTTATATTCTTTTTCAATTAATTAATTATTTAATTTGTATCTTCAATAATTCCAATCCATAGATTCCACCGAAATTTAGATTTCGTTCTGGTCCACACTTGTGTTCTGTTGCATCGAAGGCTTCACGGTGCAAACTAATACACGGAGCAATTTTTACTGTCAGCCCTGTAGCTACAGACGTAGTATTTCCGCCTTAGATTTATGTTGCTAAAACAGTAACTTAGCTGATCAAACGTGCCCCAAAGCCCAATCTCTCTTACAGTTACTCCTCTATTTCTTAGTTTTCTTTCTTGTACTGCGTTAGATACATAGAAAACGTGCATTGTGCTCGGGGACTATAATAAATGTTTCCCTTCGGATATTTCCCAATGTTCTTGCTAGTCACGTTTTCTTTATTTGTACATCGATATACAACGCCTAAACCTGTCAGTTTATTTTTTGATAAATTGTGTGCTTTTATTTCATGATACTGTACATTATTTTTTTGTAGCACTCGCCGTTCCACGCGTACACATGATAAATGATAGAGGGATGTGTCGGCGTTAGCGTTCGGCTGCGACCGTTGCGTGATTGAAGCCTTCCTATTCACGCACCCAATGCTACTGAATCTGTTTTTTCTAGCCGTCTTGACCAGCCTCTGTAAAATGAGGTGGCATATTATCTTCTCACTCTCGGTGCTATTTGATTTTTCTGTCTGAGGAGTTTCAAGTGTTGTAGATTACTCTTTAATTAGATGGTGCCTGTAGTTACTTGAGCCCTGGCCCAAACTTTGTTTTTAAATTATGTGATGTCTGGTGCTTTGAGTATAATTCCGTCTTGTGGCAATCAGTCCTGCTTGATGATACCATCTGCACCCTGAAATTTGCCTACCTAACCCCTCTCCCCCCCCAAAAAAAAACTATTATTTCCTGTTAGGTCGAACCGGCATGAGTTGAGTGCTCCAGTATCGCTGTAGTGTACTCGGATGCCAGCTCTTCCGCACCCAGCGCGGTGCAGCGGAAATAGCGCGGAGTCGGCCCATAGCAGTCCGCGGGTCACCTGCCGCCGGTTGTATCCTTCTGTGCATCCGACGTGCTCGCTGCTGGCTGAGCTCCTTTGAATATGAGCTAATTCATTATCTATTTTACTATTAACGTGTTTCTGCTAGTTGATCAACAGAGGAGTTTGATATCATTCATTGATTTCTTTGCTACACTCTTTCCTAATTAATGTGATGAATTTCACATGCTTCCATGGTTAGAAGATTAAACCGTCTATAGTTAGATTCCAGAAAACTTACGAAGTTTCGCATCGATAGATTTTCTGCGTTAAGTATGATGTTCCAGGCGTAATTACTCCACCATAGAGCACGCATGAAGTGCATTCAAAGAAACGTTAAAACATTACACAGAAGTCTTCCCTGAAAGTTTGTTTGATGGGCTTCTTAGTGTTATCGAAATTTGTTTTCCCATTATCTCTTCGATCTGGTGACACAGTTGATGAAGATCTTATCAGGTAAATTGTAACTATTTGATTACGCTTTCTATTAGTATGTTATAGCAATAATGTCCTCTTGCAGTGACTAGCAAGGCTTAAACTAACACCTGGTCATGATGATGATGATGACGACGCTGTGGTTCGTCAGTGATCCATGTGTCAAAAGTAAATAATTTCGTGGCTTGATTTTCACTTGCTGTACCTAGCGTTTGCGGTACTCACTGTCGCCTTCTATTGCACGCAAGATTTCGAGGACCCTTTGAGAACGAAATAAATGGGGCTAACGTTTGACTGTTTACTCCTTGAATCGTTCCTAATGTTCGCGTTAACGGACCACTTGTGATTTCGAAATTTCGGGAAAACGTCCAAAGCACCTCTTGGCCCTAGAGGGCAGTTATCTATAGCACGAACCCGTGGGTGCGGGCTTGGTAGTAGAGGTATGCGCTCAAGTTGATGGCACCTTTTTCATTATTAGCGAAATAGCTTAAGTATCGATAATGTTAGTGGCATGTTTGTGGCCTCGACATCGAGTAATGTTCGTGTGCCCAAAATTTCTTTGTAACGAAGAATTCGTCAGCCGAAGGAAAGTGACTGCTGCGTCTGCTGTGTTTAGTAACACTGCGGCGACGACAGGGGCTCTATGAACACCCGGAGATTAACAATGAAAATAACCCGCTGTGTGGTGTTGGGGCGCGTCCGTCTGCCGAGCGGATGCAGGTGTGTGGTGGCCTGTAACTGTCAGCCGCCTGTACGTCGGGGAAAATGTTAGCCTTTTATTTGTGCATTGCCCGTTTTCTCCGGTGACCTACAAATACACGTAATACCTATCGTTTCGGGAACTGTACGCTTTTCCTTCCCCACTGGAAATATCCTTTTTGTGCATCGGCTGTATGCCGCTGGGACCAAGAACTGCCGGTGCTAAATAGCGTTTTTCGGAAGTCTGCGCTTGCCTCGTTGCGAAATACTTCGAACATAGCAACGGCAGATCTTCAGGTCGCTCATCCATCGGCAAATAGGTGAATTTTACGTAATGTAAAGAAGTATAAATGAATTTATTTAGTTCTTCTCCTCAGGGGGCATAGGTTGGGCCATAGGCCATAGGGTTAATAATAATAATAATAAAGTTTATTGACAGTCACATTGTAAAAAATTTCAGGTATTCATTCTAGAATGATAAATATGCAACTGATACAAGTATGTCAAGCCTATTGGTAGCAACGCTAATGAGGCAGGGGAAAAAAGTAATTACATTGACACTCTCGAGTTGACCACAATAAAATATAGCAGTCAGCTAGAGTGCAGGAAGACCCACTCACTCATATGCAGAGTGGCCAGCAGCCATACCCCACAGATGCAAGAGTGGGGGGTAAACAACTACACCCACTGACACATCAGGTTAGTTTAGGTTCGTCCATCCTATGCTATGGGGCCCGGCGACCCCAGGGGGCCCATGTAGGTTACCTCAGCCATTAGTTAGGCCTTTGGGACGTCTCTCTTACGTGCCCACTATGCTTCCTTCCCGATTTCTCAGTCCTACTTGCTCATGCTTTATTCTGTTCTTCCTCTTCTTTTCCGACTTGCTGTTCCCGTGCGCATCGATCCTGTGTCGGAACACCTTCGTGCATTGGTTCCCCGTTCTCTTGATATACTGTATGTCCCTTGTGCTCTTTCCTCTGTCATGTCGTTCTGCTTGGAAACCGAGGCTTAAAATTCCTAACTATAACTAACTTATTTACTTCTTCCATATCCAAACAGTTCCAGCAGTTGTAACTGGCATGAAAAAGTAACTCATGGAATCCACAGTAACTGCGAGTCCAGGGCAAAACCAGTGCCTTGTGAAATTGAAGTCAAATCTTTTATATCTTCCATTAAACTTATCTCACTTGTTTGTATGATAACAGAGAACGTAAACACGAAAGGTTTCGGTACAATTCTCATTCAGATTGTAGAGTTATTTTGTATACCGATGCTTGCGCTGCTCTTCTGGCGTTAGCTTCTGCTCAGCAAGCTTACTCAAATTTAATATCACATTTTCCACAAACGACAATTTATTAGCATTTTAGCGGCGTGTTGTGAAGCCACTACTCATTTTGCACGTTTTTTGTGTATTTTTTATTTCGCTGCCGAATGTGCTCATATCGGAACGCGATAGTCGATACGCTATCGTGGTAAAGTCGGTTATTGTTATCAGAGAGATAACGTACTTGCAGGACCTGCCGCTACTTACCTACGCCTTACGTACCTCACTTCTAATACCAGATCGTACTTATTGCGCTACTGTGGTAACAGCGCCTCCAGTTCTGTCGTTACCGTGCTTTTGGTACACTGTTGTCATGTACAACGTTGTTGGAGGTGTATAGTTCGTCTCGACTTTTAACGATATGCGTTACCTATTGTAGCTTTCTAGGCAAGTGGCGTGAGACCACTGCAGTGCTTATTCAGTTCGGTTGACTGAAGTTGGTGCCGCTATTATATTTTCGAATTTAACTTCTTCCATAACTACTTTGCGTAGCCCCCACCCCCCAAACTGTTATCAAGCCATTGTCTATACAGACATTATATTGAGATAGTCATATTTGTTCTGGATTGCCCCTACAATGCCTCTTTACTTGAATAGAAAGTCGCGGTCGCTTTCGAATATCTTAGGGTTTGGCACTAAGCCCACTTTGTCATCTGTATCGATTGACATTGATGAGCCTCCTCTATCGATGAGCCATGGAGGATCAACGTGGTTTCTGCCCTGTACAAGTGCATCCGGGAGTTCGGAGACCTTGACGGACGACTATCTGGAAGTGCAAGGTAAGTGCCCCTATATTGCCAAGCTCAATAAATTTTTAAAAAAAGCACACACACTAACCTGAGTACGCTTGCCTCTGTGGGCATAATGCCATGATCTAAGTGCGAGTGCAGACCGTTGGTTTAAAAGTTCGCTGCCTACTCTATGACCGGGAAAGTTTTAATATACTCCGTTGGATAAATACTACTGAATAATTTTTTACTCGATGTTTATTACAGTGTTCAAGGTTAAGAATACTAACGGACGTCATATATTATACGTCCAAGGCGGTTATGGCATTTGGACTACAATTTAAGAGTCAATTATTTTCATTATATCTATGGCTATATGTGAGCACTATTTAGCGACAATGTGTTGGCCGTGTTGTATGGGTGTGATTGCCAATCTATGTAGCTATGTGATTTAGCTTTGTTCTGTTCTTCCTCTGTTTCCCTACTCGCTGCGCCCAGGCGAGCTGACCATGTGTGCGAACACCTTGTGCTCGTGTTCTCTCTTGCCCTACTGTATGCCCCTTCTGTCTTCCTCTCTTTGGATCGCAGGGTACACTGGGGGTAGACAAGATTGGCAAAAACTATGCTTTATTTGGCTTAAACAGAAAACCATGGTGTTTTTGATTAAAACAGAAAAAATATGGTTTATTTGCTTTTTATGGATATTTTGTAGTTTATTTCGAGCTCTAGGAATTTGATCCAACATTTGAAGGGTTCTCTGCTGTGTACGCACATGTAGCCAGCTAATCATCAACAATCATAGTCACTTCATTTCAACTTCTGTACTGTATTGTAGAAGAATGATTTTTAGAAAAGGGGTTTAGCAAAAGCAGTTAGCAGAGTGCGCCTGTATTTGCTATGGCTACATTTAATATTCAATCTGCAGAGATGCTGTGATTTATAATTGCAGTATAAAATTCTTTGAAAAGCTTAGAAACAGTTCAAAATACAAATGCAACTTACAGAAATAGAACTTGATTTTCAGTAGCTGCTAGCTTGCCAGAATATTACTAGGTATGCATCTCCGAAATGAAAGAACACAAAATTCTGTAAGTTATAGGTTTTTGATAAACGTAAGCAATACTTGACTCTAACTGTCCTAACAGTCAAACGGATTCAATCCCTAAATACAACACTTTAACTCATCCTTTCAGTTGTGTTGTGTAAATAAAATTTAGTAGTTTCTAGAAGTAAATCGGTTTATTTTATAATATTCACGAACGACTTAAAAAATCGAATAAAAACCAGCAAAAAAAAAAGTTGTGGTTTTTTTGGTTGGTTTAAATCGTGGTTTTTTAATTGATTTAAACCAGCCAACCCTGTGGGTAGGGAAACTTAAATTAGTAGTATGATAATAATCATCATCATTATATAGAGATTTAATATTGGATATCGCTGCCCATCTACCTCCCTATGAATAAAGCTACACCAGCGCGGGCTTAGTCTGTGACATTATTGTTAGTCAGTTGGTAGACACAATCGCCTAAAGCAGTTCGATAACTTATTGTAAATGACTAGAGTACCCAGCCGTGAGAAGTGACGACAAAAATTTCGTAATGATGCTTTTTATTGTTCATTCTTGTGGTACGGGTTTTGCTGGAAAATATACCTCGTTCCTGTAGGTTTGCCCTCATGAGTGAGGGAAAGCAAAAGTACCTCCTGCCAAAGAAAGTGCGAATATTATTTTGGAAATGCTTGAAATTCAAGTATACAGCACCAACAAAATCTAGTTCAGTCAAAAGTATTCTCCAGATATACTCAGTTCCTGCTGTATCCTGAATACCAGCAGTTGAACCACCGACTGTATCTAAATTTGGCGGCGATAAGAATAGGAAATACAGTACTTCGACCTCTGTTCAGCGTCCAGTTTCAACCTCGGAGGAACTACAACTATTTACTCCTAAAGTTTTAACTGCCACAAAGCAAAGAAATTCAATTAAGGAAAACGTAAGCGAAATGGATTATGCACGACAGGAGTGAGGACTCCATCTTGGCAGGAAATAGTTTTTTTTTTCTAATTTGGTCTCTTCCTTCAACAAAACAGCTTTCGCTTGAGGAAAAAAAAAGAAAAACTCCTGACTTATACATCGTCGAGTATCTTGGATATCCAGTTCAATTATTATTATTTTTTTTTTATCTGGAATGATGCTCGACTGCGAGCTAAAATATAAATTTTTCTATCGTATCACTACCGAAGGGAATAATTGCGTTGTTCAGAAGCATTTAGGCCTATCAAGCTTATTTCTTATATTCCTTCGAGTTGGCCGTTGCAGTGCCATCCTACATATGAAAATTAGGAACGAAATCGTGATTAATGGGGAGAAGTATCGTCCCAATTCTTTGTCGTCATTTTTGACTGCCAGGTACACTAGTATTAGCTATTAGTAACTTAGTACTCGAATTTCTTGCCACCTCATCTTATGCAACCAAGCGAGGGAACAGGCAACCAACAAACTGCGTTTTATTGTATTAACCATATTAGTGGAATGGATAGTATTTCCCTTTAGTTACGATACATGAGAGCTGCTAGAGTATCGGCATCACTGTACGGATCGCCGCGACGTCACGGCTGTTTGGCTAATTGCGTAATAATGAAAGTTATAAACGCTGTGACAGCTTAAACTGTGCGGTGCATCATCCGTTACCGGAGCTTCCTGCTCTCTTTTGACAAGGATCAACTTTTATCTTGCAATTTTACCTAAGAAGCGCTTTTAAATTGCTGAATTTTCACTTGTGTAAATGCTTGGAATTCAAGAGTACACATACGTAGTACATTAAGTTCGAAGTCGATATCACCACACATAGTATTGTACTATCACTACTATGTGTGAGTAACACAGTGAAAGGGCGAGTATCTTCGTACAGAGAGCAGTAGTTACAGCTCTCTACCTCTTCGCAACATCAAATTATAGTTTTTTGCACTTTAGTCGTGAGTTGCACTATTAATTGTGAGAACTTCCCTATATTACAGAAGCTGTTTCTCTCTGCGTCGTTCTAACTCTCCATCAATTTATGTCACACTCTGATGCTGATCGCACCCTTGTGTTTTATCTCCATGGCCTCTGCCGCGCCTCTGGCTCACTCTCTTCCTCCTTTTGATCTTTTCATGTCATTTAGTTGAAGGGTCACACAAACTGCCCCCATATCCTGCCGCCTGCCGTGGCGTCATCCTCGGCCAGACCTCCGTCGCCTGTGGCCTCGCAGTCCTCGCCTCCCTGCACGCTTTGCTCTATTCCTGCCGTCTCTGGCCTCACCCCTCATTTCTCTTCATGTGCCTTTCTGTAATCCTGATACATTGTTGCCTCTGCGCTTTGCTCTCCCATCCTCTCCACATGCCTGTTTGTCATCCCAACATTTCTGCAGTCGGTGTACGGTTCGTGCTGTGGCTGTGATCACTGAGAGCTGCTAAACTATACTTTCGCATACCGCGATGCCCCTTTTAGTCAGAACATTTTACGTGTGTGTGCTCCCGCTCACAGTCAGGCGTTAAACGTAAAATCAAACACTAAGTTTCGCACATCTATACTGCAGTCAATTTAGAAATTCCCCGAAATTTTATCGCTGAAAACTGATACTTTGCCCAGGGTTACACGCTGTCGTGTAATAAAATAGATTCTAAAATGCCTACTTGGTCTCTGTACATACATATTGTACCTCAGGTAGTGAAGGAGGTAATGGTTGGTATGTTTGATACATGCTAGCTAGGCACGACTGGGGCGGTCGTCCATACATCACGGTGTTGGGCTGCTAAGCAGCTTACCATGGCATGTATACTGCTGCACTTTCACTTCTATGCCCGAGAGTAGTTCTATACAGCAACCACCTCTGATGCGTGTCGTATATTCACGGCACGTTAGAAAAAGCTTGCGGAAAGTACTCTTTCTTCGTTCTCATGTACAGCTGAAGGGGACTTTGTTTGAAAATTTATGTGCTAGCACATTTTCTGGCACTACTTCTATGAACTGACCCATACCGCACTTTCTATAATAAGTTAGTGGTCAAGCAATCGGTAACCAATCTAAGTCAAATGTTGTCATAAGCGTATCATCTGCTCAAGTCTGCAATTTTATCTTCGGGCAGTATTATGGTTGCGTAAAATCTTGACGCATCTATGCGGATTTTATTTTATCGTAATGGCTATTGGTCCGACACTGCAGGACCAATAGACCCGTAGGCTATTGGTCCGGCACTGCCGGATCAACAGTCTGATGTCGGTTCATAGGCTACTAGTCCGGCACTCAATTAAATCTATATTATAATTTTGCTTGAGCCTTCATCCATCCGTCCGTCCATGTGTCTGTACGTTACGCTTTTCAATATTAGTGGAAGCTTCAACTTGCAAGAAGTTATGATTTTCTCGGGAAAATTCAAGGCTCTCTTACAATTACCTTTTCAAAATATCAACATGAAAAATGTGAACTATCACCGTCTGATTTGAACAGCCTATAACAAATAAATGATTTCGATCGTGTATTTTTACCATTCTGATCAATTCGGATAAAATACTACTAGACAATTACATTTATTAGTCTTTCTCTAACTTAGCCTGACCTGGCACAACCCTATAACTATAGGTAATGATTGTGCAAAATAAATTCAAGGCTATTTTTCATTTTCTGGTATTCAAGGCATTTTCAAGATTTCCAAGGCCAATTTTAAATTCAAGGCATTTTCAAGGTTGTTATACGCCCTGTTGAATACATTTTTCTTTCCCTGCTTCCTCTGCAATGGAATTGGCTTATCAATGCGAGGTCTTTTTCAGCTGAGTTGTCAAGTAACATTCTGGTCCTAGTATCTCTGCTGCAAAGTTCCACCTAGCAAGTTTCTTGGGAGTGTTTGTCACCTTTTCAGATCTCCCCATGAATCAAAGGTTTCAACTATGGTGAATGCTATTTTTACAGTGATATATTGTCAGTGCCTGCGGGAAGGAATGAAATACAGTGATCAAGTCGATCTGTTGATCCGGCAGTTTTGGCAGTGCCGGACCAATAGCCTATGATCCCAATGAGGCTGTTGATCCGGCAGTGCCGGACCAACAGCCACTACGTTATTTATCATTATTATTTTTTTTTTGTGGTGCCTGCTGTCGAATGATCCATATACGTTAAAGTTCGGCCTCGTTGTGTCTCATGCAAACGCTGGCTTGCCCCTCTCGTACGTGCGGGATGTGGCTCTGGGTGCGCCCTGATCCGTCAGCCTTGTCGGTTGTTTCTTTTCTTAATTCCCTGTCATTACTATGATCTCTGTTCATATTATCTTAGCCGGAATGCACATTAGTTTTTCAACGTGTTCTTTGAGCAGATGGTCCTAGAATTTTTTTTAAATCCTTGTCAACACAACTGTGTGTGTGTGTGTGTCTACCCAACGAGTTGCTAGAATGTTGACGGTCAAGTCAGTCTATTTAAGCAAACCTCCCTAGAGATGTACCTTCTATTCTTCCTAGACTGACACAAATAGTTCTGTACCTATTGACTAGTGTAGTCACGAGTGCATCACACTGTGCATAGTAAAGTCTTAGTACATGCCGTACCTCAGAATGGCTTCCTTTCAGCGCAAGAATTATTGAAGATATTTATATTACATGCTACAATAAGTATTTGCGTGCTTGCATGTTTACGTGTACATTACGATTGCATCGCATTTTGCTTCGTGATAACAATAAACTACTAATATCCGCTTATCTGTGTTGTTATATACGTTACTTTAAGTAATCGTACTTGAACGTAGTTTGAGGCGTACGAGTTGAACATGGTCTTAAGTGTCGTAAATTTAATATTCTATAATGAAACCTAGAATTGGTTTATAAGTCATCTTGGACATTTTCTTGCTTCTTCATTTATTCCTATTTTACGTTGCCTAGTCTATTTACCGTAACTCACTTACGATTTCTAATATCATTTTGTGAAGTTTGGTGAAGGATCTTACTTGTCATAATAGCCGTACGCAACGACTGTGATTTTATACACAGAACTTGCAAATGTTTAGTGCACATCGTTTTTTTCTGATCTGCAAGAGGCATAGGATGTTTAAAATGATTATTATGCATAAATCGAGAAAATGCTTTTTGTGGATGATATAACGTAGATGTAAACAAAGTAACGGTCTATGCGCTAATTTAGGGACACTACAGTCTATCCGGTCGTGATGTCGGTATCTCTGGTGGTGTACATTTGACCCTGACTGGGGACAGGCCCGTACACGCAAACATCGTTCAGCTGAGTCCTATCGGTCGACATGAGGATGTTGGAGGAGTGCGGCCGCTAGTGTGGTGCTGGATCTGTTACCCTCAGCATGGTGTGTTTGTGGTACTGCTGCAGCCTTGGCTCTCTACTTTACGAAATATTCTCAGCATTGTGCATTTTTGAGTACTAAGCGCTTGACGTTTGACTTGGTATCGTGCGATGGCGTTATTTGAACGTGTCCTGATGTGCTACACATAGCTGCTGTGTAGAAGAGTGCTTTCGGTCTTGAAGAAGCGTCTATGCTACTGCGAACAGAACTGTTTATAGCTGCCCCATTTCTTTTCTATAAAGATTAAAGATCGCCAGTTGTGCATTTTCAAATAATGTACTGTTCTGGGATTGTTTGCGGTGAACGCTTACTGAACACACTCGAAATATTGAATGCTAATATCACTCTTAATACTATCATTCTACAGTCATTTTTGTTTACTTCTAGACGTTTGTGTTAGCTCGTCCGTACGTCGTCCATACGATATCAATTTATTTCATTGATATTATTTTTTGTGGTGCAATGGTTTCCGCTGTCCCGTAATTTTCTGTGGGGCTCAGGAAGCGATGCTTCTATTATAACTATTGCCTATGTAGTAGCATTGTGAGACATTGATCGACATCGTGCGCTTTTGAACTTGCATTCTTTTTGTTTCTTTTTAGAGCAGAGGTCCTTCCTGATACACGAGCGCAGAGCAACATTAGACATACTCAACATATACGATCTATGTACAAATTGCTCAAAACCTTGTCGCTATTATTTACTGCAGTACCAATGTTGCTGCTCGTAAGCATTTCACGCTGGAGCTATAGTTTGTGTAAAGTTTTGTTGTTCAAACTATGCTGTCCGTATAAATTTTGCACACATTTTACACTGCGTCTGTAGTTTGCACTTGACCTTGGCTGTTTCAGTTTTTCTCATGTTTTAGTGTATTTCACACAGAAAATAGTTTGTAGTAAACTTTTACTGTTGAAACTTTGGCTTCTAGCTGTACTAATTTTTGCGTGTATTTCACACTAGAACTATAGTTTATTATAGTAAAGGTTTGCTGTTTAAGCTATGTGGAGTACCAATTTTCTACCTACGTATTGTAATGAATACCTCTGGTTCTGTCAATCACTGCACGCTAGTCAGTGCATACGCACCCAGAGCCGAACTACAGTAGATGTGTTGCAGTAGTGGCATGTTTGTAACGAGTGCGCCGATGTTGATATCGCACCGTTATTATTGCTATTTCGTTTAGTCTGCGATAGAAGTGTTCTGGGTAACCCATTGCTGCAGGGCGTGTTATCGTTCTCAGGAAAGCGGCCGTCATCGACGGAGCGTTCCGCCGTAGCTCGGTCGTGAAGACCTTCAAGGACTTTTAATAAAAGTTTTGTACCGCAAGGATTTACTCATTTTCTACACTTGCTGCATGACGTGCATTATACTGCTGATCTCTTATAAGACACACGATTGATCGTATCGCCGCAACTGACCACCATTGTGCTCCGGCCCTCGTACCTCCCTGATCGACTCTCAAGGCGCGAGATTTCTTTGGCTTCCTCGTACATTGTTGTGATGCACTCGAGGCGTCGATCGCAATTCTCTCTGGCAATCACGCGCGCTCACGCTTGCGCGCCTCTCGACTTCTGGGGGAAAAAATTGGCCTGGGAAAAGTATACGCAAAGTGCTGAGCGAATTGAGCCGCGGGCTTTGTCTTCGATTGATTGCAAAAATTGAGTGTGCGCGCCGAACTCTGCTGCTGCCTCCCGACAATGGGTCAAAGAACGTGCTGTGTGGCGGCACAGCTGCTGGTAAATTGAATTTGTGTATGTGGACACGCGCTCTGTTGCTTATTGTAATGTGACGCTGTTTATTTACTTACTGGAGACGTGCATTGCTTAGGCAGATACTGATGTTTATGTGGAATTGTTTCCAGTCTTAGGCATATATTTGATTTTTTCTGCTGGGTTCCATAAAGTTTTCGGCTCAGGAAACGTTTATGGTGCGTAGTCGCCATATGACTGCAAAAAATACAAGTTTTTGTTTCTTTCCAAGTGGAGAGTGAAACTGTCTGAGACTTGTATCTCTTTTGACACTATCCGACGCTGGTGGCCTACTGGAACCATCATCGTCAAGTAGTAGTAGTAGATCGCCGTCGAAAATCAATAAACTAATATTATACTAGCAAACACAAAGACATAGAAAAAAGGCTAGGTAACGACAGCGTAAAAAGTGGATCAAACCAATGCTACGCAAGTCTTATACCAGTTTGGTGCAGCGGTGTTACGATATAAGTATACACATGAGTACGTGTGTACTAGGTCGTCTGATTTAATTGAGTAATTAATTACCGCGTGACTAATTGATTAATTAATTGCCGTGTCAAAGAAAAACAACAATACAAATAAGTA
>LQNS02278096.1:18118497-18128670 GCA_001587735.2 Parhyale hawaiensis | reverse complement strand
TTTGTTGTCGGCATCGGCTTTTGGTTGTATTGGCCTGCAGGCATTTAAAGCAGCTGTTAATGGTTTTTTGCTGGATTTCCTTTAGCGGCGTTTTGGGCTTCCCGGTGTTGCAAGATGCTTCATTTGGGTTGTATTACCTGTCCGTGGGCGCTCACGCGTGAAGTTTTAATAATAAAAATAGCCGTATTGTAGAATTGTCATCTCTTACATTTCCGTCACTCCGCAAATTGGTCGCCTCCAATTCTTCTGCAATTGCCATAATTTCTTCTGGGCACGTCGTGCATGTTCCCGCCTAGTGTATGGCATCGCCCCCATGCTGTGCTATCGCTGTGCTCTATGAATATTAAACAGCTCATATTTCTGCACGCGACACATGCAGTGCGTGAGTGCTTGCTGCTGCAGCGAGTGTTGTACTTTCCTCGGCTCCATGGCCCCCTGTCCTGCTTTACGATACAGACGTTCACTTTCACGGTTTTGCGTACCGAGTGCGTTACTCACACTATCCTTACGATTTCCAGGTCAGTATATGTGCATTAGCTTTTACGCCCCATACAACGAATCCGTCACGCCGAAACTTCATTCTGTATTTTTTTTTAACGAAAAACGTACCGTAGAGCTTAGTACTATTTCAGCAACTGTTCCTACTTGGCTACGATCATTGATATGTTATGACGCTCTCTCATTGAACTGTCGCATCTTTGAAACGAATTCCAACAAAGATTGTATCAAACTTTTGTTGAAGATTACCTCTTAGGGCACTAACTTTTCTTGTGCCATGTATACTGCAGTTGCGCACTTTTTTTACTGTCCTTTTCAAAATTATATTCTGCCCTAGTTCTGAGATAGGCTCGCTCTCACTGAAGATGTTCTTGGTTTATACTTTGTAAAATCGTAGCTGAAACTTTGCACCTTTGCTCGTTCTCCTGTCTCTTGATTATCGATGTTTTCCGAAAACCGTTACAGCATGTGCGTATTGGACAGTTCCAAATACATTTTCTGCGTGCCGTTTCTAGTGCCAACTGCAAGTGTTTATATTCTAACACTGGATGTACTGGTATCAATATGCCGCTGGTGCTCACAGCTCTCTGATGAGATCAACTAAACAATCGGTACTTGGCCCATTTGTAAATTTTCAGCGTGTGTGTTGACTAGTTTAGCCTACATCATTCATGCCCGATCTGTCAGCTATATTCTCCACGCCCACATTTTTGTTCGTTGCATGTATGACCTTTTATTCAAGTTAGTTCCAAATGGCGAGATGTGAACCACTGATTTATAGTGTCGCGATAGTTCGACATCTGTCGCCTCTATACCTGCAGCAGCAACAACAGTAGCAGCAGAACCTGTTGCAAGGCAGTCGTCCCAATGCTGACCACGTCTCTGGAGGCAGCATTATACCTTCCAGCTAGCGAACTGCCGTCTGCCGCATGAGCTCTCAGTCTGTTCCGAGCCTCATCGATGGTCGTGGGGTGGTGCGCGCACCTTGAGTTTTCCAATATCAACACCAGTGGTATTCGTTATTACCTCTCGTTGTGTTTAGCTAGTGCATCATCAGTAACAGCAAGGAAGACGAGGAACTGTGTTGCCTGTGTGTACTGTTTACGCTGGGCGAGTATGTGTACTGTAACCGCATTTGTGTCTTTTGGGGCCCCGTGTGCGTGCATTGCCTCCGATGTCCCCCGAACATTAACGTGAGCACTGGGCAATACTGCGAAATTGAGCAGGCGAGTGCGTTGGTAACGTTAGCTATTAACCGACCCTGGATCTGTGACAGCGATATCTCAAAATGAGTAGCCGTTCTTGCATAATCAGTGGCTGGATTAGGTTGGTGTGCGGAGGTGTCACGTTCATTTTAAGTTTCATCACGGAGAAACCCCTCCAAAATTCATAAAATAGATAAATTGGGGGATTAGAAAGGGGTCATCAGTCTACTGCATGAAAATGAATTTTCTGTGGTCTCTTGGAATCAAAGAATATATGTATGTGTCTGCCAAGCTGATTAATCGAGTTACATGAATTCTGGCAGTTGTAAATATTGTCGTGTACCATGTTGGTTGTGTATTTCCTAAGTACTGTCATAGCTTACTGAAACGTCGTTCAGTTGATAACTGGGTCACGTTCGGCTTAACAACTTACAGCAGAATGTTGAAATTTTTCATGAATATTGCAGGAGAAAATTGAGCGATATTTATGTGTCGTTGCTCCGTTATCTCTCCGGCTAACAATTTCACAGTTGCGTCACCTCAAAATTTACTGACGGGCGTCTTAATTTTTTTTTTTCGTACGTGTAAGACTGCGATATGAATTCTGGTTTGTTACAGTCACCACCTGCGTCGTCTGCCTGATGCGTCTCACTTTTAAGCCCGGTGCAGACGATAATATTTTGTCCTGTGTTTTCATTTCACCGCGTTCGAATATTTCGCACTGTCCTTGCAAACACGAGTGCGAGTCTACCAAAACTTTCGATAAAATGTTTTCCGTCGTATTCTTTGGCTTAGTCTGTGGCAAAGTGCGGTGTCTTGTGTCTTTTCAAAAAATGAGCGAATGTCGTATCCAAAAGCAGTGTTCTTTTTTTCTTGTTTACACAGATAGAGCAACGCTTTCGAACGCGGTGAAGTGAAAACACAGGCCAGAAGACTATCGTCTGCAGCGGGCATTACAGTACAAACTGTCTTGATAACAAGTTCTTGAAGAAGTTATGAACGGTGATCCTCTATACGTAGAGTCCCTGTTTTTCTTGATATACTATTTCATGTCCCATCTTTATGTTCTTTTGATACTCCGGTTAGCTAGTGTCTAAATGGATATTTACTTAAACAACGTAAATATTTACATCAAGTACGTCCGAGAATAAGAGGCTAAGTACCGCTATAAGTTACCAGAAGGTCCCGATAGCTCATAAAATTATCCTGAACTACGCCTGACTCAGATGGTTTGCGGTCTCCTGGAGCTGCCCAGCTGTGACGGCATTCAAGCATTTCCTATCGTTTCTGCGAGTCTCTCGTTGGGCCCGTGCCACCGCTTCTTGGGGCTACGGGTCCTTTGAATAGCTTCAAATTCCGTACAGTTTTTGGATTGTTTCATCATCTGTTACTCTGTCGTACTGCTGCTGTTCATAGTAGTATTGCAGACGGTAATACACTGCACCGTTAATGACTGGTAGCCAGTTGATTATTTATTTTTGCAAGCGAAGCGTCTGCGCCACGTCGTAAAATTCGTAAAGTTAGTAGATTGCTGCACTTGTGTCTATCGTTGTGCAACTTTTTTTGCAGTACCTACGTACTCAATCACATTATTGTCATATCAGAAGTATGAGCAGTGCAGAGAAGCTACTTAAGCTGTGCGTTCTAAAATAATTTCCCAAATGTTCGTATCAACTTTTGTGGTAGGTACGATCTTGATGAGGGGAGGGGGCTACTATATTAATTTGTGTTGGCAATTTGGGATATGGTCTAAAAATTATATGAATATGATTTGGATTTGTGGATGATGCTCATAATAATTATAATTGTCACTCTGGGTTACTTCCATATTTAAAACGTATCCTGTGCACGCTCGCGCGTCTCATTCACATGATTGATTTATTGATTCGTTATAGAAATTGAGCTCACTTTTTATCAATGCGACACCGTCACTCCAGCTTTCTCTACTTCGCTGTAGACTATACAGGGTCACAGTCGTACTGTGTTGCAGTTTACGGCACCGTGTCCCTTTAATCTAGCCCCATGTAATTTGCGGCTGCCATAGGCTTACATTTGCGCAGCTAACATAACGAGGAGATGCTGATGACCTTCACCCTGCCATTCCTCCTCCTCAATACCTCATATCCCAAGGAGCGTCCTCCACTTCATCTTCCTGTTGCCAGTTTCTCAAGTGCATGTTGGATGGCGCGTAGAAATGACATTGGTTACTTACGTGGGGAAATTCCTAGTGCGTTTACATTTGCTGTTCAGGCTGTACACAGCTGGTGTGGAATTTGATCTGCTGCAAAGCAGTACGGTGTAGTTACAAGAGATGAAGATGATGTCAGCAACTTCTAAACTAATTTAGTAATATTCGAAGTATGAAAAGCTGCGCGTATAGCATGCTGATATTGTTACAGTTACAAACAGTGCTTCTCCAAGTTCTTTATGCAAATATTACTCATTCACCAAGTCATGACTTATGTCACAGATAGTTTATATGTTTAGTACATAGCCGTCCCTTCTAGTCAAGAGGTCCTATGGACGCTGATAGTATTTTAAGCCGCAGACCGTCAGGAAGTTACACTGCGGTTAGATGATCTCTTGTACAGAAGCAGCGTGTCACTGTTCTGTCGTTCGTTTAATTATTAGTAATTCTGCCTTCATTGGGTCCCACTTTCTAACAGCTTGCAATTTTCTTTATGGAAGTTTTCCAACCAACTTTCGGCAGAATTCTTGCGAACTTCTGCCGTCCAGACAACTTGGAATCTTCGGTGCAGCAACTCGACGTCGTCGCCTCGTAATTTGCCGACTTGTTTTTCGCAGCAAATCCTCATCTCTTTACAAGCGCTTTCTCAAGAGATGCTTTCTCTCGGTCTGTGCTCGCTTCAGCGCCTGTATCTATTGAGAGACTCTCTGGACAATTGCCGGTGCAATAACGAAACTTTATTGCTTTACCCAGTCCCGCCGGAAAGGCTGCTATGTGCATGCTGGTGTTGACATCGTTGCAGCGCTATAGCGTCATTGCCCTCCTTTGTGCCAAGCCAATCACTCGCTCTTTATGACCTGAAGACGTTCCGTCTGGACTCTTTTGGCTCCAGATTCACTTCCAATGTATAAATCTTTGTCTTTGTGTCGATCATCCACAAAGGCTGACATGTACGACGAGAAAATAAGATATTGATAGAAACCGGTTCGCGGCATCTAGACTTAATTTCGGTACCTCAAAATTCGCTCCCATTCTATACGTTTTTCTGTGGATCATCAACGAGGATTGGAGTGTACCTACCATATTTATATAATATACTACTTTAACTTGCTATACTACTGCTCGCCAATTTCCATTCCATGATAGTTTTTGGTTTCGTTTTGTGTATGTAGTCCAGTACTAATCATCGGTATAAAATGCATGATTTTTTTTTCGGCAAGCCATGGGCCTAGTTGAGTTAATTGCAGAGGAGCGCAGTTGAGTAACAGAATATTCTCTATTAAAAAAATCGTGCTAGTGCAGTTTTATATTAAAGAGTGAGAGAAGCTTCTTGAAATACTGCATAATTATTTTTCGTACAGCTCAGAGAGGTTAATTAAAATATGATACCAACCCGAGGTGTGTCGTCTATGTTTGAAAAAGTTCAAACTTTCCGCAAGATTTCCCATGGAATCTTATCTACATCTTGCAGTAGATTGTACGTTTTTAATTTGTTGCGATGTAGGAGGATGTAAGCCATCTGTACGTATGATATTGTCAAGGGTAGGAATGAAAAATTAGACGTATGAAATGTTGAGAAAATTTTCTTTCATGGAGTTATTAGCTCATCTTGCGCTGATCTTCATGGCTCGGTCGAGGTTCGTCCCAAGTGACTCACACGTACGACTGTAGCTCGGCCCCGAATGCACACCGGACTTGAGAGGTGCTGGGCTGGTGAAAGCTCTCTTCCGTTAACTTCGCCACAACGAACTTCAGTTTTCCCCCTTAGCTCATCTCAGATTTCATCAATCAACTTCCTGCTTCTCTTCAATCAAGGCCGGTGCCACGATCATGGATGGGCGCCATTGAATCCCAATATTGATATGCGATACTCTTAGAACGTCGAACCTTCTCCATTTATTCTATGTATGATGCTGATGAACATGTTTGTGTAGAGCTATATGCTGTTGCCTAATTTGTTGCTGATCATAATCGATGGAATAGTTTGCAATATCTATATTATCGCAGACTATTGGTAAGATCGGCTTTGGACGTACTGTTAAATGAAGGTCATTAAAATACATATTTACCCATAGTATTCACTATACCTTGACTAGTTTAAAGTGTAGAATGTCTGTGTCTCTTTTCAATATGTACGACAAGAATGAGTTTATAGAAAACTGTGAAGCTGGTAGTAGGTATTCTTGCTTGTTTAAAACACAGTTTCAAAGTTTTCACCTTAGAAAAGTCAATCACAGAAATGCGTTAGCTCGATTAAAAGCGTAAAATATGAAAAGAGATCCCCTATAGCTAGTTTTGAATGCAAACTTATTGTACGTTTACACTATGTCGTAACCTCGTCCAGGTCTTGAGTTTGTGCCGCTGCGTGCATTATTTTCTTGCGATGTTTTGCTAGGGCAGATGCGCTGTAAATGTCGCTTTGCAGATGTCATGCAGCTGAGGTTCATCAAGTTAAGATCGCTTGACTCTCCAGGTTTTGCCTTAACGGTTGGTCAGTTTAGCATAGTCGGCATTTAAGCCTATAGGGCCTTTGACCCTCACCAAGGTTACGATTTGTGACGCGTATTATGCCTTCTGTTCCACAGTTCGCCTTGGGTTTGATTGGTAAAATTTAATTTGTTACGAAACCTGTTAAATTACCGTTTATCAAAAAAAATTGTCAGTACTCGTGGAAAAAAACTGTGTCCCCGTGAACTTTCATTCAACAGAATTTTTGCGAATATTTACTTGAATAGGTAACTACCGTTTAACAGATTAAAAGATTAGCTTCAAACTAATATACATTATAAGATGTAGATATGCTCGTGACTTCACCCAACACTTTTTTTGGGCTATTGCGCTTAGCTCGGAAAAACTCAATAGCGCCTTAATCTTGTCTGAAATTGCTTCATGTGTATGTCAGCAAGCTGCCGGGAAACTTCATATTTTGGTGCATTGTGGTTATCGTACCAACGGTTTCTTAAGAGGATTATTATTACCAGAGGGCGTTGGATTTTTCTCAATACTTTCTAGTTTTACTCGCGAAGTTGTTTCGATTATTATTCCTTTAGAGGATATTTGAATTTCTTTCCTTAGTTTCATTTTATTGCCAAAGTGGCTCGGGTTATTATGACTATACATGAACCTGTTAGCACTTTGTTCTTTCGTTCCTTTTTACTTGTCAAGTTGCTTGGATTATTTTGGCTCGAGGGTATTTAAACTTGTGTTGTTTCTGCTTGTTTCTATTATTATGACTCGAAGGCGTTCGAGTTTAGTTCTTTTTTTGTGTTTTGTCTACAAAGCGGTTGAAACTATCTCACCCAGAAGGCATATAAATATTTGTTCATTTATAACTTTTTACTGAAGAAATCGATTAGTTGCAATGTTGGTCGACATTTTTCCGATGCCTCCTCAAACGGCCAGTTTTTGGCATCTGTTCTGCTGCTGCGAGTTTCTTGCTTAACTGAAGCAGGACCGACATATTGAGGTCACCAGCGTAGCCGGAAAACAAAACGTCGCCCCATCGGGTGGGAATTACATGACTTGCCGGTTTATTGTCCAACACTCAACTTTCTGGAGCTAAAAGCATTATTGGCTTTATATTAACTACCTGATGGAGGGAAAAATTCGTCGCCTTGTTGTTTTTAGTGGGGAAACTCACTTGAATTGGCAGTTGTATGCGTCATTGCCCTACGAGTTTACTTGATGTTGTGGCTTTCTCTGTAGGATATAACAGAGATAAAATTATTCAACGCCAATTTAACTGTAGTTTATCACAAATTTAAAACTGCTTGATGTGTTTACTTCTGCTATATGTAGTTGTATGTGTAGCCACATCCAACCTTACTAGCACTTGACTATCGTGATACAATTTCATATAACCATATTTTCCACTGATAAGCTGTTATTGTATGCAATTGTTGATGTGTTCTTCTTGGAAAAAAATGTACTTTGTAATGTGTGTCTTTCAACAGGAGCATAACTAGTATGAGGATGTGATGTTTAGTGTTGTGAACAAGGACGTACAAGCGGGTGCGCTTCGTCCTTTAAGTTTAGTGCTGAACGTGCCAAGCATTTGTAGACAAACAGCCGTCGGTCAGACGACTGACTGGTGATCATCACAATGGTTAAAGACCTACGTGATCGCAGTGTGTCGTTTTCAAGTTGTCTTCATCCTACGAACGTCATCACTGCGTCTGTCCTTCCAGACGTTACTTTTTTCTCACCGGTTGCGTCTCTGTCTTCGTCAATGACGTCGATATCGTCGTCAACGTTCTATGTGAGCTGTGCAGAGGAAATTAGCCGTCCAGTCGACTGCCCCGCCTTCCAAGCTGCAGCTCCCAAAAGTTATAATTTCTCTGGAGTCAACAAAAGTCGTTTGCAAGTTCAAGATAGAGAGAGAACTTACCCTCGTGATCCCCCTAGAAGCGGCATGGCTCTTCACACTCCCGATATTGATGCTGTTCGAGAGGCTAGTTCTCTCGTCATCAATGAACTGAAGTGCAAATTACGAGAAAACAAAGTTCAGATCAGAGAAAATCGAGGCAAGTTCAAAGGGAGCGAGTGGAATTTGGATCTTTTGAAAGGTAACTGGGATAATTTCGTTGAGTGGCGGACGCTGTTACCGAACGGCCGAAAGTTGCCTAGCGAAGTGTCAGAAGGGAAACTTTGTGCCGAAAGGGTAGAAAAAAGTGAAGGTGCCAATCACGTTACAGTGACTCGCACTTTTGATTTCGAATCGAAAATTCCGTTGAGCGGTGGCAACGACGGCCGCAGGTCTTTTTCGCGACTCCTCAAACCTCCGTCTGAGTCTCGGCCAAATTTCCTGGAAACGAAGACCCCCAAGCCACCACCCACAGCTGCGTTGCCTCCTCTTGCTGCCTCGGTCCGACCAGCAGCTGAGGTATCCAACTCGCGCGGGGTGAAGGAGAGACTTAGCATTCGATCCAACACATTCAGTAAATTCCAAAGCTACCGGAGCAAGTTCAGCAAGGCGATTGGGGAAGTTGAAGTGAAGAAGGTTGACGTAAGAAGCTATGACGTCATCGGTGTCACTGATGACGACACCCTCAGCGAGCTGAGCTGCGGCACCTCATTCACCACCGAGGAATGCGATTCAGGTAAGGCAAGGGTCCCAAGTTGCTAGACCAGCCCGTTGTGAGTACACTTTATGTAAGGCTGCTCTTCTGTGGAGGGGGATGCTGTAGGATCTCTTCGGGGCTGCCTAACCGCGCAGTGAGTGTATTCAGTAGTATGTTCGGTGGGCGCCTGTGCAGTAGCCTTAAATTTAATAAATTATTGCATGCCCCCGCAGTTGGTTTATATATGAATGCTACTTATCTTTTTATCATCGCTTAACAGCGGACGACTTTGCCGTGTGCTGGGAACGAGGCAGTAAATATTGCATTGACTTCTGTCGCTTCCCGTGTGTCCTTCCTTAAAGATTCAGTTCTTTATTGATACCTGCTGCTCTAACTGCAGCGACATTTCGTTAGTTCCTAGTTAGCGTCGCACTCATACAAGTTACAAGAGTCTTTCCGTTACTCTAGTGACAAATTTTCCAACCAAATGACAACGTTTGTGTGTTGAACGTGTACAGCTTTTGCTGTAGCAAACTTCTTTCGCGTAGCGCTCTTAAGCAACCCTGATTATTTGCTTCTTGACCTCGTCCTTGAATTGGAGTAACAAATGAATTGCTCCTCCCTATCTGCTCATCGGTCTCCACTGCATTGTACTCTACCAAGGCTATGCAAAAGCGCTCACTTTGTGAATTGCATACATGCATTTCACCCTTGCGCTCGGTAATTTAGACAAGTGCGTGTGAAATTTGAAGTACTGTTCACTTGGATGTGTAACTTTAAGTTGTGATTGCGGTTATAAAAAATTTGTCACGTAAGATTGTTAGCGGCTTATGAAGAGACGAGTAATGTTTACCTGCATATAGTGTCATCAGGGTGCTACAGCAACATCTCAAGGATCCTCGCAGTTTCTTATGAGACAATTTTGAAATATTTTTATGCAAATGGCTTTCCTGAATTTGCTTCCCCATAAAAAACGAGCTCCAGGCAAGTGAGGAAAAAAATTTATTGAAACTCATACCTACAAGTTAGGCTACAACGCAATGGAGAATATTTGGGTCCAAGCATGATGTGTTTGCGATCGAACTGTTGCATGTCCTACTCAAGGAGCTTCAATAGAGAAGGAGGGAGCTTTGTGGCCCAGTTACAGACTTGCCAGCGAGTCAACCAGATCTCTTATGGCTGAGACGGTCATTGGTGGAAAAGACGGGGGAGCACTGAGTTT
>LQNS02278096.1:18077699-18118475 GCA_001587735.2 Parhyale hawaiensis | reverse complement strand
AAGAGACTCTTTACTGACATGCGATTGGTGCATGGGACAACTGGCTGACAGCCATAAGAGACTCTTGAGCTTCAACGGGCTAGGCTACTGGCTCCCTCCTTCTCTATAGAAGCTCCTTGGTCCTACTTAGTGAAGTAAACATTGATGCTGAGAGCTTTGTTGTGTCCACAAACTTGTCAGTTCAATCGTGGTTTTCCCTGGTCTCTGTCGGCTTGGAATTCTGTGTGGGGCTCAGTGTTCGGCCGTGTGGGTCTGCAGGCGTTTGTGTCGCGCAGTGTATGGGGTTCCTGGAGGCGCCTCCACTGAATTCCATAATTAATCTGATTCTGAAATTTATAGTTTTAAGAGAGACAAAATCACAGCTCTTCTGCATGTCTGAAGCATTACAGACGCAGGCAGGGAGGCCTGAAGCCAAGTCTCCCACAAGCGCACAGTAGGGCGGCAGCAGTAGCTCTTCTGCTTCCCGGCTCGGAACTAATTCAAAATTTAGTGCATAATCTGCAAGTCTCGTCTCCAGTCAGAAATTTTCCTCAGAGCAGTCCTTGCGTCATCCAAATGTTTGATGCTGGTAACCATTGACTCGAGTCCGTGCAGGCACTACTGCATACGTGTATATCCTACGTTTGCCGTTGCCAGGAGGCGTATCGTGTTAAGGGTTAGCAACCGCTGCGCTGGCGATTTTCTTCGATATCCATCAATTAGGAGGAAGTATGTTTTCCCAAAGAGCAAAGGGCTCTGGTCACAAATGCGACATTTACATAGCAATTTAAATAGCAAGGCAGCTTATAGCTTCGGTAGTTTAAAAAGTAACTTATTTGAAGATAATTTCCGTAAAATATCGATCAGAGCCCACTTTTAGATTTATCAAAGATTCTGTGCAGAAATGGATGGTTTTGCAATTACCAATAACTGCTGATCACGGCATTTAAGTCAGTTGTGAATTATTTTGGAGTGGTTCTTCTTAGCACCATTTGCGGCGTCTGTTGGTTACTTGGTGCTCCATTTTGCTTCATTCCTCCCGTGACACTCGCACGCGTGTGTTTAACTGCAATTACGGAAAACAGAAAAGTTTTTGAGTTCAGAATCCTTCAATATAAATGCATTTTTTTATGCAATTCTTTTCTAATCTGGTGTTTTGTGCCAAGAGGATGGAGTGCATTAAAATGGTGACATGTTACCCATCATCTGTTCATTCGTAATTACGGTAGGTATTCAATTTGGTGCTGGCTCCACAAAGTCTATGTTTCTAGTGGCGGGTTCATTGCAATTGCCCAGGTTTATGTGCTCCATCTAGGAGCGCGTCTAGGTGATTGTTTTAATTGCAATGGGCGGAAAGGACGGCATGCCTGGGAGTTCCACCAATTCCATGCATGGCCCCAAGGCGCGATTGTGGGAGAGCTGTTCAGTCCTGAGTGCTCGATTTTGCGGTCTCGATAGTCACGGCGACATCGCGCCAACGCCTCGGGGCCGACGCACACTGTTTCTTGCAGAAGCTGTTGGAGTGCAGACGAAGTATCAGTGTCTCGAGGGCTCTTCTTTAGCTGCGAGTTAATCACCACTTGGAGGCGTCTCTTGTACTGTTGCTGCCGCGCGCTTTGTCTCTCAGTGGCTGCAACTGAAATGCCTGTGCGTCTTCTTTGTTCGTCGCCTGACGCATTGTTGGTGCCGAACTACGAGATTGAATTGAGGCTTGTCCATCTCCCTTGATTGTATCCATTGCCGCCGTAGATACTTTGTTCTTGGGCGATCTTTGAGTGCATTTGTTATCGTCCTTAAGAAGATAGAAACTCGACGTAGTCTCGTTAATTGAACAGTAAACAAGCGTTCATGAGTTCGTCTAGGAAATTATTTGTGATGCTTGCGAATACTTACATCTCGGGTCTTTTGAAGGTTATTGGTATAATTTTGTGACGACCCAAATGCTCTTCGGCCGATATTTTGGTATAGTTTTTGTCGCATACCTTGGTGCGCTGGCTGCAAGTGCGCGCTGCATGTCTCGTTCGTGTAAGGGAGGCGTTTTTGCTACAGGGGACCACTGATGAAATTAGCACCTCTTCGTACCTGCAATCTCTTCTGAGCTCGTAAACCGGAACAATGCACTCAGTCCAAAGTTATTGTGTTAGCGCGGTGGTTCACGCCGATGGTTCTACCGAGTGCTCCCCTCAGGGGGCATGGCCAAATAGGATAGGTTAGTTAGGATCATCCCTCCTATGGTGGGTTGCAGGCCCAGAGAATCTCCTAGGCTGGCGAAGCCTAAGTTATATGTTCAAGACATTTGTCTTTCTTACTTTCACATTTCTACTGACGGTTATACGTTCTTCAATCCTTCTTCTATGCAGACTTGGCGTACCCATGTATGTCGATCTACTGTGGGAGCACCCTCGTGCATGAATTTCATGTATCATTTGACGTATTACATGCCATTTTCATTTCTTCACTTAAAATCCTGAAGTAGTGTTAGTGTGTATAGGGAAGCGTAAACAACTTGTATATAATAGTAACAGCGAGTACTCGAGATATTGCCCTGGCAGTCGACTAGTTTGTTTTGATAAATTTATCATTACTTCGCTCTAATACAACTGCATAGATGTTGTTGAACAGAAAAATGTTATTTTGGTGAACGTGCCCAAGGATTTCCCGTGCGTGGCGTCGCATTTGGTGACGTCATTAGCCTTTAACGCCGCACACTGGAAGGACCTGCTAGCCACGCTACAGTGAGCTATTCTTTCAAAGATTTATGCTCAAATGGGACGTTAAAGAGTTAGGGAAGGGAAAAATACACAGCCTACTGTGTCTGTAGGAACAGCTTTGCGTGTCTGTGGCAAGAGTAATACGTAGCCGGAGGAGACGAAAAACAGCCCTGCGTGAACGTGCCCTATAAAAGTTTGCTATCCACGATTTTTTGCGTCTCTGCAGAGGCGCAGCCTGCGTACCTGCAGAGACGACCGGAAGCAGCGCGTCCCTCTGCTAAACGGCTCAGTTGCAAACGTCAGCCGTGCGCGCTTCCTGTTTATACTTCAGAAATTTAATGACATCTCGTCAGACCACATTTTAGCTGCGCTCCTCCTGCCGTAATCTTGCGGTGTTCCAGTGTCTCCACCTTCCTCTTCATTTCCTTAGCGTCTCTGAAGCTGCTGCATGAAGTTCTTGCTCTTTTAGTGATGATGTGCACGAGCCGTCGGAAGAGCTTCTCCCACTCATGCGGTAATCCAGTATGGAAACAGGTTTTTGTTGTTTTGTCGAATGTCTTTCAAGTTTTATTTTCTTTTGATGCACTGTTGGTGTTTCTCTTCTTTGCAGCTTTAATTACATTCTCATCCGTGATGCATTGTACTAAACGCTGCCTACTTTGTCCCAGAAGACGCCTATTATTTTCTAAGCGGTACCTTATAACATGAGATGTTTGAAGACCAAACCATGCAGACAATCATTAGGCACACGCCATATCGTACTTCTCACCTTGCGCTCCGATCTACACCTCCCTATACCTCGGCAGTACCGTGAGGTGCAGGCACCCGCTGTCCTTGGTAGGTACCAGCGTCGCGCAGGGCTTGGTGTCGAGGCGCAAAAATCGCACCCGCCGCGGTCATCACCGACACTTTTCTGGAGAACGAAAGGTAAGGGCGGGACCGGGAAGTGCTGCCAGGGTTCAAGTTTGACAGGCTACTCTGTTGAAATTAATTAACTTGCGTATAATCAACACTTTGGCAATAATGGTATGCACGGCGCCAGCAGACCAAGAGTATTGGCTAGTTTTATGTCTCTGGAGTGGGTGGGTGGCAATACGCGCCGACTGTAGCTTTGCACTGCGTAATCGTTAGACATTACGGCATTCTCACAGCCTTAATTTGCGAATCACTCTTTCGGTGTGAATTAGCGTCGGAATTTTTGGACTCATTGTTGTCTTGCATGAAACTTTACGCCTGTGTTTTTTCTTTCTTAATTAGACTGCAAATTTACTTATGCTCGCACATTTTCGTCAATCGCTTTCACGGTCACGAAGTCTTCGAAAGTCCCTGCCTGTGGCCTTTGCTCACAACTGCTGCCTCAACTTGAACAAACAGCAGTGAAAATTTATTAATGGTCTCTTTAAAAGTTTCTATTGTTTAGAGAGCTTATTTTCCTGGCAATAAAGATGTCGTTGAGCGGCGATGTGGTCCGTGAGGTCGCACACAGGCGAATTCTAACAGTCATGGCAGTCAAGGCCTGCGCCCCAGCGGGTCCGCTGTACCTGGGCTCACACCGCAATTTGCCACAGCGACCGTCCTGCTGGGTAATAACCCACAATACGCTCCACTTTTAATTTACAGCGAAAGATTTTGGCCCTGCAATGCATACTATACTAGGTATAGTATGGTTTATTCCATCGTGGCGTTACTGTCTTATATTGCAACGACCCATATGTTCTAGAACTGACAACCAATATAGAGCAGTGATTTTGCTTTGCAGTAGGATTGCAGTACAACAGAAATTGGCGCTGGAGACAGCGTCCTATAGTTATTTCGCCGGAGCTGCTACGCAGATATTGATTAATGCTTTCCAGCTACACTTGTACCTTGGTATAGGGCTCATTAATCCGTTCCAGACCGTAAGACTTATCGTAAACAGGAGGTGTACCTAATGATAGAGTCGGGTCAGGAATAGCACGGCTTCTTTGAGCTGTGTTGCCGTAAAATGCGGGTCGTTACCAAAAAAAGATTTTTGCATCCAGTTAGAACGTATGTGTACCTTTGCGAAGGTACGCCGCTGTAATTGAAGTCTATGCGAATGGAATATCATCTACGTGCTAAATTTTCTGTTATTCGTATGACACCAAAAGTTGTCTCTTCGTCTTTGGTATACTTAGATATTAATCGCCTTGTATCCTATATTTCATCTTAGTAACTCATAAATGCTAAACACTTTGAAGGCTGGTGGCATAGATTTCACAACCTCAAATACCCTCTATATGTATTTTCTTACTTGAATCTTGTACGTAGGTATATATTTAAATTTATCATGTGTTTTGTTCTTCTAAAAAAATTAATATAAACGCCAATGGTAAAATATTGTTTGTTGTGTCAATGTAGATAAAACTTTACCCACAATATGTTAAATTTACTATTACAAAAGCATGCTATTGGAGGGGTTGGATCATTTATCAGTAAGTTGCGGGTCTTGCAGTCCCTGCGGTAGATGTTTCCATGTGCAGGGTTCTGTGTCTACTAGTTATATATAACCCCGTCCCATTAATAACCACCAGCCCAATTGCTCAAGGCCTGAGGTGAACATGTCCCTTGTCCACCTGCAGCCGACAGCGACACGGGTGGTCACTTCGTCTTCCTTGGCCCAGTATTTCCTTAAACTGAAGTTGTTCAGTGCTGTAGCATTTCCTTATTGCATCAGGTTGTTCAGTATTATGGTACTTTACGTTAGTTCAGTGTTGTAGCGTTTCCTTTCTGAAGTTTTCAGTGATGTAGCATTTCACTGCAAAAGATGTTCAGTAACTTTTCCGTACCGCATGAGTTCAGTATTGTAGTAAAGAGATAGATATCGGCTTCATAGCTCCTCCGTGTCTCCCCGTTCTGTTCCTGAAATTTCATTCGCGTTTTACGATACTTTTGTTCGGCATTTTGTTCAGTACCTACTATAACATTTCCGTACTGCATGAAGTTGCTCAGTTTTATGGTATTTTTGTTCAATATGTTATTATGTATTCTCAGTTACAGCATTTCTTTACTAAAGTTCTTCAGTGATGTAAAAGAGTGTTTTCTGTGTGTTTTTTTTCAATATTACAGCAATTTCTTACCGAAATTGTTCGATACTCAGAGCTATCTCTCTGCATTTCCTCAGAATGCAACATGACCGTACAGAAACTGTCCAATGTTACAGAATTCAGGCCCAACTTTTTAGGGTTGCAGCCTTTTCCAGCTGAGTTGTTTTCGGCATTGTGGTTTAAGCATTTGTGGTGAATCTCAATTATGCACCCATAAGCTGCATATAAATTTGGTGAACTGTTTACTGGATCTGCATATCCGCCCATGTGAATATGGAGACATAGGTTGGAAACTTCTTATAATATTTTATAATAGGACATATGTATGCATTGCTTGATATTCCACTGGCATACAGGTTCAGTAAATTAATCTAACATCTAGCGAGGTTAAGACTAAGTAAATCAGAACTAAAAAAACACGAATGAAGCATTCCTGCCGCTGACGAGCGTAAATGCAGTGACGAGACATGTTGTAGTCTATGTATAGCTATACGGGAATATCGTTAACTTTTAGAAGTACATGTATAGTTTACTGCAGTAATATTCCAGGTGTAATACATTGGTAGCTTCTATGAACGCGGTATGTCAGGTGCAGTGCATTACTTCACTGCATGAGTATAATGTTTGCGCGTCCATTAGTTAGTAACTCTGTAATTGCCATGTTTTTTTTATTAACGAAGCCCCTTCGCTTTTGCTCGAGCTCCTCTGGTGCTCGCATCTTTCTCTTGCCCTGGCAAGGACGGTCGGTTATTCTTGAAAAGTTTTTGTACTCCCAACGAGTTCCAAACGACCCTTGCCCTTCTGCGGGCCGCACGTGGCCTGCCTGCCTAAAGCGCTAACACTTGGCGATTCCCAATCGCTGGGTCACCTGCTCGATTCCCATTCCTGCGTGATGGTCCAGTCCATCAACCTGACCGATTTAACGACTGTAGAAACTAGCATCATTAGCACCTGCCCTGCACGCGTTCGGCACACCGCGATTTTTAACCTTGAGGTCAGTAAAGTCCTTTTATTTTTTCTTGTGAATCGACATGCCCGATGTTCTCACTCAACTTTTCTGCTGCTCGTCGCAGTCGGAAATTTGTAGGCAAATGGCCGATATTTTCCAATGGTCTCTTCTATCAAGATCGGCTGCTGACCTAAAATTTCCTGATTGGATTTTTTTTTTTTTTTTTTGACAGGCGTCAAAGGCTGTACTGATGTTTGTGACGTCCTATGGCCTACAGCATTAGTTCGAAAGAAGGGTGCCACGCCTCCATATATTTCCTTTCTCTTGATGTTCAACCTTCATTTCATAATGTCGAGCATCACTTTTTCATAATAAAATTTCTGTATGTTAATACGAGCAATATAACAATAAACTTCCACTTCTATTAAGAGAAAGACATTCTGTACTCTCCGCCATGTTAAAAAATCTTCATGGGTTACCTTTCTTTTTGTTACCAGCTGCATCAGGGGATTTGTACACTTGAATTGTCCTTTCGATTGCTACCACTGAAGTATATGCGGCTTGTATTCTGTAGCGTGTATAGGAAGGAGGCTGGACAGTGCCACAGAACTTTGACTGTTCTTCTGCCAGATGGCTAAACTGATGCCACGTTTAGGCTGTCCTGCTATAATGTGGCATGAAGTAATTATTCTATAGGTAATGCTTTGTCGTCCTTTGCTGTGAAATCGTCAGTCAACCCTCCGATGACTGAAGGTCTCCTTTATGATTTTCTTTTTTATTTTCGTGATCGTGAAGACTGTGAAGTCTTTGTAAATGAGGGTAATAACTCATATGTTTGTACTACGTTTTGAAGCTAAATAAAACTTAGCGTAGCATGTAAATTAACTGTTAATTATCCGTAAAATGTATAAAGTAAAAGCTGTTTGGTGCATTACATTTGCTAGTTTCTTAAACAGAAAAAGCGTTAGTAGTGACAGAATTAACGAGATGGTCGAGATGTCAGTTTTTCGGTCAGCATCTTTTGATTGTGTGACAGCAGCTGACAAAGAAGTACGTATGGAGCTTGGTTCTGATTTCGCTTTCTTTGTCTTCTCCAGTTTGTTTGATTTTTTTCGCTCAAGCTCTTGCCGTTTCGCTGTACAGTGAACTCTGATTTCATTTTTGAATACGGTGCATGATTTTCGACGTCATATTTGTATAGATACTCATCCAGCACAGTGCGGCCCATGAGTGGTGTCGCTTTTTACCTCAGCCACGCGAGGTGACGCAATCGTTTTGCATCGATTGGGCCCTCACAATTGGCGACAATTTGGTGGTGGACCAAAAACTCTGTATCATGTTACCGCAGTACCTGTACTCTCAAATTCATACTTGTAGGCATTTTCCTTTGCATACGAGGACGTTCGCTGGAGGCCGCCTAAATCACGCTCAGCACGTCGTGGCACTTGTGACTCACATAAATGGGATCGTCTGGTAACAATTTCCTGCTATTAAGCGATCACCCAAGCCTATATGTGAGCGCTTCTTGGTATTATTATGGGCGCGGGTGGGTGGTCTGCAACGTGCTCCCGGCCCACTCTGGCCCCTGTTTATGTCGTGCTCTTGACATGATTGTTTGCATCAAGGGAACGTGCCGCCTAACATGCAGGGGGCGTGCACCGGCGCCTTGCTTGTAAATGCGATAATTGTATTGTTGGTATTCTGTTTCCCTAACCTTCTCTTTATTTCGTAATCATTTAATTTGTACATTTTTTCATTGTGCCTTCCATGAATGCATGTCGAGTTTGTAACGTTTACATTTTAGTCCCTTCAGAACACGTAAACCTTTTGCCCTTTTTTGGAATCGTAAATAATCCAAGGATTTATGGTAGTTGATAATTTGAATGCAGAACAAAGAGCTGCAGGACGTGTTCGCAACGTAATCCACGACTTTTTAAGCCAAATATATTTGTAGGACCTACTAGGCCAGCTTGCATTAAGGAAGGCAGCGGACAGTGCTGTGGTAGCCTGTGTATGGGCTTCGCATATATGTTGAGCGCTCTCAATAATAGCACGTGCTCTGTTCTAAGTAATTTCATTTGAAAATTCACGCGTTTGTTTATTTTCGTAACTTTCAATTATGGTGGGAGATACGAGAGCTGTTGCTCGTTATTTTGCTCCCCCCCCCCCCACCTGGCACCGGTGCTGCCACTTTTTTAGCTGCACTCCATGTAATCACAGAATCAGGATGCGCGATTTGTTTTTCTTGGGCAGCAAATGAGTTGGTTGGAACCAGTGGGAGTGAAATGGTCGCCGCCGGTCGAGCTTTTGTACAGTGCTTGTCATTGCGCAAGTCCCTCTGATGGTAATGGTAGTTGCGCTCATCCTCTCAAGTTATTCTGTTCCGCGCCGTGGTGCTCAAATACTACAAACTAGTACGGTTTTTTGCTAGTCAAATGCTCAGCTGAGGGAATTTTCTCTCTTCTAAGCTGCTAAGACTGTTATGTCTCTTGGACGAGCAAACCCTAAGCCATGCCGTAACACTAATAATTTGGTGACCCCCAAAAATGTGCTGCAATTAAGATGTTGCTACTTTGTTCGCAACGTGTCATATACTGCGGCGATGTTTATGTATAGAGTCGCTCAGCTTTGTACGTGTCATGCTACAAAATAATTTTTTTTGCCTTAAATTTATTAAAACTCCCGCTGCTTTATTGTGCTACTAGTGTTTTTGCTGTACTGAATTTCAACGACAAAATACCTTTCTAGCGAGATAGCACAATAGAGGATTAGCTGTATCAAATTGTAGTGCAGTGATTGCGCTTGGCTTTTTTGCTACCGCGACACTGTGATGAGCCAAAATCAAGACATTGTTTGGTACAGTGAAGCTGTGGATGGCCAACACTCTTGCTTTATGTTCCCACTACAGCTGCAATTGGTCTTTGTCTCCATTGCGACGTCGTTGATGGAAGTATCGTGCCACTTCATCTAAAGAGGGGCAGCCTTGAGCGCTGCCGACCTTGCTTTTTGTTTATGCTTGCAAGCGTAAGCTGAAATAGAGGAGGTACGGCGAGTACTGCTGCTGAATGAATGGTGTGCATCATTATCATCATCATCATCATCATCGCGCGTGCCTCTGATTTCACTTCCTTGTAGTTTTTTCACTTTTTGGAGTCATATGCGGGGTAAAAGTTGGCATTATAAGGAGGGCTCAACGCGTACGCTTCTGATAACCACTTCCCAGTATGTTCTAGTTTTTCTTGGTCACGATCATGCTGAATGTTGACATTATGCATGTTCTTGGCGCTCCTGCCTCAGGCAGGTACTTCCCTGTATATCTGTTCTTCGTTTTTTGTCATGAGCATATTCTGAAGTGACTGCATCTGCACTCCTGTGGGTACTATGGTCACATAGCTTTGTGGAGCACTATAGCAATAAGTTTGTTTACGTTGTGGTATCGGAAATTATGTATTTTTTTATTAATGGTGAACTATAAGGATCAAATAAAGCTTTATTTTTTTTATTGGTGGTAAGGATATGAGGATAAAATGATGCGTCGATTTTTCCTGAAGAAATAACATTGTTTGAAACGATGCTTGTTGTTTTTTTTTTTTTTGTCAAGATGTTTACGCTTTGAATTCGCCTCACTTTTGATGCAAAATTTCCTTATCTAAATTTGTGTAAAGTGTACCATTTACATATAATAATACTTAATTGGTGCTTCAAGTGTTTAATAACATCACTGCAAGATAATGCTCGTTCCGGCCTCAAAAGATCCGATGCCTACTTTTTTAGCTGTTGAAATGCAAAACAGCTAAGCCACTGTTCTACATATGCCTAGTTTCAGAACTATGTTTAATTGTTCTTCATTTATTTGTTTTTTTGTCGTTTCTGTAGTCAGTTTTCGCTTGCGAGCGACACCATTCCGCTCACTGTTGGCGTATCCTCAAGCTACTCACCGGAGGTGTCCAACCTTCTCTTTGTCTCCGCGGCATGCAACCTGTTTCGTGGGAACTGTTTTGATCTTCTGAATAGGGAGTCCCTAAATGAGCGAACACTGAAGCCTTTACGCTCTCGTCCCGCAGACAAACGTCCAGAACAGAAGGCAAGATATTGCGGTGGGGCTGCGAAACACTTTGCGCTCTTGCTTCATTTGCATTTGCAGCTTCAAGATTGCGGTCTTTGTGCCTAACGGACGCCCTACGGGTTGCCACTTTCATAATCTTGGCTGTGCTCAAAGATTATTGGGTCACTAGTGATCCAAGGTTCATAGCAAAGAGAAAAATAGTGATATTTAAATTGCGCCCTATTCTGTATTTGTTGATCAACAGTTGCTTGAAATGAGGACGTGTATGAATTTCCACAAAACTTCACGCTTCGTCTGATTTGTAACTCTTGAAAAATATGTACTATGTAGCAACCCGTTCTCTGTAGAAACTAGAAGTGTTATTTCTTTTTTAGAACGTGATTTTCTTTCTTAGAATATGTTTGACAGGTGTCGCTTTCCTTGCTTTAGTTTTGAAAAGGTAAGGTCACTTCCATGTAGAAAACTTCCAGTGCGCGCGTCTTGCAACTTCAGTGCGTTGCCTTCTGCCTGTTAAATTCAGTATTCTGAATAAGAATTTATTTTTGCAAATTATATCGTTGTTTATGTTGGCACTTTTTCTTTTGTTTTGCGTCATAATAAGAATTGTGATATGTATCGGTAATGTATACCGGTGTGATTCGGCGATGTATACCTGTAAACATTCCCTTGGAAACAGTTGTCAGCTATAAGACTGTTCATGTTACCTAGGTCTCATACAAGGCACAGCACAAGTTTTAACGTTTAAAGTTCTACAGTTCTATATTTATCGTGTTCGTTATTTGGTCTGGTGTCGTGCTCTTCTCACACTGCTGTTTTGGACAGATATCTGAAGACAGTCTTCCTACATTAGAGGAAAATACGGTGTTTATATCAAGGAGACCCGTCTGTCCACATCGCTCAACGTGGAACCAGTTGTTATCTGCAGCCATGCGCATACTATCATGCGTCCCAGTTACACTAGTAGTTGTACTTGGACTTAAGTTAGCGGCTGCTCTGCTTCCGTACACACACAGTGACTGCTGTGCCTGGAGGTCGTTGGTACAACTCGTAAGGTGGATAAATTACATCCAGTAGCAGAAACTGATGAACTCTGTTCTGTCCAGTGGATCTTCGAGAAGCAAGTTGTTCTGAAGATTGTTCTAGAAATATGTATCACGAATATTCATCTTTTACTGCATCTCATACAAACCTCAATTGTACTTCATATATGATAAGTCTTTTCCTCTCGAACTTAAATTTTCACTTAAATTCCAAGTTCACATTCCGTCCTTGATTTACCACCACCTATATGAAGCTTTGATTCCACTCTCTCTGTAATCCCAGTTCACTCATATGTCATAATGTTGTTCACTTCTGAGCGAGTTTCGTCATCAACCTTATTGACACTGTAATGTTCTGTTCGCATATTGTTCGTTATAGCGACTTGTCCCCTCCAACTTCGTTCTCACTCTAACCTCCTCTCGCGAACATGCAGTATTGTCCTCTTCTGGACGACCTTACCTCGTGGACTTCGTTCTCCCTCAAATCCCCTGTGCATGCAGCCGTCGAGAACACGCAGTATTGCCCTCTTCTGAGCGACTTTTCACCTTCGACTACGTGCTGACACAATCCAAGGGCGATGAAACTGACCCTTGCCTTCAGCAAGAACCTCCTCTGGCATAACAACCGGCACTTGAGAGCTGAAAGTTGAGAGGCCGACCCCAGCGCCGGAGTGTGGCGTTGCAATTTTTTTTTTTGTGTCGAGTCCCGTGGCCTCCCCGTATATGGTAGTCCTAATTACCACGCTACACTGCTGCTACTTTGTTACTTTTACTGCTGATCATTATCTTGTGTTACGGTATGTTTTGTGCTGCAGACGTGCTCTGTGGCTGTGTTAGGCGACGTTAATTTGATTTTTGAAGACAATGGTGGTCGGCAGTTCTGATGGTCACAAATGATGTGTTCCTTAATGGGTTTGAATTCATTGTGTTATGTCTAATATAAACTGCAGCTTTATACAGTTGTTTGTGTCAGGGCCAAACTTCTACGGAAATAGGTGAAGTGTCATTGTATATTACAAACATAGGTAATGAAAGATTACTAGAATAACTTTTTAATTTATAATGTAGCAGCTTGGCAAATATAGCTTTTGAATTGATGGTTTCGCATCGAATCTATGAAAAATGTATAGTAAAGTATTTCTGTATAGTGAAATACCTACTTTGTTCGATTACACAATTACCTATAATGCTATTATTTTATAATACATTCTTTGGTGGCGCATTCCCTTACGGGTATATTATGACGGGCCCTATCCCTGTCATAATATATACCTACGGGCCTTGCGACCCCAGGGGCAATTTAAACCCGAGTACCTTTTCAGCGGGAGATGTTGTATTTGGCCGCAGTTTCTGCAGACGAGGTTAGTATCGTAAAGTTAGGTAGGTTCTCTATTTCTGTTTCTGTTCCGCGAGGTGGGCTGTTGATCGAGATACCGCACCTAGCCCGCGGGATTTCTCTCATTTCTCTCGTGTGGAAGGTCGTGAAAGAGGCCGACCACTCGAGTGTCTCCTACTATGCTTTGCGCCTTGTTTCCTGCCCGTAGTAGCGCACGTAGGCCACGCGCAAAATTAAGTGGTATTTGAATACAACACACTCATCGCTGTTGGAACGCCTGAGTTGCGGCTACGGAGGTTAAACAAAGTTTGTAATAATAATAATAATAATTTTAATATTTTGGTGGCGCATTCCGGTAACGTAAATGTTTGGCAACAAAGAAAATTGACGGTACTGCGAGTCTTAATGGCGAACTCTGCCGCTTCGACGTTACTCGAAGACGACCGCCTGCTTCAGAGGCGCAAGCTTCTCACTCGAGCTATAATAAGTCGCACATGATCGATATTTTCTGGGAATGATGCCACGCTTTCGTCTCTCCCTCTCCGCACGCGAACACGTGCATTTGGCCTGTAACTGCCGCCCAATTTCGCGGTCCACTAAATAGGCTCCCAGAAGCATTGGCGAGGCGGCCAGCATATGCGTATAGCCTCTGCACGATAGATTTCTCCCCCCACTGCGCCAGTCGTCGTCTCTGCAGTCATCGGGTCCCCCGATTGATGGTTGCAGCGTTTTTAAATCAGCGATGACAGGCTGGCGGTTTTTGCGATGTCGTTCTTCACGAGCGCGTGGGTGGTACAGGACTTCTGGGTTTCGCAAAAAACAGCTTACTTTTTCATCGCAATAGATAGTGGTGACCCGTGTAGTTCTTCGGTCACATTTGTGCTGTTACTGTTGAGCTATGTAAGTTAATGCTCGTTTGGCGCTAGTAATAATTTACTGTTTGAAATGACTGATTAAAAAACCATCATTACAGGCAAATTTTTATATTCTGATATTTTTGCCAACCCACACTTTTACCGCAAGCCTAGAGGCACATCCAGAAGACAAAAAGTTTTAACCTCCAACTCAGTTGTAACTGCTAGTTAGTTTTGTCGTGTTCTTTATAGTTCTTTCCTTAGCTGGGTTCGCCGGTGAGGCCGCCTTCTGGTGCCGCCTCTATTTGTGCTTGGTGTAACCTGTAAAAAACTTTACATGTAGAAAAAGATATTCGTTACGAAACCGCTCATGTATACGGCAGCACACCAAATCCTTTGCTACAAATTGAGTCTCGGTGGCCCATAGTTACTTCGCTTTATTGAACATATTTCTTTCACTTCATAAAGCTCCAAATCCTCTTGGTTTGTTTATTTTTTCTTCGTTTTCGCTAGCTATAGGGTTGGGGCGTAGCGTGGGAGCGCCTTCAGGTGTTCATGTTTGTTTAACTGGTCAGAAATTATTGGTCTGTGAAAACTGCAGAGCAGTTGTTGGACCACAGCGGTGTTTAGCTTCTGTAGACAACCATCCACTTATTCCACAAATTTGACACCTTCCTCATCAACTGATGTCTGCTGGCTGTGGAAATACCGGGAGTTTGAGGTTTCTGTGGGAACAGACTCCTCGTTTTTGTTACTATAACATTTTGTAAAGCTTTGCTTCGTCTATCCGTGCATGGGCGGAAATGCCTCTAAGTCTGCGTATTTTACCACGTGCGTTTTTTAGTTGTATGTTTTTAAATTTTCTTCTATTATAGTTATTCAGTCTGTCTCTGCTGAATCCGTTTTAGTGCTAACCATTGAATTGAACCGCATTTCTGCTGGACATTCTTCTACCGAGCGTCGCTTGTCTGGTTTCAATTGCCTGCTGCGGTACAGATTTGCATGGCCATACAGTCCATGACTTGTGTAGACTACACACGTCACTTGAGCAGGCCGAGCAGGATCTGCTACGCACAAGAGAGAAAGCTTGCCAAGCCTGCCACCTCTGTGACCACTGGCCAGCACACAGTATTCATATCATGCCCCCATCTCGCTGATATTTTGCTCCTGCCCTCACTAGACTCTGTTGTAGCGGCTATCAAACCTACCATTTGAAAACTGTCACTGGTTTCGCCGTATTCGTAGCTGTATGCTCGTCCATGTGCTGGCCCATGATTTCTTATGTGATGAAGCGGCTGGAAATAATTGCTTTTGTTGTACTCATAGTTGTGTTCCCGCAGAAATTGAAGTACGGAATTGCTTGTCGATTTGTATCAATGCTTGCTATATTGAACGCTTGGTAACTGTTATCGTTTAGGACTATTATAGTAACTGCAAAATCTTAATTAAGGTCTCGGAGTCTTTAACTGCCGAAATTTGATTAGATACAGCAAGTGGAGGAATGAGATACGTTACGGACATGTGGCGCATATAAGTTTGCTTCATCTCTCGTAAATTTATCACCCTGCATGTATATGTTTGAAGTGCGCCAATACGTTCGAGGAGTGCCCCAGACGCTCCTGTGCCAAGACCAAATATTTGATGTTGCTGTCGCTTACATCACCGTGTGAGGTTCTCAAAGAAGACGTCTGGCAATACAGCACACTTGGCTGTAGTCGTGAATGGCCGTCGACCTGCCCGTCACTGGCGGAGTTCATGGGGTATATTCTCCGCCTGCCTCGTCAGCACAGCTTTGAATGAATGGTGGTTGACGAAAGTACGCACCACACATATGTCTTCGCGTCCCAACACAGGCAATGGCAGACAGTCACATTACGCCTCATGGATGCCCCGTTGAGTCCACTTGGTGAAACGCTTTGCTGGAGTTTGGGAGTACCTAGCCAAGGCCACCTAGGAAACGTTGTTTAGGTGGCGTTGACCTAGCACCTATACTACATCAGCTCCACAAAAAACATGGTGCACATCTGCCTCAGCTTCGAAAAAGAAAAAACCGCGCTCTTTCTCGTAATATCGTGTGACTGGTTCTCTGCGCCAATTTTTAAGCAGGAACTGTGTCTGCTCCGTGCGGATGCTTGTGCAGAATTGCACCGAACGTAACTTAATTTGAAAAAAACGTTACACTTTCGCTATATGTCGCGTTAATTAGGCCTGTTCTCCGCGCTGGTTTCCTATCTGGGTCAGTACATATGCTCGCCAGTCTTGATACTGGTCGCAAGAAAATTAGTCTTTGATGTCAGCGTCTACAAAATGAATTACTTTCATTCAGCTCTTTAGTCGATAATATAGTTTCACTTACTGAAGCCATACGGAAAATTCTCAGTTGAAGGGGGGGGGGCGGCGGCATGCTGCATGATTTGCTGATCCGGTGGACGTTGCTCATGCCCGTCCAAGAATTAATATATACATGTTAATATTTTCCAGTAACCTGTTTCATCGACAATATTTACTATGAACGGTGCTGGCATAGCGTCATTTATAGACCAACAGTGTGCATTGAACTCTTTGCAGTACTTCATACGAAACTGAAAAATCTTTATGTCCAACTTATATTAAAGAATATTGTATCTTAACTCTTGCTGAAATATTTTTCTAATTTTGAAGCTGAGGCGTCGTTCTTTTTTATTTCATTTGAAAGTTACTTACCGCAGGTGGTGATCTACGTATCTTGCAATCCAGGTGGTATCTTTTTATCCTATTAACGGGGGGCTGCTGCCAGTCTCAGACGATGATGTAGCTGTATATAATATTAAATTTTGGCCATTAGTGTTTTCTAATTATTTAACAGACACCTGTTGAAATGCAAGATAATGTTAATGGTGATTATAAATAAAAACAACATGCCGCTTGGTCTGGAATGTGGCATCTCGCTCGGGTCATGAGGTCCGTCACAGTCCTGCTGATAATCCGCAACTGTTCCAGTTTCTCCACGACGGAGGTAGCCGCGATAGGGCCCATATAGCCAAGGGCAGAGATCACTTCTCCATGGTTCTGTTGTCTTTTCCCGCGCTTTTAGCGAAGTTCGAGTATAATTTATTTTCAATTTTCTGATGCCTTTCTAACATTAGAGTGCGTATGGAATGATGCATACTCGTCTAAGAGTTGAAAGTTTGAGCACTGCAGTTATATTAGAGCAGTGGTTATTGCCACGCCATCGTATTTTTGAGCATGTTGTCTTGTCGACTAGGTAATGCCGTAAATCAATTTTCAATTGAAAACTTTCTGATGCTCAAATGCTAGCGATTAACTGTTTCTAATCGCCATGATCAAAATTTGTTCGTCATAGTGATTGTGGTGATGCAATCCTAAAGCACTACTTTCTTGACATCTTGTTGAATGTAGCACACATCTTCCCGAACAAGCATCACTGTAAATGGTCTTTCTATGCTGTATGTTGTCCTTCCAACTTACGTTAAAATAGTTTTAGGCAACGCAGTCCTCCTCCAATGAAACAAATGTTACAAAAAGAGTTTTGTAGGCTAGTGTCTCTCCAAGTCCTGAGGAAAAACTCGTTTTTTCCTCCCCGTTGCCGGATAGTCGACAGGCACTCAGTTCGGCACTCGCCCCGACCCACGGCACCTGCGCCAACTTTGTTTTCTCTAACGGGAGACGAATTGCCATATTGTGGGGCACGCCGTTGCGAACTTCGCTTTCCACTTTTTCTTGTCATTACTGAGTGGCTGACTTGCTCATGGAAACTGCACTTCCCTGGTTCGTTGCACTCGCTTTTAGCTTTTGTAACATGGGTATTTGGCTACAGAAATTACTTACTGTAGTTCTATATTTCTGCTAGCATTTGAATTTTTTATTTTTACTGCATAGTAGTGTAGCCTTTGATTACGTTTCAGAAAGTAGTTTTCTTCCAATATTAATTCTAACTCGGGACGTTCGGTGACGAGCATCGTATATAACATGTAAAGGTTATTCTTCTTAGCAATTGCTGTGCCCTGTCCACGTCGCATTCTTTTAATTACCGGCCAAGAGACACTCGACGTTACATAGGATGTCGCCCTCGGACTCATTTTTTACCCTCGGATTTCTCACTGATGGAAGCGCGTCGATGGATTGACAAATGAATTTTCTCTGTGGAGGCTCAGGGAACGAGGGGTAGGAGGCCTTTAACCTGTGCCCCCCCACTACGGCTGAGCCTGTCAGTAGAAAGTTTTCTGTGGCATACTTCCACGGTGCCACTTTTATCTTGGCCAATAAAATCGTGCGTGTTGGCGCCCACGTCCTATGGCGTTCGAGCTGCGGAGTTGCCAACGCGGATCTTGCGGAGTTTTGGAACTCGGCGGGTTTTTCTGAAACTCTATTTGCGCGTTACCATGGCGCTAGTATGAAAGTGATATCCAGCTATAATTTTCATAAATTTCATGTTGAAGATTGCGAATGATACCACATCACAGGGTTGGCAAAAACCATGGATTTTTTGGTTTAAACCAAAAGCCATGGTGCTTTGGTTGGAACAAAAAAAAAACCTGTTTTTTGTCTCTTTTTCTTAACTATCTTGTTGTTTTTTTCTAGTTCTAGGAACTTTATCCAACATTTAAAGGGTTTTCTGCCTTGTAAACATGTAATTAGCCAATCATCAGCAATTTCAATCGCGTCATTTCAACTTCCTAGTGTAGAAGAATAACTTAAAGAAAAGGGGTTAAGAAAAAGCAGTTAGCCGAGTACTTGTATTTGCTATTGCTACATGTAATATCCAAACTGCAGAGAAGCTTTGATTTATCATTACTGCAATGTAAAATCTTTTGAAAAACTTAAAAAAAAAACACTTCAGATTACAAATACAACTTGACAGAATTAGCTAGCTACTAGCTAATTAAAAACAGAGTAATGAACTGAAGAAATAGAATTGCTGTAAAATCCTTTGAAAAAACTTAAACAGTTCAAAATGAAAACAAAACTCGATAGAAATGGCTAGCTACTAGCTAGCTAAAAACAGAGTATTCAATTAAAGAAAATGAAATGGCTATAGGGCTACATCCTTCTCATGACGTCACTAGCTATCTAATAGAAGCTTTAACTACTACTCCTAATATTTAGTAGCTGCAGGCATACCAGAATATAATTAGAAATGTATCTCTAAAATGAAATAACACAAAATTCATTAGGTTATAGGTTTTTAATAAACATAAGCAATAGTTGACCCTAACTGTCCTAACAGTCAAACGGATTCCTAAGTAGAAACACATTAACTCATCCTTTTAGTTGTGTAACTGAAGTTTAATAATTTCTAGAAGTAAAACTGTTTATTTTGCAATATTTATCTATAAAAAACAAACAAATCAAATACAAACCAAGTAAACCAAAACACATGTTTTTTTTTTGGTCAGTCAACCTTGCCACATCATCATGCAACAAGTTTGGAACTTGGCTTTAGCTGAAATTTTCTTATGTTTATTGATAAAAACTATTTAGGGCTGACACTACAAGTCCATTATCATGTATCTAGGATGAAAGTTGTATTTAGTAGTCCATCCTTTGTTCCTTATAGCAGCGGCCCCAGAGGTACACTGCAGAGTGCCTTAGCCTAGGTCTTTGGAACATCTTTCCCTCGTGCCCACTTTACTGCCTTCCACCTTCATAGTCCTATTGATGTTTTTTTTGCTGTTTTTCCTCTTCTTTCCCGACTTTCTGTTCCCATGCATCTTGACTCGCGCATGGGTTCCACGTTTCCCTCGACATTCTTTATCCAATTCTTTCTTTCTCTCCATTGACCACAGTGCAGACTCGGTGGGTAGGGACGCTTAACGAGGAGAATCTTACTGCATCTTGTATTTTGCGGAAAACACGTGAATATGACGTTAAAATTGCACGGCTGATACCGTATTATAATTCAGCAAGTATGAAGCTAAACTGAATTTTTTTTTTAATATGAGATGAAAGACTACCTCAGCTATTACATGTAAAATCGTAATATCAGTAGGATAGATTTCTTATAATTCTCATTTCTTTCCCATAGCCTATTTGCGTCTGTTGCTAAATGTATTGTGGCAATCGAAGCCCTAAACTACTGGTTTGCAATGGTTGTTTTTAGTTTTTTTTTTTTGCTGATTTTTAACTTGCACTAATGCCTCGGTGGAGGCTGGAATTCTGTTCTATGCTAGCAGCGAATTATGATTGCATTTCAAGCGAATGTTAGACATACTGTCGTACATCTTCGAATGTTGCTTAACTTATACAGAGTCGAGCTACTTCTGGTGCTCTCTGTGGTCATTTTGGCCGTCAGGCGTCCAATCGGTTGTAGATTTGCGTCTGAAATTCAATAAAAAATGCGAAGGCTACTCTCAGTGTTGAAGCCTTGAGCAAGCTTAAGATAATTGCATAATATTAGCTGGATGTAATTTCTTCCAATTGAACACGCCGCTGCTGATATTTTTCAACAAACTTTGCCGCTGGCAGGCCAATCGCCTTCAAGCAAAGCAATATAATTAATAGTCGTGTGCTTTGGGATCCATAATTCAATAGTTCATTCTAAATCCCAACATATACTGACTTATGAAGCTTCAAATCATTGCTCTGGATTATCGCATACCAGTCATTTCATACTGTGCGGTTTTTTTTACAAACCGGTCCCCATCCCCTCCACTGATGCATTAGTACGGCGACAAGAAGCACGTACTGATTAGTATAGTTAGCGCGCCCCATGCTCTATCGTCAGCACATGCGAACAGAAAACGGTCTTTCTGCGGTAACTAAAGCAACAATAATTTGTTATTTCTCCCCTATAAAATTGTCTGTTGGTTCTCAGCAATACTATTATTCGTTCATCCCAGGTGTCTTACAACCGGTATTTACTCAATGATTTTGACACTTTTCAGTAGTTACATTTTTCTGTTGTAGCCATTTCTTCCAATATTTTAATGAAAGTACCATTTTCATTATTTTTCTTGAGGGATTAGTAATAGCTGTACAGTTGTGCCGTGTGTAAGTTGTTCGCACACTAATGTGCCCTGATTTTTGGAAACTGGGTCAACAGTGCTCTTCCGACGGGTGCTCAACGTGTCAATTACTCGTACAAGAGTTAAGTTTGTCCTTACATCCATAACATCACGTTCATTCAGGTCTTCGTACAACAGGATGCCGAGGGCTTCAAAAAGAAAGGCGCTGTGCTTTTTATCATAAATAATCATAATAAATGTTATTGTTTTGTGTTTGCAGTATTTATGGGCGTTTCAAGGGCGTGCAACGTGTCATTTTACGCCACAATTGTCTAATGTCGTCGTCTGAACGTTAATCATTTGACCTCGGCTAGAGTCTCGGCCCTGCAAAAATTTACTCGTAAGGCTTGAAGGATTAGCTGCGATAACCGTCACAAGATATCCACTTCAAGGTCACGTAAGCCACATATACGTTCTATCCAGTAATTATTGCGCCGAGGTTAGACGATCAATGGATGAAGTTGGATATCAACTTGTTAATTATGTTTACTAGAATTCCATTAATTGTAACTGTGTAATTAACTGTATGAAACACTGTGCGTGCAGTTTGAGGTACAATCATATTCGTTCACTTCATTTAGCTGATTATTATCCACAGTTTCTGTCAAATTTTAACTTACTTTAGTTATCGTCTAAATACGGTGTATATCATGTACACGTAAATAATAATAGCAAAAGCTTTATGAAAGTTGAGAAAGAAATAGCGTAGCTATATTTTTCAGCCAGTGTTAAGGTGTTCATAACATAATTCTAGTACAATGTTAGACTTTAGTCTTTACGTAGAAAATGAATAATCAAATATTTAAGCCGATTGCTACCACATCATCGTTTATTGTGACTGCATGAAAATCATTCAACTAATGTTTGTCTTATGTTTTCGCGATACCCCGACGGTCAACACCCTAGTCCATTTAACTACGGTACGGCACTGGTGCTATCAAACCTCTGCTACTGTATTGTTCTGTGTGTGCATAGCAGAGATTTGTTGCCTTTTACTCAATGATGTTCAGCCGGTCTGCGACAATGATTTCTTTTACGAACGCGACCGAGATCTATATAAATCTCGACGTCTCTTCAGATTTCATCTTTGTGTGATGTTCTAGTACTAAATATAAATATAATACAAATGTGATGGAATTTAGAAAATCGTTTCACAACTGGTCCATCGCCTGTAAATCTGTTTTGTCCCATTAACTTAACTAGACCTGCACGCCGAGAGCGCACACCTCCGCCTAGCTACACAGTGCTTATGAAAATGTCAACATGGTCTGGACTGCAGGATTTCCTCCGGACCATCACCAACATTTAATCATTTTTTTTGTCCCTCGTAACATTCATAAATGTTCCTGTAAATTTACTGAGGACCCACCCATGACTGTTTGAGTTATGTTCTTAAAAGACAGACGAGAAACGAATTCATTAATGCAAGAGTCTAAAAGTACAACGCTTTGGAAAACTCGCACTTTCTGCCAAACTCTTAACAGTTACCGAAGCCCTCGACTGCATGTACTGTTTCAAGCAGTGCTCCCGAAGCCTCTGAAGCTTCTGTACTTTTACGACGCTCGTTAAATTGCCTCAGCACGCTTTAAGAAACTCGTTTTGAAAGCGCCGTTATATTTTGGCCCCCGACATGCCCCCTTTGTATTACCTGCGTCAGTATCATGGCGTCAGCTATAGCTGTCGCATCACTCCTCTTATCTCCACACAATGCCTGCGATATGTTAAGACCCGCTGTGACTCACGGTGTTATTCTCATCGTGTTTTCGAGGCCTTCGTAAAAATAGAGTCGCAGCTATGCGGCCTCGTGCTGTACTTTCTATATCTGCCGTGCATGAACGCGGCGGCAGTAGCCACGTATTTAAGTATAGATGCGTATGTTTGCCCCTCGTCGTGACTCAAGTATGCAGAATGTCAAGCAGTATCTCTTGTCAAGCTGGCCTGATGTTTTTGGACGATCGCGGTCCTTTGATCAAGGAAAGTTATGGAGATATTTTCCGCATAACATCGCCTCGACACATCTGCACGCGGTGTTGCTTTTGGCGGTAATGTTTGGCTGGATATACCCTATAGCTCTATTTTTGTTGCCACCTGCATGGGGTGAGTGCGAGAAACTTTGTGCGCATTAGGCCACTGCTAAATCTATGTGCTGCAAAACGTGCAGCCTAACTTACTCTATACTTTGCGCATGTTAAATGTTCGTTTTGTGTTCGGTCTATTGCCGTCTTTGGGGCGCGTTCGCTTGGGCATCGAAATTAAGTCTTTGAGGCTTGGCTTACCCGAACCTTCTGACTGGTGCCCTGGCTTCGACTTGTCGATTCAATTGAAGTTGCTATTATTGACGTTTGATTAGTTACCTTTGAGACTACCATGAATGTAGTCGTACTCCGTATAATGGAGATTATTTCAGTCCGCTCAACATAAGCGAGCTGTTTCTAGCACCTGCAACACGATTCAAAGTGACGAAGTTAAGTTCCTGTCAGAATTTTCGGACACGTTCTTTGTGTACCTCTGGACATTGCGCCATACCTACATCACTTTAATTGAAGTTCTTGATATCACCTCACCCACTTTACTGCGAATTTTTAATATAAAAATCACTGTTTTGCCTTGGCAGCGTGCTGAAGTTGAGCATCTTGTCCTTTGTGTTAGCCCGTTGTATGTCGCTTGTGTTCGCACCAAGGGCGGCTTGTATCTAACTGTCGGATTTTTGGTGCCGGCGGCATCTTTTTCGTGTCTGGCGATTGCTACGCACCGTGTCAGTTAGTGGTAGTTTAGTACTCCTTTATTCACCGATAGCTTTGTGTGACGAGACGCAGGTATTCTAGCGATGTGCCTCAGTCAGTGGGCGCTGTGTTGCACAAAACTGCTGCTCGCGGCGGTCGCAACAGCGATGGGAACACGTAAAATGTGGCGATATGAACCCCCTAGTCTGCGATTTGTTTGAACCGAAAGCTATAACCCCTTGTCTGTGTGTTGGCTGCTGCTATTGCCGCAGCGGTTGCGAACTGTTATTGTTATTGACTGGTCATAAACATTGCGCTGAAGCTTGTACTGGTTTGGAAAATATGCGGTCTTTCTTTGTCTTCCAGGACTTTAGATGCAAGTGGGAGGGTAACCGCTCGAGAACTTGTTGAAGAATAGGGGAGGGGGTGAGTAGGGAGCTGCTTCGATCGCTATTGCTCTGCTCCAGTTTATTCGCGCGATAACTTTAAAAGCCGGCCCTCCGCCTCTATACTATATATGACGCTAATAAATTCTCAGAATCTATTCTCTTTCGTGACGTTTGGCTGTCTTCTTCTTCATAAAGCACTGATGTATTTCCACTGTGTCATTTTGATGCTTAATTCTTCACTAACTTCTGAGCAGGTTTTTTTTACTGTTAAGGACCTTTTCATTTACTTACATGTAATTTTGTGATAGATGCAATTTCTTTATCGTTGTTCTATAAATATCACGAACTGTTCGTCATCTTAGCTACCATTCGAAAGAAAGTCTCACTATTTTGGTTATCCAGCACATAGCGGGAGAAATCTCTGGCGAATGTAACCAAAGCGTCGACCAGGCACATTTGGTTACGAAGACTAAAGAAGATAGTTCTGCTGACTTAATGTTTACACACTGAGAACTCGCTAGGTAATGTATCAAGTAATTCAACCGAACACAATTTGATTTCCGAGGCAAAGAGATCAAGTTTGTGCGCTATACTTGGTATGAGAAACTATCTTCTTTTTGTCTTCCCGGTGGAACGTGTTATAAAAGCTTTGGGCCCATTAGCTCGAGATTTCTCTGCGTACGTACGGCGGTTGCTCAGCTGCGGATTTTGCTCGACTCAAGAGAATAGATGTAACCCCAGCTGTGTTGATCATCCTTATCTCTTGGTTGTATTTTATTGTTGCTCACTGTATTGCAAAGCAACAGTGAGGCTCTATAGGCGACAGTGAGGGCCTCGGCTATTGTGATGTGTCCGCGTCCTGCGAGCTATGTCTTTTTCGGGACTCGGTGCCTCAAATTGTTGTTGCATGACGTTCTGCTGTATTGCAGACTGTTTTCGCAATGCTTTAGTTGTTTCACTTTCAATATTGCTTGTTGTTTGTTGCAGTGATCGCAATAGCTTTTGTTTTTTTTTTTGGATTATCTTTGTGGGCTTCTTTGTACCAAGCAAGCTAACGCTAGACAGAGACAGTCATTACTTTTCACTTTGCTGCAAATTCCAACACCCACGAGCTGTGCCTATAGAACGCAACCTACACTAGTTCGTGAACGCCGCATATTAATCTTTGGATTTACGTCGCGTCCAGTTGAAGTTCCTCTCTTAAAAATTCACTAACGTTGTAATCCAATGCAATTTTTTAAGCAAAACGAACGACGTGATTCGATGCCTCTTCTTGAGACATCGGCTGTTGGCTTTGGCTTCGAGTGAGTATTAATCTTAAGGACTAGCGCTGTTAATACAGTTTCTTATTGCTGCCCGTAGATGTCAGTTGGGTAGCGTCCAACTTTTCAAGAACACATACAGCCAATTGCGGAGCAGTGTAACATCATAAATTGCATTTGCATGGTGACTTGAAAACAACAGATGTACAAATGTTACTGCTTCCAGATATCGTTTCGTTGACAAGTTTAAAGGTCCATAAGTGGAATTCCGCAGTGCATTTCGCGCTTTCTGATGCAAGGGTTTGGGGCCAACAAAAGGGCTGTGCGAAATGCCATTGCTTGGCTGCCCGGCCAGCAATGCCAAGCATGCAAGGTCGCGGCTACTATGCATGTTGTGAGTCCTTATTACCGCTCCACTAACTTACGATTGCCCCAGCTTCCATTCTTTTTAGGGACTAGCAGTAATTCTCAAAGTGGGCGGTTCTGCTCCCATTTTCTCCTAGGGGGGGGGGGATGGAAGGATCTGATGGGGCGATTGGGTAACACTAGAAGCAGTTTCTGCCACTGTTACAACAGATGTGTTCATATGCGCGTGTATGAGGAAGAGGCAAGATTATAGGAAATTACAAGGAAGTCAAGGAGGCGACTGCCGCGAAAAGTCTGATATCCACGGTTCAAGAGTAAAACTGTGTGTGCTAAAAAGTGCTGCAGCACTTCCCTGCGATCTTATTTAGAAGTCCAGTTACAAACAATCGATAAAGCGCAGCATAAACCTGGTCTTTCGCTTATTTTATTATTATTATTATTTTTTGCTTTCTTCCCAACAAAAAATTTGTACCTACGGGATGGTACAGAGTATGAGGACTGATGTTCACGGTGTAAAACTCGTCATTTCGTGAAAACTCTTTCCACTGATGAGAAGAGAAGTGCAATCATAGAATGTTCCCTGGTAGAATATCCGCTTGCAGCGCAGACGAGCGCATCCCCGTGTCTGTTTGGGTGGTCGCGTTCCCGCCATTTTTGCAGAGGCCGCTCCCAGCCGCGTGACCTTGACTGTTGCAAATCCTCCCTCCCAAACTTTGAAAAGAATAAAAAAGGCACATAAAACATGGCGCTATAGGTTTACCGCCCGTCGTTTTGTGAACCGCCCGTGTGCTTTGCTTGCATCGCTCCATAAAATCAAGCGGTTTTGTGCCGTGGCCGTCTCGGAGTTTGTTGCAAAGCTGCCCTTACAAAGTTTGTAAAGTATAGGACCAGGGACACGACCGTAGCTTCTCCGTCGGGTCTTTGTGCACTGCGTCCTTCATTCTTCTCGCGACGTGTTTGCACTTTTTTTAAAATCGCTACAGGAAAGCAATATAGTATATAATAAATAAACGTTTGGTAATCAAATAAGTAATGGCGTATTGGATTAGTACTTTGCTTACATCTAATAAAAATACCTAACTTGTTTACTAGGAATGTGCTTAATCATCACGTCTCAGCTGGCTTGCAAGTGTGGATAACAGTGTGCGTATGATGTATTAGTGTGCCAAATACTTTACGAATGTATCAGTAGCCCTATAATCTTGCTACCAATGTTGCCGTAAGTCATTTTGACAGTTTCACTACACTTGTTGAGCTAATAAAGTAAACTTCGGAAATAAATGTTATAAGATAAACATACTCCATCCCGAATCGGTTCCTTGGATTGCAAATTTTGCCAGCTTCTTTTTTCGTGCTGTTAGTTGTCTATTGTTAAGTGTCGTTGATGATATTGTAAGTAATCGGTCTTGTTTCTGTTTTTTTCAGGTAAGACCTGAAATTTCTTTATGCGAGATGGATCGCGTATTGAGGAAGCGGTGAGTATGTACAGTAGCTGTATATACTGTCTCGATTATGAAAGTAAAACTTCCTGTTCTATGAGTTACAGTGATCACAATTTGCTTTATTTAGTTAACAATCATCAGGTAAGATTTTATCTCCAAGCTGATGTTGTTGGAAAGTGTTACGTACGTTATTTATCGTCATAATTTTCATGTGTTAAATGTTTTATTTAAACTAAGAGTTCTCTATCTGAGTTCGGTAATATTATGGCACCCCGTGATACTCTTTCACAAGACCCTCCTATCTCTAATTTTAATTTATTATATTGTTTGACGATAAGCCAGGCTGTCCAAAAGATAACACCACAACGCAGTTCATATACCTACACTGTAACAACTCGTATGCCTTGTCGTGTTTTTACAGTTTGAGAAAACCAGCAGGACAGTGTTACCCCAGGCGGACAAATTAAGTAACCCCACTTTACGGTACCCTTTGGGTTCCATTTCAGAACATCATATGCATTGTCTGCACCAGAGCTTCAGGGGCGGAGCATAAGGTTTTATATATCCTGTTTCTTAGTGAGTCAGTATTTCTGTATGACGCTATGAGTCACGCTTTCTTGTGTTGTTCTCAATGTTGACGTTTACTCGGCCAAAATTGGTGTGGTGCTGACCGTTGTATCCAGTCATTTTTGATGTTTATGACAATTTGAATAAATTATTGCGGTGTTGCTTCACTCGCCACGAACTATTTAGCTTCACTATCTTATCGTACGTACCAATAACGCCTATCAGTAAGTAGGTGAGGACATATTACGATTGTACGTATGTCTTTCCCCAGTAGCTTGTCTATGGCTTTATCATAGTGTTATTTTTTCAAAAAAATTTCTGAAAATTATGTAACTTCCTCCATTTTCCCGTATGATTTTGGTGCTCCTATATTCTAACTAAAGTGGTGGAAATAAGTATAAAACATCCCATATCAATGCTAATAACTTTTTAATTATGCCATATTTTTCCATGAACATTTGAGTGTTCTTCTATATGCATGAGAATCAGTGTTTATAGTCAGTTTCATGATAAATTTCCAGAAAAAAGTTATGACCTAAAGTACAGTTTTAAGGGTGGAAATAAGTATAAGACTCTTTTGAAAAATTGGTCTATCTGTTCAAGTATACTTCATAATGCCAAAGAAAGAATTAGTTCACATTCAGTTCGTAAACAACCCTAATTACCTTTACGGTTCACCCGAGCACTTGTAAACGGAGATAAAGTGGCAAATACAGCCTCGCAGAATGCTTCTGAATTCCCCCCTTACTGGCATCGAGAAAGGTAAAAGTTGTGCTTACAGCCAGGATGGAAAATCCACTAGCTTCTTCGCAAAACAAATATCCAGATCCCGCACTGTTGTAACTTTCTGAAGGACCCTCAATCTTATGAAACCAAAAAACGGCCGTTCGCCAAAAATTACCAATGCTCCTAGGCGTCTTTCTCTTCTTCGCTTTCCCGAATCGTTTATATCCTACTCACTAAATGGCAATAGCTCATAGAAAGCCGGGGTGCAAGTTTCGGTGTCTCTATGAGAATGGGCCTGTTGGTTCGTCTACTGCCGCCTATCTAATCTAATCCCCAAGTTTCGTGTATCGAAACAGAAAAAACAGCTCCTGCCTTGACTGCTCAGCGCAAGAGGTTGCGTGTTGAATGCGTGAGGGCAAAAGTTACATGAGCGGAGGAGAACTGGGACAATGTGATCTTTTCCGACGAAAAGAAGTTTAATTTGGAAGGGCTTGACTGACGGACCTCGGTGCTACTGGCATGACTTGAAAGAAGATCAACTGCTTTCAAAAAGAGTTTTTGGAGGAGGATCAGTAATGATTTGGGGAGCCTTTTCTGCCCTCTAGAAAAACCAAGTTAGTATAGTGATGAAGGCAGACAAAACTTTGTTCCATTTCTGCTTGATTTACATTGCATTAATGCAACTTTTCTGCAGGACATGCAGCCATCCATACCTCAAAGCTAACAAAGACTGGTTTGAAATGAAGAACATTCAAGTTTTGGACTGGCTTGCCAAGTCTCTGGACTTGAACCCAGTAGAAAATCTATGGGAAATTTATCACGGCGAGTTTGCCATATTGGGCGTCAATTTGCAAATGAAGATTCCCTAAAATTTTGCATCGAAGAATATTGGAATGAAATTCCCATTGAAACTCTCAAAAATTTAATTGGTTCAATACAGAACAAGTGTGTAGCAGTATTACATTCTATAGGGAATATCTGCAAATACTAAATGTTGGATTATTTTCTTATACATACAGATATTGAAAAGTGTCTTATACTTATTTCCACTCTTGAAACTGTACTTTTGGTCATAACTTTTTTTCTGGAAAGTTATCATGAAAGATATCAGTTATATAACACTGATTCTCATGTCATATAGAAGCAACACTTGAATTTACATTTAAAAATGTGGCATAATTAATTTACATTTTTACGGGATGTCATATCCTTATTTGCACCACGTTGCGTTCGAGTATTCCCATACCGTTAAGGTATCGTTAACTCCAGTCGAACTCATGTGTGATCATAGTTGCGAGCTCAGCCCTTCCTATATAATTCAGTCCTACCGGTGGGAAGATCAGCAGCCTTTTTCAGTTTCGATTTCGCGAAGAGTGGACTTTTACTTAATGGAACAAATATGCTTTGAAGGACACAACATTCTAACTTCCTGGTCTGGAGAAGCATTTGCTTGTAAAAGCCCACATTAAACAAGCAGTCTGCGTTCAGCGAGACATTCACTAGCGATGTATCACTGTTTGTGGAACCGTCCACGTCCGGAAGTACTTTTGTTATAACTTACATTATGCGTAAAAATTGTGTCTTGACGTAAGCCGATAATGTGTCTCAGAGCAAGCGTGCGTACTGACACAAATACACGCTGCATCACGTTCATACTTGTCAATACATCGTTGGTGTTGCTCTTCACTCCTGTGGTAGAAAATGTCGTTCCGCTGCAGCTGTAGGAGTTTCCTGTCCGGCCGCGAGGGAGAGTTCACCTCCGTCTCTGCGTCCAACTCCACCCGCCAGGCGCCCGACTCTCCTTTGTTCGTCCAGCGGACTCGTTAGATCTTGGCAGGTCTTGTGCTAGAATCGTTAGCTGTTGTGACCAGACTCTTCAGAGCTCCACAGCTCTTGTTATGAATTGTTACAACTTTTTCGGCTGTATGCTGTGGGCCTTGAGCTCAGAAAACACGTACTGCGTCCGTGTATGTTCAGTTTTGACAGTTCTTGTCACGTCATAAAGAGTTTCTCGGAAGTTGTACCTTTATATGATCGAGCTTTTACTCATGCGTTGCTCCTCTTGCGATCGTGACTAGGTAGGTCTGTATTGAAGCTCTTGTACTTACCAATCTGCTGTGCAAATTAGTACTTCTCTGACTATTTTATTTACTCATGAACTAGTTTGTTTTGGCACGACCTTAAATCTTTGCAAACCCTCGTTGGATTTGTTATATTGTAGCACATTTTTATGTATCCGTGTACAGTATTTTCATATCTCCCTTATTCTTGTAGTAACGTAGTGCTTCCTATTCCCCGTTTCGTACTCCAGAAGATTAGTACGAGCTCTCTCGTACATTTTGTCACTCAACTTACTATATCTTGGGTTTATCTGCAGATGGAAGTTAGTTCTGTCGGACTGCGATTTGAAGCATATGTATGGGTGGGTTTATGCGAAAGCCAAATGAAAGTGTTTTCGCAACTCAACTTGCGAATGTGCTGCTGTGGCTGTAGGAACCGCAGAAAAGTTCTTAGCTTCCAAAGTTCGAATCCACTTCAAATTTAAAAAACTCACTGGAATTCTGCTACTGACACTTCATAAGCCCGTGAACATTTTAGTACATCTTTTGACAGACACTCAGTTGTGTCTTCAAGGGCCGCAACATTCTGTCGTTGGGTAGAGAGAACACTTTCATTTGGCTTCTGTGAGCCCGTTTTTGGGTCTTGCTTACAACGCGTGTTTAAAATCTATCACCCATCTAAAAACACCTTTATTCGAGTAGGTGCTTTAGTGTAATATTCTTGATGACGGGTAAAGACACCTCTCGAAAGTCTATAACCATACTAAAAATAGGATTGTATTCTACCCTTTGAGAGTTAATGTTATTCCTTGTATTAAGTAAATTAGTGATGAGTTAAACTTTAAAGTAGGTGACCCGAGCAAGCTCTGCTTGGAAAGCACGCAGGCATACGTTACAAGTTGAGGCCGGGCGCTCGCTGTCTGCGCGATACAGGCACCTGGGCGGATGTTTACAAGTCTCTGTATCTTTGTTTACTTCCGAGCTTTGCAGTCTTGACTTACCAGACTTCATGTCTTATACAGTACTTGACGTCTTACTCGGCATCTCATAGAATGAAGCGTTATTTAATATTTTCCGAAAGTAGGTGATAGAGCGAATGCGGTAGGCACCTATTGATTATAGTGAAGGATGAATTAATAGCAAAATTGCAAATGATGCTGTTCCCACATGGCTCAACTTACGACTTAATTTTTCTACTATTACTTTTCTCAGCATTGAAGTTTATTTTATAATTGTATGCTCATGAATTTATTTAAATATTCTATAGTGAGTTTTCAGTTGTGGACATGTCTTTAGACCGGATCATGTCATTATTTAAATATAGCCGAATGGTGTAAGAATTAGAAAATTTGCCGTCACCATTGCGTATTTTTTGCCCATTATATGTATGCGACTTTGCTTTGCAGACTGATTAGTAAATATAGTGTCGAACAGAAAAAAACTTTTCCAGTTCTTTTGACATAGCTCCAGTGGTGAATCAGATGTACCGTATCTTTGAAAAACATCAGTACCAGGTTTTACTGTGCTGTAGTCTTTACCATATAATCGAAGTGTTGCCATCGCAACTCACCGGAGGTTTCTACCATTGCCATTGGATTCCCTTCAGCTCTTGTTTACTAAGGTAGTTTTTAGCGTTTCCTTCGATCGTGTGTCACTGCGTTTCCTGTTGCTGAGCACATTCCGTACTTCCGTTCCTCACCCGAGTTGATGACTTTTATTTAACGTACATATTTTTCTCGATCATATTTACGTTAGTCTAATGATATTGTTATTTTCTTCCCCTCTTTTGTGTTTCTTCCAAAGGTGTGTATCTCGAAGCTATACACTCGGTTCTTTTTTTCATTGGCTAACCCATATGGAAGGTTAAGTACTGTGCAACTCTATGCCATTGTTTATTGTATGCGGTCCTTCGCGTAAGTTTCTATCTGTTTAACTTTAAATTTACTTTTATATTTGTAATCTGTATGCTAGAATATTGAAATCTGTGTATTTCTTGACCAGCTTTATTCTCTTCTTTGTATTATTCTGGCGCGCAAATTTTTCTTTTGTTTCACTGGAAATACTTGGTTGCACTAGCCGTATCATTCTTCAGAGATGGTCGTAGCAGCTCCCCACCTCCCCGGTGTACTGGTAGAAATTCTGTGCCTCACCGGATGCGCGGGTGTTACTTTTTGTTGAACGAGCCTGCCCGATTGTAGCCAACGGAAGTATCACGTCTGCTGCCGTCGGTGTCAGGCTTCTATCGAGCATGCCAGTCGCTACTGACGGATTCGTCTGAGTTTTTTGGGACTCAGGCAGGGGATTGTTGGGTTTTCGTTCCACTTCAAAGTTGTCATGGTGTAGACTTATAATTTTACCGTCATAAAGTGCTTTAGATACTTTGTGGTATACGGCATTCTTCATGAAGCAAACCATTATTTGCATCTCAATGTGATATAGCACTTGTGGTGCTCCATAAAACGTGCATGAATTGCCACGATTAATCGTATTGTCGAATGTTGTATTTAGTGGCAGTTATAAAGCAGGGAACGAAACTCGAGTGGAGTGAGAACGCAGTTCGAGTTATCGGAGGCAATTAGCCTTTAAGAGAGAGTTTCTTCTCCCTATTGCTGAACGACCGAAGCCCTCCCTGTCTTACCATTTGAATTGCCTTGTATTTCCTCTTTGTAGTGCTTCCTTATTAATTCGATAACTGCCTTCTTGCGACGAACTTTGAAGAGAGTAACTACGGTTGTTTTTTTATTGTAAACATTGAGACGTTGGCGTCAATTCCCAGCCTTCTTATCTGAGGAACCTCGGTAAGGCAGACGTCCGTCCTATACGACGATTTTTCGTATAGTCCAGGCTCTAGGGGGGGGGGGGTAGTTCAGGCTTTAGGGGGTGTCTGTGTACATTTCTCTTTCACAGCTCTACCATGTATTTTCCTATTCCATATGATGAGGACATTAAAAAAAGTCGGATAGAACTTTCGTAACTGGTACACTTTTTTGAGGGAGGGGGGGGCATGGGGGGCACAAAATGATCAATTGTGAAAATGTACCAGTTACGAAAGTTCTACCAGACTTTTTTTTAATGGCCTCATCATATGGAGTAGGAACATATATGGGTAGAGCCTTGAAAGAGAAATGTACACAGACACCCCCCTAGAGGCTGGATTATGATGAGTTGTCCCCAATGAGGCTTGTAATCCAGCTATTGGTTTCATGCATGTACGTAGATTCCTGTTGGTCTTCGTCTGAATTTGAATTCATCATCATCTTCCTGCATTGCTCTCTATCTCTTCATCACCCCACGTGTGCTTGTTCCTGGTGGATTAGCAATTTGTACTGGAAGCGTCATTGTTTGAAGTCCATTGTTTGGAACTGTTGCTACGCCCCCAGTGGTTCGCCAAGCGGCTCCTAACTTCTCTGAAGGTCAGAGGGCAAATTTGAAGCGACACCGGAGCTCTCTCTCAATCCCTGTGGCATGCACTGTCCGGTGCCTGGATCCTTGCCTCGTCTCCGCAGTAGCAATCCCTTCCATCAACCGTAGATTGTTTATGTGCGGGCCTCGTCTTTTTCACACTAAGACATGTTCAGCGTATGATGAATCATTTCTCAATTAAAGGTGATACTTTGGAAAACACATTTTCCCTATTCGTGGATGACCTTGATTTTACTACGTAAATGCAATGTTTTTATTACTTTAGTGTCTCGCCTATTTGCATTACAAACGACAGTTTTTTTTTTTTTAAATGTGCGACACCATCGATTTGTGTTAGTTATTACCAGGGTTGGCAAGAACCATGTTTTTTTGGTTAAAAAAAACTATGTTGTTTTTATTTGTTCTTTGTTTTAATTTTTTTTCTAGTTCTAGGAATTCTATCCAACATTTAAAGGGTTTTCTACTTTGTAAACATGTACCTAATTAGCTAATCATCATCAATCTTGTCGCTTCATTTCAACTTCCTGTTGAAGAAGAATGACTTTAAGAAAAGGGGTTAAGAAAAAAAAATAGCAAAGTACCTGTATTTTCTATGGCTACATTTAACATCCAAACTGCAGAGAAGCTATGATTTATAATCATTGCAGTATAAAGTCTTTTGAAAAACTTAAAAACACTTTAAATTACGAATACAGCTTGACAGGTTTAGCTAGCTAGTACCTAATTAAAAAAAAGTAATAAACTGAAGAAAGTGAAATTGCTATAAAATACTTTGAAATAACTTAGAAACACTCCGAAATATAAAGAACACTCGATAAAAATGGCTAGCAACTAGCTAATTCAAAGCAGAGTATTGAACTAAAGAAAATGAAATAGCTATACATATGCCTACATCCTTCTCATGAGCTCATTAGCTATCTAATAGCAACCATAACTACTAGCCTACTGCTAATCTCAGTAGCAGCAAACATATCAGAATATACTGTAATGAGAAATGCATCCCTGAAATGAAATAACACAAAATTCGATAGGTTATAGGTTTTTAATAGACATAACCAGGGTTGGCAAAAACCATTTTTTTTTGTTAAAGCCAAAAACCCGTTGTTTTTTATTTATTTTGAATATTTTGTTGTTTCTTCCCCGAGTTCTAGGGATTTTATCCAACATTTAAAGGGTTTTCTGCTGTGTACATACATGTCGTTGGCTATTCATCAACAATCTTAGTCACTTCATATCAACTTCCTCTTGTAGAAGAACGATTTTAAGATAAAGGGGTTACAAAAAGCAGTTAGCATAGTACATACCTGTATTTGCTATGGCTACATTTAATACCCAAACTGCAGACATGCTATGATTTGTAATTGCTATATAAAATCCTTTGAAAAACTTGAAAACACTTCAAATTACAAAGACAGCTTGACAGAAACATCAAGCTACTAGGTAATTGTTACCAGAGTATTGAACTCAAGAAAGTGCAATGGCTATCAAAATCCTTTGAAAATTTTAGAAATACTCAAAAATACAAAGACAGCTCGATAGAAATAGCTAGCTACTAGCTAATTAAGGGCAGAGTAATGAAATGAAGAAAGTGAAATACATAGCTTTATGCCTACAAGGTCCTACATCCTTCTCATGAGCTCAATAGCTATCTAATAGCAACTATATAACTACTACTTCTAATATTCAATAGCTTCTAGTTTAGCGGAATATAATTAGACATGCATCTTTGATATGAAATAGCACAAAATTCAATAATTTATAGGTTTTTCATAAGCATAAACAATATTTCACCCTAACAGGCAAACGGATTCCTGAAAAGAAACACATTAACTCATACTTTCAGTTGTGTTACTAAAATTTGATGCTTTCTTCGCGTAAAACTGTTTATTTTGCAATGTTTATGAATAAAAATCAACAAAGTTGAATAAGAACCAAAAAACATGGTTTTATTGGTTTGTTTAAACCATGGTTTTTTGTTTGGTTTAAACCAGCCAACCCTGGTTGTTACTATGGTAGGGCGTGGATGATGGAGCTTGACTGCAACTCATACTTCTATAACGTAAAAGTTTGCGTTATCATTCACTTGCGTTTTACTGTGTTGGCTGCGTCGGTTACAAGACATCGTGGCAACAGACGTACTGAAAACACATCCTGCCGTCGCGCCGAAACAGCCGCTTCTGTTGCCCGTGGCCAGCAGCTGCGGCAGCTGCTGAGGCTGCTGCGACCACCTCACCGACAGTCGGATGGGAGGCGAGCAGCTCCGCACAGTCTGCATTTCAGTCTGACGTTGGAGACGAGTGTGGAGGGAAGTGGCTGGATCCTGTGGGCGGTCCGCAGGATCCTACAACCAGCGGATCCGCGGCGAAATTTTGCTATCTAAAGTATTTTAATTCTAAAAAAATTGGAATATACATTATGGTGAAGTGCATGTGATGGAACTTTTTTTTCTGTCGGAATGGACCCTACGTAGAGTGCCTTTCGTACCGCTATCCCTGCTATGGTTCTGATTTAAAGAATATTTATTCTTCTTCCAGTTTTTTCACGATTTATAGCTATTTAGTTCGAATTTTATGCTCAGAAATCTAAGGTGCAGTGATGTTCTTCCTTATCTTTGATATCACAACTTCACTGTATACTCTTAAATGTTGTTAGGCGCAGCAGTGAAATTGGGTACCCTTGGTTTGTAATGTTGACTGAAAGAGTGAGGGTCGTGTTATAGCATTATTATTTCCTTTCTTTCCACTTCCTGCGCACAGAGCGTAATATTTTTCACAAATCATTGAGTCAACGCCGATGTTTCGTTTAAACTCTAATTCTCTAATTTTTCAAAAGGAGTTGCCATAAATATCGGAATTTCCATTTTTTTTTAGATATTTCAAATTTCACTTAAAAGTATCAGTGGGATAATTTTTACAGTATCACTTACTTCAATCTGGGGAATGTTTTAACTTCTGTACGCAATGCTTATTCCGTTGAGCAACACTTCACCGAATGCCAGTAATATGTTACTTTCTCACACGTTCGACGTATTTTATCAACATAGGCTATAGCCAATTTTGTGAGTATGTTTCTATAGCTCACGGCACTTTAGTTCCCCCACTTCATTAAACTCATCTTTAGATTATGAACTTTTAGTGTGATGCGTACATACTATGAAAGAATGTTTTTTGTAAATCACTTGCATGAACTTATTACAGCCCGCGAACCATTTCTAAACCTTAATCAATTTACTCAGTTGAACACTCAATGGGATCATTATTACAAGTGTTGTTGCTGGGTTAAGGTCACTCAAGAACTTTGATCGGGGCGTGCCCGCTATCACATTTCACGGCCAGGATTTTTTTTTTAATTTACATATTTATACTAACGCTTCTTTCGCTTTTCCGTCCCAGTAATGTTATATGAGAGGATTTATGCAGAGTACTCTCTGTTCCACTGACCATCCGGGACAGTGCTTTAATAAATTCCTTGTCTACGAAATGTCTAATTAAACAATTATATATCAGTGTTGACTGGTGGTTACAGAAGTCTCTTGCGGTGTGCTAGATCAGCTCAATCTTGAAAATGTTCAGCATCTAATAAAACCACATTGCAGCGGATGTGGATATATTCTGTGGGTAGTGAAAGCAGAAAAAGTCGAGATGCAGATACGCAACTGGATTTCATTCACCAGTTCCTCCAGCACCCATAGCTCGCCTGCTCGTCATCGTTCGCCTACGCCCACTCCTTCTTTCAATTCGTCGTCGCCTCTGTCCCTGTCGTCGTCCCTGTCCCTACGACCTCGTCTCCGGACCCAGTCCCGGGATTCCAGGGACAGGGCTGGTCCCCGGGCCACAGTCTCGGGAAGGGGCCCTCTCAGCCGACGCCACTACGATAGAGGTAATTTGTTCAATATTGTTAAAGTAAAACATAAAGACTCCGCCTTTTTTACTGCTTTTTCTTCGATTACGGTATAAGAACAGTTAATATAGGTAGCATTTAGCGTCCCAGTACACAGTGTTATACTACGTGTTTGATGCAGGATAATGCTTGTCAAATGTTTGAATAAGAACCGCCTTAAATTCGAAAGAAGTAATCATATGCCACTCACTACTCCAGTCCTAGATTATTGTGCCGTCAAAAATTTCGGTAATGAATTGCTGTTGAACCATTTGATCGTTTGTAGTTAATGTACGAATTTTGCTGCAACAGATGCATCATACCTCCAAGCTTAAACATCTGATAATTCAGCAAAACGTGAGGTCGATGTCAATCGAGGCAGCAAATTTTCCTTCAATCTAATTCTAAAGTTTATTTTAGATGTTTGCAAGTCAAGCAGCTCCAGGAAAATAGACTTCAGTCAAAAGCATTCACCGGAATCGCTCAACAGCGAATTATGGATACCACCACGGACCACAGCAGGATCAAAATTAGGCGGCAGTTATAGGTGAAAATGTTTGGCCCTCTCCTGAGCATAAAATTTCTCCTGCTAGGTAGAAATTCAGCTAAGGAGAATACACGCAGCATGAATAAGGAACAGACGGAAACACGATCGTCTGAAGAAGACTCTTGAAGATTGTATACATACGCGGCGCTGTAAATTTTCTAAAGCCAGCAGTGCCTCGGCTTTTGAGGCGGCATTATATTTGCCATCGTCTGCAACCACCTCCTTGGCTTTCAGAACTTGAATTTTTCCTATCTTTTCCTTTAGATCGAGACGAAGAAACTAGCCAACAAACCAAGTAACCAATGAACAAACACCGAATTATTATGTAGTGGATTTTGACTGCCTTTTATTTGATCATCAGATAATATTTGAATTCTTACTGTTCATTTATGTTCATAACTGCATCACATATAGGCCTATACGTATACCCTAGCCGATGGTTGAGTACCTATCTTACTTCATCTATTTATGTTCATACTGTCGTCATATATATTCTAATATCATTTTGAAGGCATTAGTCCTTGATCAATCATCATATGCTCTAATTACAATATCTTCATGGATATGATTGAGCATCTTGTAACTTTTAACCCAGGATTGTTTCAATCTAGGATCATGTCCTTGACTGCATCACCTAGATACTATGCGGCCCATAGCCGAGTATCATATAATATTAAAGTGTGACTGTATAGCTACGGTGCCCGTGGGATCTCGCCCACACTCGCCACGGCGCCCACACGTTGCCATCTCGCTGCCATGCCCTTATCGGGACGAGCGTATAAGAGGACATCAAACTTGCATAGCCGAGATATGCGTTACCTGCTACTGGTTTTTCTCTCTCTCACACCCTGCACGGAGTCTTTTATGCTTATGCCGTAATGCATTGTTCCTAAGTAGATGCTCGTGTTGGTTGGTAAAGGTTAGAAGTTCAGCATTGACGTCATTGGCAACCTTTCTTGCACTAAAGCTGGTGTATTGTTTCATGTGTGGCAATTTACACATGTGTTGCATAGGGTATTATTGCTGCTTTTATTGTACCGAGAGTGAGGGAAATGTCTTGCAATATTATTTCGTGTATATGGAGTTGTCGGCTGCCGTATCTGCGGGAAAGCTTGCCTATTGATTCATCCCCTTCAATCAGTCCATATAGAGTTTGTATGGCTGTAGATGTTGACACTTGGCAATGTAATAACGGAAAACAGTTTTTATTTATTCCATGGCTCATAGTAATGTGCGCATCACATGTGTTTGACGTCTCTTGTTTCTTTTAGCTATTGAGTGTGTCATTATACTTGCTATATTATTCTCCCGCGTGTAGTGGGATGTTTTATCAGCGAATTGTATGATTTCGCGATCCACCCACTCGCCATATTTAGTTGCTAGCAAGTCGCTATCTGAGAGGAGCCCTATAAGGTTACCTTAGCCCTAGTCAAACCTGCATGATATATTGCTTGATACCCACTTGACTTCCTCTAATTTGTATTACTACTACTAACGATACTTTGTTCTATAGTTCCTCTTCTTTCCTGACTTGCGATATCCATACGCGTTGATCCAGTGTGGGAACACCTTCGTTCGTGGGATCCACGTTTCTATCGACATACTGCATTTCTGTTGCCCTTCCTCTGTGAAGTACCGTTTGCAATAACCGAGATGGCTTTAGCTAACTCATTGATCTATCGTAGTCCCATATATTGCCGAAAGAAGAATCTTAATTACTACTTCTTACACTGAACCAGCCCACTATTAAGCAAAGACCTGACAGTGCTCCCCTAATCCTCTACAATTATCGACCGCAATTGGGCGCTTCTTTCCAACTTATCGACCAACTTGCTGGAGCCTCTCTCGTTCGATACCTTGGGTGACGCCCTCATCGTTACCTTGTGAACTGATGGTGGTAGCGGCTACCCTTGAGCTAAATGCTTTGACTTTTTCTCCCTGCTCTGCCGCGTTATGTGTCATTATTCCATTGTATAGTGAGTGTGTTCCGATACATAGCTGTACCCTTGGATTATTCCTGCTTCCCTTGCCAGCCACGTCAGTATTCCATTATATTGTAGCGGATGTCATGTGGTGCGGTGCCCACCTTTGGATTATTCTTGCGTAGCTTAACACTTTGTTTCAGTCGACATTCCATTTCGGTAAATGGATATGCTAACGCCCACCTTCGACTAAAGTGTTGTTGGTGGTATTTTCTAAAAGAATTTATGGTCGCCCCATAACCTTTACTCATAATTGGACTGCCTACAATTCTGCTAGGGTACTGAATATACTGCGATGCTGACGCCCAACTTCACGTTTGTCAGTGTTGCCATGGATAGTCTGGTGCTAACGTAGGCTGTTGTGTCACTGTTGCCATAGATAGTCAGGTGCTAACGTAGGCTGTTG
>LQNS02278096.1:18019551-18075920 GCA_001587735.2 Parhyale hawaiensis | reverse complement strand
GCCATAGATAGTCAGGTGCTAACGTAGGCTGTTGCGTCAGTGTTGCCATAGATAGTCAGGTGCTAACGTAGGCTGTTGCGTCAGTGTTGCCATAGATAGTCAGGTGCTAACGTAGGCTGTTACGTTAATTGTTCCGACTTCCGTTGCGCCCGACATCAGCTCGCTCCTGATCATCACCGCTATTCCAGCTTTTACTGAAATATATTTGCTATATTTTCCCCCCGAAGATTACAAATATTTTCTGGCCTTCGCCGCTGTCTGAAAATACGTTTTTACACTTTTTTGGTCTGAAAATTTCTCGCGAAGTTTTGGCTTTCCTTCAGCGTTAGAAGTTGCTTGTCCGTCCAGTCCAAAGCAGCCGCGGCTTTCAGGTTTTCTTTAGCGCTGCTGGCTTGAGTGATGGTGTGGCTGTCAGCTGCGAGAACAACGTATGGGCTTTGCGCAGGATGCTGAATGAGAGAGAACATTAGTATTAAATGTTTTGTATAGAACAGCGTAATCGTTTACTGATTAGATCGTGTATGTAATTTTTAATAAGCATTATCCGAACGCTTGTTTTTATTCGAGCGTGTTAGTTAGGTACATGAGTCGTTTCTCAAAGTATTGAAGATTTTGAACTCAAATACTAGGACTAGTTGAATATGTTCCTGTTTTTGGGTCGCTTTTCACTTCCATATTTTTCGGCCGCTTAATTGCTCTGTTCCGTGTTTTTTTCTCCTCGTCATCTGTGCAATGTTTTTTTTACTCTTATTCATATGTCTTAATATTTTTATGCATACAGTACCTATATCGAGTCACACCTGGGGTTTTTATTGCCATTGATGCTGCCCCTTGAACATCCGCTACTACTGCGAATATTCTTGTTTATATGTGAAACTCATCTATGCGCCAGCTGTTGCATTGAACCCTGCAGCTTATTCCCGGAACATCCATTACGGCTGAGACTATTGTTGATAATAAAGTCCATATATGCGCTATAATCATGGCATATAATACTGTCAGTCCCTCTTAATATCCACTAGGTAGCTATATAATATTAATGCAGACGGTATAAACATTCCCGTGTTATAAAGTTCGAGTCCACCTGTATGTTAGCCGTCGTCCTTGGTGGACGGTGCCTGTCCCTTTCAAATGTTCTACCTTTGACTACGAGTCCACGAGTGTTTATTCCCAATGCAAAAGCCCGTCTATACGCGAGCCGTTGCAGTTGACGCTGCACATGCTTGTCTCCGCCATAACTGCCACTTCTCTACCGTCTTTGTACCTTGCCAACTGCCACTGCCCACTTCTGACATTTTATGGATGCGATGCTTAAAATAATGCGCGTTGTAGCTTATAGCGAGCCTTCTGCTGCACTCTCCAAGTGATGGTTTGCCCCCGTCTTGTTAGTGTGAGAGGCTCAACAAGTCTTGATCTCCACACCGTAAACTCGGCGTGCTGTTTGTGTTTCTTGTTTGGTTAGATAAACTATTGCTTTGTAAGATTGGTGGTCCGTTGAGGTCTCGCCGGGTTGAGAATAGCTCGTCGTGTCTAGTATGTACAATTGGTTTGAATTCTCTGCGGAATAAGAAGGCATTCTTTATTCATTGCTTTCGGAACAGTTCGTCATTTCATTCGATACTGAACACTTGTTCACATTTAATGCGTGTTTTGTTTGTGAGCTTGTTTGGTATTAAAAATGCATTATTAAACGCGATAAACACGTACTTGCTGTCAGTGTACTTTTTTTGTATCACGGACTTTTTACGATAGCGATGCAGCTGCTGGGACGCTATTGTGAACAATACCCTGTGTCTTAAATACGCTTGTGTGAAGTACTGAGCGAAATACCTACTGTTGATTTGGCGGATGCTTCTTTGTGTACAATCTACGTCATGGTTGCTTGTTGACGTTAATTTTTCGTTTCACTGCACCCAAGCATTCTGTTCCACAAAGGAACCAGCGCATGACTATCATTATTACCATGGCCCTGTATCACGTACAGGTTCGCTCGTATACGCCCCCTTCACGTTACTATGAGGGCAGATTATGGTATCCATGGCCGCGCGTCGCGTTACTCTGCTAAGAGCGGACCCAAGAGAGTGATCTTTCTCGGGCCCTGTAATTGAGCGACCCCGTGGGGCCCCTGTCGACCCGCCCACGGTCTCAAGAGAGGTTCTAGACACTGCCCCTGCGGTTTGTCTCGCCCCTGCCTCATGTCCGTTTGTCACTGGTGCTCGGCTTTGTAGAAGCTCGGTGTGGTATCAATTCGTGCCTTCCTGTCTATTGTCATCACTCTTTGACTTCCCTATTTGTGTTTTTCAGTCTTTACCTTTTAACGTCCAAATTACACTGTGAAACTTCTAATTCATTTTTTTCTATTGACCGTATTACGTCCGAATCATTTTACAACTTTCTTGTTTTTCCCGATATTATGTTAAACCCCCTCTTGTCCCAATTAAAAACCAGCTCTCCCAAGATTAGCAATGTTTGATGCACCGTCAGATATTCTCTGTGGTTGGTGAGGAATTGAAACTTGACTTCGCCTCCCATCCGTCGCACCATGCAGCATGCGAGTAACTTATAGTTATATATTATTTTTTGCATCGTCATCCATATATTTCTCTTAGGCCTATCACTGGTCGATGAGCTTCTTATTGGTTTTGGGTATTGTAGAGGAAATTTTTGCTTGTATTCTCTTTGTTTTAGAACGCATTTGTTTGCTAATATCTATTTGTCGTAAAACTACTTTCGTTTAAAGTGGTGCTAGAGCCAGCGGTCCTCATTTGTTCAGTTGCTTCTATACCTTCGTGAAATGTCTAGTTATGTTTTCAGTTATAAATTTTTATGTGTAGGATATACAGACACCGTAATTATCATTTTCACACAGAAACTGTTTTCTCCAGTACCTATACTAAAAAGAGTACACTGGAAGGTACAAGCTTATAGTGCGTGAGGGAAATATCGACAGACTGTCAGAAATGCTACTTGGCTCGCTTAACAACAAAATCTTTCCCTCGGCCCCTCGGATGCGCCTTGGCGCTGCTCTAAACATCTTGACAAATGATCCGTTGCAGGCCTCACAAAATAATTCTGTACGGGGGCAGAGCGGCAGCCAGCAAGGGAGGAAGACCTTCAGTGGCGCGTATCCGTGCTACCGCTCCTCAGGACACCAATAAATTCGGTTCCGCTTACCAAGGAGGCGAGGTCGGAGCCAATGGACGCGCGGGCTGCGGTGGCAGGCTTCCCATGCACTCGTCCCTAATGGAATCGGGTGTACGTTTGCTTATTTGAGGCCGTCTCTTGGATTTGTGTGTCTTGCTACCAATGCACGAGGAGTCGCTATGGAGCCCCATTTCTCTGTGTCTTCTGTGCAGCCTGCGGTCTGCCGCGTCCTGCCTCTGTTTTGACTATTGAAGTTTCCTAATTTTGTTTCTATTTTCTACGCTTTTGGAAACGTGTCTTCCTGACTACTAACGCGTGATGCGCCGCACCGGAGTTCCTTATGTCTGCCCCATTCGCTATTTGAGATCTCAGCTGTCAACTTTCTTCATGCGTTTCTTGGGCTACGGTACGCAGCGTTCTTTATACGTATTACATTTTTAGCCTATTATATTCCTTGTCTTGTCTTTATCCCTTCTTTTGCTATTGAATTTGTCGTTCGTTTTTTTATTATTGTGTTGCTTGCCTTTATTAAAGGCCGCAAGTACACAAATGCATTCGCGCGGGAGGAGTCACCTGTATACCTTCTCATTTCTGACACATTTTCTTTGAATGCTTAAAAGTCTTCAATATACTGTAATGGTCTTTCAATATTTTGTGACATTATATCCTCGTCTTAGACATAAATCTATTGTGACGAACATAATTACTCTTCCATGACCATTTTACTCTGTGCTCTTCATTCCATCGGCATGGTACCATAATAATTTTCTCCTGCCGTCTGATCTTTTTTGGCTCATCATTCGTGCCGTTCGCTAGCATTTGCAGAGGTGCATTGCATCCGTTGACTGCCAGGATCACAAACGCACTCAGTGTGCGTTCCGGAAATATCCATAGCTGCGTGAAAAATCTAATCGCACGCTATTCCGTTGGGCACCTTCGCCTCATTATTTTCTCTCGGGAGTGTTTCCTCTATGGACCATTTCCTTCATTACTGCTTGGATTATTATTATGGTGAGCGGCAGTGAAGCGAGGTGCGGAACCCATTGGAAGGGTGGTGACCCGGCCATAATAGGCGCGCGGTGGGAGCAGCTGTGGTCCCTGCCTCTCGGACACACGACTGTATTAGCGCGGTCTACTTCCTTCCCGGCGGCTGTGGGGCAGATGGTGGTGGTTCCGCACGCGCTCTTTAGCCTTCGTTACTTGAAAATTTCCGTGAGGACGATCTCTTCCAATTTCGCTTTTGTTAGGATGCAGTTTTTGTGTCTAAGGGAGCAAATATGCAAATAAATGTCTATTTTGTTCTTTCTCCGACCCGGTATCTACTGACTGCATTTATTGTGATGATTATCATTAGGTACTGATTTTTGTTTGAAAATGCAACTGATTTCAATGTTACGAAACTCAAGTACGGCTCTCGTTTAACAAGCGTAATATGTGTGAACTGCCTTGCTTGATGCCTTTCGTTGAACAATAAAAGCTGAACTCTTACATTTAAGCTAACAATTAAGGGAAATAAAACAAAGCTGCTTATGTAGACAACTGAAGAACCAACTTGTCGAAACTACTATACAACATGATGATCGCATGGGTAAGAACTGCCTGCCCTCAAACAGTAGTTTGGGTTCCCTTGTAGCTTTTATAGGACATTTTTCAGGCTTTTTTCTGTTGCGGTAACAAAATAAGCTCGCTTGTGACAGTAGATGATAGCAAGACTGGGAAACCAGGAAACAGAAGGTCCGACGTGGACTCCTTGGACTAGCTGGTATGCAACTGCGACTCCATACACCCTGAAATTTCCGACTCACAACCCTGGTTGCCTGGGTTCGCCGCCGACCCGGTGTAGGAGGTCGAACATCGTGCAGCATCACCTGCCGCAGCCGCAGCATCTGCCGCGTGTGCGCCGCTTGCCACCTGCCGCTTGTGCTCTTCCTCCCGCACTGCGACGCGTGCTCTTCATATGTTGTGTCGGCAGGCCTGGCATTTATTTGCTCGCTTGTTCCTACTCGCCGGGGCCTCCTTTTGTGGCCTTTACTTCTATCACAAGTCATTGGGGTGTAGTTCTGTGAGTGCCTTCTGATGCAGCGTAGCCTTCATGTTCCTATATTGATTATAATAGAGGCTTCTTTCTTAGGCGCTCACTGGCGCAATTACCTCAACATTTTAATCACTGGATTTATGGTTTTCTGTATTTACTGGCCTAGTATTTGCTTTCGTGTTTTCACTCTCTGTGACTTTGTTTTACGTGACTTTACAGTTACATTTGTCTCTGTTCTCGCTTAGTGGGACTCGTTAGTTTTGTGAGTTTACCGGTCCGTGTGCTATGATATATAATCTTCTCTAGAACGCTGATCATGTGTATTTAGGTACCTTCGGTGTCGTTGCTTTAGGCGATGTAGGCACGTTTGACTGGACAGCGAAATTAAGCCTTTGAGGCTTCGCTTGTCCGATTCTTCAGGCAGGTGCCTCGGCCTCGGCTTGTTGCGACAAGTTTCAGTCGTTGACTCCTAAGCAGTTACCGATAGGTACCTGTGACACGGCCGTGGACAGCCGTACTCCGTAAAACACAATTTATAGTGGGCTCAACGTAATTGCGCTGCTCTAACACGTGCAACACGATTCAAAGTGACGGAGCTAAAGTTCTTCTCTGCATTTCTGGACAAGTTAAGTCAAGTGGGCTTGGCGTAGATCGACTTGTCGACCCAATCGTACACGCCCTTACTATGCTCTCTTTTGTCAACTGTACCGTGGCTAATTGCTTGAGTTTCGCTGAAGGTTTGTTTACTTGAACGCTGTCCGTGGCACTTGTCCCTTCAGTGCTCGCTCATCAATGAGACATGTTCCATTAGCGCATGTAATCTTTCCCTCGAGCTTCACCCATGTCATCATCGTTTGTATAGTTATTGCGTGTTGGTGTACATCAAACTATTATTGAACTGAGCTCTTGTGCCGCCACGATTTAGAAGCCTTTTAACAGCATCTCCATCACATTTGTTGTGTCGCATATTATCGTGTAGACATGCAAAAATATCCAGTCCAACATAACCTCCGAGGTGCATCATCCAATGTCTGCGACCTGACGTCATTGCCTGCTCTTTTATCTGCAGAAGTTGTGCTTGTTATAAAATCTGCTCTCAGTCGACTCAGAGCTGATGGCCGCGGGACAATGGAAGAGTTGAACCTTTGTCCGCCCTGACGTCATTGTGTGTTGCGACGATATTTTCGCTTTCTAGATATTTATAGTGAAGCCTACCTGGTAAAGTATTCAGAATTCATTAGTGCATTTGGTTTCAGATAAAATGTGTATTTTAAAATTTTGCATTAACCAATTTCTTGCCAACTGCATTCACTGTAGGATATTTTGTAACTTCTAAACAACTGTTAGTTGCAGTTGAAAATTATATGCTCTTTCATTGCTTTCATAGAAATTTGTTCATTTTAGCAGTATTCATGCGTACTAAAGGGAAACCTCCGATTTGTGCTTTACGCAATTATTATTATTAAATCACACCAGGCTGGCGACGTAGGAACAAAGAAACTCCATGAGGTTAACAAACCCCCACGCAACCTGCCCAGCGGGTGGAGAAAACAAAAGAAAGAAAAAAAGAAGATCCGAGTATAAACTATCGTAATCCTTCAGAACAGTTTCCATTCGTGCCCACGTTTCCCTCTTTATCAGTTACACACCTACGATAATCCTATGCTTATATTCATCCTGTACGTGCCTCCCTATTGCCTGTGCTTGTATCCGTGCCTAGGGAGCCGTTGCAGGTACAGTATGTGTTCGTCTCAAGATCCTTTGCTGCATGTCTGCATCTCAATTACCTTCGCCAAGAAGGTTATGTTTTCGTCGTGTCTGTCTTTCTCTTTGTCTGTCTGTCACCAAGATAACTCAAAACTTCTGTACCGATTTGGACGAAATTTACAGGGATTGTTAAGTACCTATGTTAGGAGGAACCGATGATTAACTTTTGGTGAAGATATGTCCATCCGTTTGTTTGTTTGTCTCATTTTTCTCAATGCCATAACTCAAAAAGTTATGGATGAATTTTTATGAAATTAACATGAGTCGTTAGGTATGTAACAAAGAGTAAATGACCAAATTTTAGTAATGATCTGTTGCTCGTTCGTTTTTCACTGTTTTTAGTTTTATTATTGTTGGCGCAATAACTCAAAAAATAGTGAATGGATCTTTAGGAAATTTATAGGGGTTATTAGTAATGTTAAAAGACATAAATGATTAAAGTTTGGTGCAGATCGGTTTGTTCGTTTGTATGTTTGACTCATGTTGGTCTTAACGTTTGTTAGCAGTATAACTCAAAAAGTTATGAACGGATCTTCAAGAAAATTGCACAAGCTCTTATTACTATCAAAAGGCACAAATGATTAGATTTTGGAGTTTATACCAAGAAAATTATGGTTTCAGAGCCAATTTGCATTATTTGCTACCGTTGCCTCGCTTGGCGGAGGTATGCGCTGTCAGAGTGCTCTAGTTTAGTATTCTTGTTACGGGGTTATCATTGTTCTACATCAACAGTAGCACAACAATCTGTTGATTGCTAGTGCGGTACTTATTCGCACTGGTATCCGTTCTAACTATTGGATATGTTCCTTTATAATCGCTGCCATCTCAGCTACTCAATTAAGACAAAAGAGTACCTTTGCGTGGCTGAGCACTATGGCATTTTTATTGTATATCTCGTCCTGACTTCTACCAGCCAATCTTATTCATAATTACCTCGTCATTTGCTGTGCAAATACAATAGGTGAAAGCTACGTATCGCGTCCTTGCATCATGTGCTCACAAATGTGCCTGTCCTTACTCGGTAGTTCTGATATCAGCGTGGGAAGAATTTAATTGTATTGCCCTCACTGGAGCTTGTTTTAGTGAGCACCTCGAGCGACAACGACCTTACAACCGCTGCCATATTGTCTTATTCGCCCTTCTAATCCGTCTGCATATCGCACCACTCGCTTTGAGCTTGGCAGGCACTGGACAAATATGGAAAAGAGACTCCGTGTCCTGCCTCCTTTCTGGGTTACGAGTTTTATGGCATGAGTGCATGTGCTGTGTCAGGTAAACGTTGTTGTTTGTATTTGGATTCTTTAGTTTCGCATGTGCAGACAATATTTTTCTCACCAATAGTGCATACTTTTTTTTATAAATTATTCACGCTTTTCTTTGGGGAAAATATGTTTTTTTTGTGCTACCGAGGCTTCATATGTCATTCTCTTTTTCGCATCGTTACCACGCATCGCATTCGAGAAAGATGCAGCGCATTTGAGTGCGGTCTTGCGAATATGTGTTTAATGTCTCATGTAGTATAGTATGGTTATTATCTTTATCCATAGAGTACAGGAAGATTGTGTAATCTATGCTTTGTCATATCTGTACTAACTTGTTTATCAAGTAAATGCTGTTATTTACGATGGACTTTTTTCGTAACCAACTGTAGTGTCCGTTAAATTTACTTATTGCGTACCGTACATTTGTCGTCTGTCTACGTCGCAGTTTGTATCTCTTTACCTTATATTATTAACGCGCGTTGCACACCTTAGGTCTTTATCAACCGCAGATAACATAGTTATTTGTGGGAGTATTTGTGTTAGGTTAATCCACACATCTTTTGCTGTATAATTTAATCAAATAAAATATTTACGCTCCGCATGCTTTGTATATTAATAGATAACCGACCTGCGCGTGCCTACAACACGAAGCAAGTTTCGCGAAGGTGTGGAGCAGCAGGCGTGCGCTGTCCACGCTGGCCGCACGTTCGTGTTCCAACCGAGCGGCACTCGCGGCGTGTAGGACGTGTGGCGACGCCACAGAGTGCCCACCCTGCCCCCTCTCGCCCAAACGCATGCCAATTATATACGCCCTTTGTTGGGGGGGAACTGTTTGCGGGGGCTACCAAGGTTTCCATGCGCCAATTATTATAGAGATGTGCAACTTTTTCCATAGGTTTACTGACACTTTGAGACGAGATTGAGCACTCCGTTGATACAGATAATGAGCTACGGTGTTTTATTGTTGTTCCTTTTTGCTATCTGGTGCAAGTTTGTCAACAATGTTTGCCGATACTTTCAGACGATGTTTTACGTTTGTAATATTCTGCGAAATTGAAGTGTATTCATACTTATGTTTGATTGCAACTTGCGAGCTTTTGCTTGTATCTTTTTGAAGAACTGTAGCTGAAATTCTTCGCTGGCAGTATTAGCTGTCACTTTGGGCTGGGATTTTCCCTAGTTCAATTAATTGAGAGATGGTCATCGTTCCCTTGCATGCTTTTGTGCCCGGTTTGTCACGCGTTCTGTTCACAAGTTTTGCGTTAACCCTTTAGTGCCTACAGTACACATGTGATGACATTATATGTAGTGTTTTCCCTACGAAACGTGATGTTCTATTGAGGCACTAAAGGGTTACATTTATGCTAGGTCTCACTGAAAATTTATTGCAAACTTGTAGTATCCTTCATTTATGAATTTACGAGCGTCGTTGCACTGGTAGGTATATCATAATATTTTCGTCTAGTGGGAAAAGGAAAAACTTACGTCTTGCCACGACCTCGTTCCTCAGTGAAATGCTTATGTCTCCTCGATCGGATGTCGCCGCAGATCCACTGTCCTCAATATGCTGCGTTTTTGCCCAACACAGTAAAAACTTTTGCTGTTGACTTTTTACCCTGACTTCCTTCTCAATATACCTCCGCTTGTCGCTACAAAGCGTGGCATTTAATACTCAGCAACTGGCTCTTGTACTTCATCATTGTGTCTCAGCCTTTGTCCGCCCCACTCTAAGCCGTGCTAACGCCCCCCTCCAAAAGCAGTCATGACACCGTTCCGGACTTCTTTCCAACTTCTTCTCACCCAGGGGCTCACGCGGGATTTTGCGGATTGTCTGTAGCTGCTTTCCCTCTACCTGTTCTGTGCTTCCGGTGGTTTGCTGCGCGGTTTCGTCTTTCATGTGCCAAGCTGGCATTGTTGCGAAAATGACGTGCAGTTCGTTCAGCTTGTATTTGCACAGTCTTAGTTGCGCCGTAAATACGGTAGATACCCCAGTACCTCAGGCACTATGCGATAGAACACGATTACTTATTGTTCCTATTGTGTGATGTCATTGACTTCGACGGTTATTCGTTCTAATTATATGTACGACCTGCTATTTGTGCTTACGTTGATTAGTGTGTAATTGTATCCTAATTAAAATCACGGGGCACAATTGCTTTGTCAAATCTTAAGTCCATCCTTATTTTTCTAGCGAGACTGGTGTTTTCATGTGCAGTAAGTTGTTAGTAATAGCTCGCTTGTGTTTAGCGTATCATTATAAAAGACAATGGGGGCGGGATGCGTTATCAATCAGGTCAGTGAAGGCGTTTCCGCCTGTGTGGAGGTCTCTGTTCGCCAGTTACCTCCGCCAAGAAGGATATGTTTTTATCCGCGATTGTTTGTCTCTATGTCTGTCTCTTTGTTAGCTACATAACTCAGAAATTTATGGATGGATCTTCACGAAATTTACAGGAACTGTTAGGAATATCACAAACAGAATTCAACAGGTGATTAAATTTTGGTGTTGTCCCGTCAGTCCGTGTGCTTGTTTGTCCGTCTGACTGCTATTCTGTCTTTCAGCACTACGTTGCTTGGAAGAGATTTGCACCCTTGAAGGTCAGCTCTAGTTAGTTATGAAATTTATCGACGTATCAGTGTCAATCGTATTTTATTTCGGCTGTATTTAAATTTTTGTTGTACTCAAGTGAAACTTTTACCCACCTTGCTTATTTTTCTCCGCTGCTACACAAATGTGTTCCAAAACAGTGTCTGTTGCAGTGTTAAAAATGCATGATCGGTATTTGTAAGTTAACTTCATCAGTCTGAGTACTGTGGAATGTACAGTATGCATTAAGTACACGAACTGCGTGTTTGTTCTACATTGATAAATGCTGCCCTGCCAGAAATTACCATTCCGGGTTGTCACTCCGAATTTTTCCTGACAGCGGATCTTGGGGGTGAAGTGTGAGACGTATTGCAGGCCTGGACATAGCTCGACTCCACTTTGTTTTACTGATCCAGAAATGTGTGGCACTTTCCAAGCGAGTTAGACGACAGAATGGCTGGATACGATAGGACTCCCTCGGCACTCGTGGAGGCTTTTGAAACCAGAATGAAATGACACCAAATGCTGCAGTGGCTTGTAAAGCGGGGCCCTCAGTGGCTGGTCATCTTGGCCATACACCAGATACTTCCTCTTACGAATGCTCTGTTGGACGAGTCCCTTTGTTTCTATTTGTTTCGTGCTCTTGTAGATATGTTTGGAACTAACGCGTTTGTTGCTCTTGTATGGTAACAGATTTTGTTCTGAGTGCATTTCTTCGTCCGTTCTTCATCATATGTTTGAGCATTACAACGTAATTTTTGTTAACTATTTATTATATGAAGTGTAGAGTCGCCATTTCTGACGTCGATTTGTTTCAATATACTGTATTAGTGCATGTCTTGCAACTTTAGTACACGACATAACCCTTCACTTAGCATCGTACGTTTGCTGCGGATATGATCTTTCATTTCCGTATTCTGTATACCTATTTGCGTTTCGGGAAAGATGATTGCGCTTTCGTTTGGCCATGCATTAGTTTAAGGCACAAGTGACTGTAACAGAGAACCGTTCTTTTCGCTCTCTCTAACCGTTGCAGTTCGGCTGTTTACGAGAGTCCTAAAGTCGTTATCTCGCGTGCGTGAGGTAGGAAGCTGTTCATCGCCTCCCGACCATCTCGACTGCCCTCAAGCCGATGCTGCCTGCAGGGCTTCTCCTCATTCATATAATGTTTGGAATTTATCTCTTTACGAGCGCTTGTTATTAAAAGGCTTCGTTGGCGCTGCATGTAGTTTCCGAGGCGTTTCTCCGAACATTTCTTCCTTGTGGTAATTATCTGTCGTGAAGCTAAGAGTTCCTAAATGGGCACTTTCTTTTACCGAGCTCATTTGCCAAAGTGTTTAGAAATGGAGCGGGGCATCCAGAGGTGGCTACGGAAATAATTTGCATCGAAATATCTGCAAAAAAAAATCAATCGTAAATTGAGTCGACTATTCGATGAGCTTGAGAGTGAAGTAATATATATATATATATATATATATTTTGTTCGCGTTTGAGCTTATGATATCAGCGTACGTTTCTTAGCATGCGTGCATGCTGACCCCACAGAGCTTGTAAATATTTAGTAAACCAGCATTGTGTGATGTGCTCTTATTGCTAGAGCTCCGATCTCAAGCGAATCTTGAAATGCTGAGATTGTTAAAAGGACGTTATTGACTCGCGAGAGAGCAAAAAACAAAACTTTCAGTTCTTGCATACCTGCGAAATATTCACAGAAATGGGTGTAGTAATGCTGTTATCTTATTTTCAACCTTCTAGAACCCTATTTCCTTCCCCTTGAGGGCACGAGCACCCCTATGGCTGGGCGGACGGGTGGCTTGGCTGGAAGAAAGAATTAGGGTCTTTTGCGCATTGCTTTGTTCCTCGCGTGCTCGCTGGATTTTATGCGCCTGGAGCTTTTATTTACTGGAGGAAGAGCCCAATTACAACTTCCCTTGTATTTTGCCTTGCATATTCCCTGTAATAGCCTGGCCGTCGTTGACGCCGGCACTGAACTGTTAAAACTTGTTTTCAACTTTGCACTTGTGCTCCAACTTATGTCAAGATGGGCCTGTGCTGTGCTCGGGAGTGTTGCCTGCACCGGTTACTGTTATTAGATAAAATTTTGATTATGGTTCTCCAGCGGCGCTGGTGCTGTCTTGGTACCCATAGGGCGGCACTCAACTGCCTTCTATTCTTGTAGTGTATTTTGCAGACTGTTCTGTTCGATTGGTCTTCTTTCGTTGCTGAACATGGTTACGTTTTCCGTTATCTAGTTAACCTAGAACTTAGGCACATGTGTGCTTAGTGCTAGTGACGGTGGACTCGCCAGAGAACTTGATTTATTGTTGGCGTGTATTCAGTTTAGAGGTAAAGGTATTCTAAACTCTTTGGGTTTCGGCTTCTTACCTTTCTTTACTAGGTACCTTGCGTTTAATTATGCTATTCGAGTTATTTCACGTTTTGAACCATTCGCACCATACTATTTGAACTTTTATTAGTAGACATGTGTATGCGTAGTTTCTTCCATGTTTTGCATTTGTGTACTGTTCAATTTTATATTGCTACTTATTCCTCAAAGTTTTAACATTCATTCTTCTTCGTTACAGGTGAGATACGACGGACGCACAAGGGCGAGGCAAAAATCTTGGGTAATGTATGCTTACTTTTCTGCTATATTGTTATTGCTTATGATTTTGTATACTACAGGGAAACCTGGCTCTTGTAGTGTAATGGATTTACATTATGCGTGTGGCGTAAATGGGACTAGCTTACTCTATTCTATGTTTTGGCACATGGGACAAGTTTGTGTTTTCTAAGAAATGCCTCCATGTACCCCTGCCCTAAATGTATCAGTGCACGAGAAGTAGTGTATGCAAATTACAAAAATAAGTATCGAATAAGTCCCTATCGCTGTATCAGGTCTCACAAAGTTGTGTACACCGTGTAAGATTGCTTCTCTGTGTTGAACTCTGAAGTCTGTGCAGCAGAAGTCATATATGCATAGTAAGAAATGCCTACCTATCCCTGTCTCAGACTGTGTGCACAGGAAGTGCTGTATGCATTGTCAGACGCACCTCTGTATCTCTCGGTACACAAGAAGTGGTGCACGTATTAATACTGTATGACATACCACTGTATCTGTCTCTCACTGCACAAAAAGTGGTGTACTCATTATATGATATACCACTGTATATCTGTCTCAGTGGAAAACAAGTGGTGCACGCACTGTAACTCTGTAAGCCATACGACCCTATCTCTGTCTCAATGGAAAAGAAGTGCTGTATGCATGGCACCAGTGCTATTACTGAGGCACGCGTTGGAAGCCGAAACATTTTGGCTTCCTATTTACATGCTGGAAAGCCCTGACGTTTGCTTTCCCGTCGGCGCTTTTAGCTCACTTGAAAGCAATAGGCTGAGAGGCGGGGCTGTGCCGCGTGTATACATAAGAAGGTTTGGGGCCGTGTTAGTCCACGCGTCTTCTTCCAATATTAACCCGTGACATTTGCGATAGTCTGGTGGCTGCCTGGTCCCTTTGCTGCCGCCTCCTCTGCCTCCCTCACTCGCTTCTTGCTGCATTTGTTTTCATCTTATTCTCAGGAACATCAGGTGGTGTGTGGTGTTTGCGGCCATAGTGTATTATCGCCGTTGTATAATACCAGAAGTGGGGACTGTATAGTGCTCTATCGGCCATCACTGTCGATATTTCTTGCCTTTGCGATTGCCTTACTGAAAAAAAATAAGTTAGTGTGGCGTATCGTGCAATGCTGTATAGCCTATGCCGTTGTATTATGACTGTTTCTGATGTGTGCATTTTGATTGTATAAGTGCCAAAATTTCAAGGAAATAATTAGCGAACTGTTGAATTAAATTGTTACCTTGATGTCGCTGTATGTAAACTGGTAACTCGTTGAAAGTAAATCCAAAGCATTTATATTTGTCTATTGTTTGCATAGACTGCCACCAAATTTGTTTAAGGGTTATGTCTCTGAAATTTTAGTTATTTGCTACAACTGCACGTTATATTGACGCACCAGCTGCTTTCCCACCCTTTGTTCTGTGCGAACATCTGCCTGACACGTGCACCGCACGCTTGTGTAGAGAGGTCCTATTCACTGGGGTACACTTGTCATCACAAACTTGGCAACTATTCCCTGCTTTACGAGTTGTCGTTAGGAGTCTGCTATTTATTTAGCTGAAGGTATGAGCTTAAACATTGGAGTCGTCTCTCATGGGAAAACTATGTAGTTTTGCTCCCATCCTTGTCGCTCTATCGAAATGTACATTTTTTTATGTCATTTGTTCTTATTTTAGGTTGCATAAGAATGGTGCTTAAGCTGAGAAGCGACTGCATAGACCTCTTGTGCATTATAGTGCGCCCCTTCCTGTAAGAATGCTCCTTGTTCTTTGGTATTTTCTTATAGCTGTTCGGTGCGTGATGATGTGCTGCTGCTGTAGGCGCAGTCGTCTGTGTCTCCCCGCCGCTGAGTTACTGGCTAAACCTTTGCGTCTGCGTTACTTCTTATATTTACATACCGTAAATATATAAAATACACCTGAGTGATTTTCTGGATGTACAAATTTCTTTTTTCTTCTTTTGCAGTAGCCTGTATTCGGAAAAGGTGCCAATTTATTTAGGTTTTTTTACTTCAGTCTTCTACAATACGCTTTTATTTAGCTTAATACTTAATACCAAGCACCACACCTTCTATTTTTACAACCCACCGTGCACTTCCGCATAAGTGCATCCATGTAGTTCACGTTGGCTATATATAGATTCGTCTCCTAGCTGTATTTGTGCACTCCGATATTTGATGTACCTACGCTATGCAATATAATTCCAGTAAAGCCATAATTGGATGGTAGTAAACTGTTCCGAATAACGCCTGGAAAATCATAACTTTAAAAACGGTGCTGCTCCTTCTGTTGCCATTTTTTGCATACACTGCGCAGCTGCAGCCGCACAGTGACGTATGTGGCCGGAGGAGATAAGTAAGTACCGGTGTATTGTACTCGCTGTTTGTGCTGCACTTTCCTCTTCATGTTGCATTGTGTGTTTGGGCGGCCAAATATAGCAGGTAGCCTGTAAATAATTTAGTTCCCTTGCATTTGTTGCTGCAGTGCTAATACAGTTATAGAGCTGTCTGCCCATGCTCTCTCTTTTTGCAATTTTGAAACAATCTTTTTGTGCGCACGGGTCCCCACAAAAAATATTAATAGATTTTATGCACCGCGATTTGTCCAATTGAAAATTTTCAGAGTTGGAAGAAGCCTTCTGTAACTTTCTTCCAATTATTAAGATGAACTCTGTTGTGTTTGCGTCACCCTTCAGCTAGTGGTTGACATGAGGCTTTGCACTATTAAGGATCTGACCTTCTTCTGCTGTGGGATGTATTGGACAAATATAATTCATTTTCTTCGGCGCTTCTTACCATGAAAATGGCCACAGTATTTTTTTCTGTTCCACAGGCTCGTTCGCATATTTGCACAGACTTTTATGCTGATCTGGCCTGATAGACGAAGTCTTTTGCCGGTCTGATCGATATTTTTCATGTCTATGCAGAGTCACGAGGTGGCGCATATGCGAACTTTTTCCTTAAATTGGCGGCATGTACTTGAAGCTGGCACGTGAAATTTTTTTCAGTTTCACTTCTTTTAGCTGCATTCACTGTTTGTTCTTCCCACGCATAAATTCTTCACTTTTTTACTTGCCGTATATAATCTTCCTCCTTATTCTCTGCGTTTACGTGAATCGTAGGCATACTATTGTGCTGCAAGTACAAGGAGGGTTACAGTAGGCGTATACTAAGAATAAACAGTCTTACACTCTTAGAGCTAGAGGCTCCAATTTGAACCTTTTGTGCTTTCTACTGCCGTAGGTTTGGGACCCTAAATGTTCTCTACTGAAGAGATGAGGAAACAGGGTTATTAGATTATTAATAATGAGCGTGTATTTTTACCATGGTGTAAGTATTTTTTCAAATTTTATACGCTTTTTTACTTTCTGTTATAATTGTATCCTTCTTTTACCGCTCAAGATGTAGAGGTTCCAGCTCTGTACCGGTAGAAAAAATTCGTTTTAGGAGTGAACATGTAGACATGGCGTACAGCCCATACCCATCTACGGCTGCGCTGCACCCTAGCTCTACGCTTCACGCCTTGCACTCGCCAGCAATTACTTACGGCGCATTTCTTTGGTGCCGCTGCAGATACGTGCGTCGAATTCTTCAGTGACATCTATGGTGGACGTGCGCTCTGAGGATATTATTGGTTTTGGCATATGTTAGAGCGGCGACAGGCAGGTGCTTATGAAGAGATCACAGGTGCATACTGCCGTCCCACCAGCTCTAATTACTTTGATGCATGGTGCCACTTTAATTCTCACGATCCCTCTGGCACTTCATCAACCCTTTGAAGCTATAATATTGGCCTGAACTTATAGATGGATGCTGTATTGGTGTCTATCCTTCCGGATCTGTTGCTGGGCGTGCGCTGTGTTCGAAGTGTTTTGCGGTGGCTTCCGAACTCGTGTCCATTTTCATCTACTCTAATTGCCTGGTAACATGCGATCCAAAATAGCTAAAACGAGTGTTTGAATGTGCTCAGGCTGTGTGGCAACACGCGTTATGAAGGAAGGTTTCGAACATCCCTGCATTTGAAATTGTTTGGCGACACGTGCTCTAATGTCTGAATAGGATGACATTTCGACTTGTTCGGATAGCTTGACAACTCATGCATGTCCCGGGCCTGGAACCTTGAAGTCTGTCGTAAGTTAAAGGCACGTAGAATCTATACACTCTGGTGAATATGTATCGTTGTTATCGTATATATAGTACGATCTTGAGTAACTTTTCTCGTTCTGGAACCGTTGTAGCTTGCAGGAGATGTATAATTGAGATACGTTAATGCGTCTGTATTGTTAAATGCATCATAGAATATCCAACAGTAGCCGTTATGTCAGTGCGCACGTGCACGCAGCCGCACACGTGACGTGCCCGTAAATTGTAGCACGCTTAGGTCCCCGGACTCTGGAATACACCTCAGTATGTATCTTCATTCTTGTTTCCAGTCGCTCACAGGTATTGGCAAAGGGAAGATGTGTCTGTTGAGGCCCCAAGTGAGCTAAAAAGGCTGCTGTTTCGATTTTCTGTGGTTCTTCGGCTTTTTTTGATTTTATATTAATAGCTGAACTGCAAGTGGCCGTAAATGCCCTTCTCTGGCAAGTTGACACACGTGCCACATGTTCGTCTGTCTGGTTACCGCGCTGCTGTCAATCACTTATTTCGCCTGCTAGACCGACTCGTTGGTTAATCTGGTTTAAGACTGACGGCTATGTGCCCAGAATAATTTGGAGAATTTCTTCTGTAAGCGGAGTGTTGCTTCCTTTTGTATGTTTTACAATGGAGTGTTTATGTGTGTTTCTGCCCCAAGGTCCTTGGGAAGAACACACGAGCTGCGGGTGTAGCCATACTCATTAGAATGGAGGCTCTTGGGTATCGAACTCGTTAGTGCAGTCGATATTTTACACCTGGATCTCTGTTAGTATGAAATTTACTTCGGGGATCCGTGTTCGGCCGAGATCTGTAAACCTTCATGTCGTAGCTTTTTGGGTGATTCTTTTTAGCTGCGCTTCGGGCTCCCTGGTGTTGCTTAATATTCCATTTGAGTAATATTACCCGTCCACTGATGCCCACGCACTCAGCTTAAATAATGACAATAATGATGCATCTCCACTATAGTGCTACTGTATTTGTGGATGTGTGCCGTACTCGTGAATTCTATTACTTGTGTTGTGTAGTATTGCAACTTGGTGGTTTAGATATTGCGAGATGCCTATAGTCGTGTATTTATCTATTTAAAACTAGATTTGTCACGTCGGTTCTGTGCAGTAATGTGGGCTGAAGGTTTGTGTTGATAGGCATTTCTTATGTTTATCTGGGAAATTTATCCTATAAAAAAGCACCCGTGCAGGCATGCGCAGTAGCGTAGCTTTAATTCGAGCAACTTACATACTCACTTATTATTATAACAACTTGTTTAACCTCCGTAGTCACTTACTTCTCTACAACCTAACACACAGAGAAATCCCTTAAGTAGGCCTTATGTATATAAATTGTTCCCCGGAACACATTTGGCTGTGAGGATTGAAATTTTACGTGTTGAATACAGCACACATATCCAAATATTTCAACACTGTGAACATAATTGCCTCGGATTGAGGTGTTAGGCACAATAACTGGAGTGTTCTCTCTGCGCAGTATGAAACATGTGCTCATATTTCTTTGGTCTTCACATTCGAATTTGTTTGCTTGAACGTACGAAAGATTTCTTTGCGTATGCAAACAATCAATTTGGTATCGTTCACACAATAGTATACCTACCCATATCGGTAGGCTATATAACTGCAGATTTATGCAGTACCATAGAGTATAGCTGCATTTCGGCAGACTTACGCCATGGCCTCTAACTCCATAGCTGCAGACTTGTGCAATAATGTGTCTGCATATAAGAGGTGCTTCATGCCCACCTCACCTACAAACATCAGTGCTGTGCAGTGGCGGTTACCCAGGCAGCAGCAGGCGCGGTCGGTATTGGTAGGAGTGTGACCCTAAGACACTGCCTGGTGCTGACCTTACATGGAAGCCTCTTGGCACGCTCCTCCCGCCCGTCCACCCAAGCAAGCCGCACTGCGCAACTTGCGCGCCCTTCGACGCTCGCTCGTGTAACCAACCGTTCACCTTCCCTTTATATCAGCCCGTCGTTTGTTATGACTTTAGGTGATGTCATCTTTGTCTCTCTTAATGTTCTTGCATTCACTATATCTCTGCCCACCGTGGCACCGTCTGTGTTCTCTCCCTCTGATTGTTCATGCTGGGCAAAATATTAGTCATGCTGAGCAATCGTTTGTAATTTTGAGCTTTTACTTTAAAGGGCTTTCGTTTCATTTAACGCAAAACTATATTCGGAGCAACAAATTTGTTTCCGTGCTAAAAACTTTTACTTGCTTCCCGTGGGCGTGTAGTTTCTTGCTCTATTCTCTTGTCTTTCGTAATTTGAATTATGGATTCGTATTAATCAGCAGAATGTACAAAGCTAAATACGTTTCAGTGTACAATGCCTGGCGTCAACTCTCGTGCTTGTGTAAAGTTTAAAGAATATAGCGTAGCTAAAAGGAACCAGTATAATGTTGAAATTATTATTCGCACAGGCTCATAGAATTTAGATTCAGTGGCTTCGGTAAAAAGCGAGTACTCTTCCTATTCTTCTGTTGTATGCAGCCGCCCTCACGGGTATACTCTGACGGGTCGTTTCCCTGCCGGAATGTATAAAGGCCTCATAAATAAAGAAGCTGCCCTGAGTGCCTTTACCACAGGGTATGTTGCAGTTGGCCGTAGTTCGTGCTGAGAAGGTTAGATTGTTAGGCTAGGTATGTTCTCTATTTTTCCAATTCTGTTCCGTGAGGTGGGACGCCGAATGGGGGTAAGCGACTCATCCCCTGGGACTCCTATCTACTCTCGTGTATGTGGGGGGCCACGGATGGGACCCTCCACATGAGTGTTTTCTTGTTTTCTTTCTTCTGACTCTTTCTGTTTTCGTGTTTCGTCTCTTGGAGATGCTTCGTGCCTGTTTTCCCCGCCACTAATAGCGCACTAAGCCGACTGAGACTTTCAGGCAGAAATGCCGAGATAAATATTACTTCTGATGAAAAGCTTTATATACTTCTCTATTGAGCTTCACTTTTGAATCGCCTCGCTGCGTCTAGGATGGCAAGACACTAAATCTAATAATGATCTGTTGTATGCATTTGTTTCCGTTATTATTCGTGAGTACCTTTATAAACTAAAGAGAACTTCGCTAACATTATCCCTGTATGTGCTGTAAACATGTGGGCCAAAATATAGCTAACACTAGGCAATTCTTCGGGCTCAGGACCCTACTATAGGAAACTCCACGTTAAAATTAATAACTAAATCAGTTTTTAAGAACTGCAGCCCTTCACTGTCAAACACATTATCTGGCAATGATTTCCATCCATGCCGAAGTTGATCACCGCAGATACGCTGTATACCTCGGCTATGTTATTGCACCCCGGCCATGTTATTGCTTGTGAAGAAGTTTACTGTTGCGCATGAGTGCGCAGTGTACGGTTGGTTGGCACTAGGAGCGTGATGGAGATGGTGACCGGGCAGCGGATCCTCCGGCCCACGGACCAGTTCCGTAGCGGCGGGTTGTGACCCGCGCATCTCCTAAGGACGGTACACAGCCCCTGCCTGCCTGCCCGCCCTGCGCCAGTTGTACTCCGCCTTGACCGTTGATTCTCACTTGTCCACTCCATTGCTGTTCCATCCTCTGCACTCCTTACCACTTCAACCTCTTCTAGCCCACACTGCACTGAGCTCCACTCCACTGTACTCTTCTTTACGCCTCTCTTTCGCGTACCTGAACTGTAATTATACTAACTTCGATTGTTACACTGTGTGTCTGCGTCATCTGCCGTGACCAATGATGCACAGCTATTGTATTTCCTACTACCTTACCACCCGCAGTTACTTTGTTGCTTGCATAAATAATGATATTAAATACTCGGTCATTAGCTGAAACATCTCGTAACGTTTCCACTCTTGACAGTGACGACTTCAAATCGTATTTCAGCTGCCGCATCTTACACCGGCTCTACCCACCATCACGGATTCCTTAACATACTGTCGTTAGTTGCCGCATCTCGTAACATCTCTGATGGTTTCAGGTACCGTACTGCGTCTTCAATTGCCACGCCTTGTAACGGCTCTACCCGCCATAGCCGATGATTTCAGACACTGTAGGCCATCTACTGCCGTGCCTCGTGCCGCGAAACTAACCGCCATAACCGCCAACATTTACTGTTTCGCACCGCCACTCCTCGTATTGGCTCTACCGGATGAAATGCGGTGATGTATCTTGGATCTTTTAACTTCCTGACATCGTGCAGCTGACCGCTGACATTGGAAAAAATATATATATAAAAACAGTTCTTTTCCTTGGCGGCCGCCACTCGTGCAACTGCTAATTCTCACCTGGAGACGTCCGCTTGTGATTAGCGTCCACCCGCTGTTTCAGTCTTTACACATTCGCTGTATTATCACATAGTGCGCCCAGTTTCATACCTTGTAATATTATCCATCTACCAACTCGAACATTTTCTGTCTGTTCACCCTATCCATGAGCTTGTTTCGCCTCTTCTCAGTCGGTCTCCCTTGTTGGCACCGCCGCCTCATATACGCGCCAGTATATTGCTGATCCTCTTCAGATACGACCGTATTGCCTAAATTGGGCAGCTGGCACTGTGCTGGAACAGTGACAGCTGCTTTGCGGAGTATCTTGATTGGAGCTGTGCGCCAGCCATCTTCGGTGCGCCTCTTCACACGTCGCTATTGCCCAGATGTACGACGTAAATATTTCTACTCTATCGGGCGTAGTCTGTAAGTCATGTACCTTACCACTTTAGCTCACGTCGTACTTTTAATCTCTATATTGGGTTGCCGTATGAAGACAATTGTTCAAGATTTTAGACTCCCCATGGCCCAATTTATTTGCCTCGTTTTCTGCGTTGATTATTTATAATTGCTTGAAATGAAGCGTTATGATTCGGTCAATGATTGCAGATAGAAATCGTAAAAGGAGTATTACGATTTTTTATTGTAAGATTTTTGGTGACCTAATCAACTGGGTAATCATATACAGTACCTATTTTTGTGTCATATGAGAGACGTGTTTTATAAGAGAAAGTATTTGTCATGTATTTTGTCGAAAACTGAGTACCTCAGACTTGTGATGCACGATGTTCATACTCATTCTTGTGATAGTCAAAGCTGAAGCATAGTTACATCTACTTAGAGAGTTCGTTGTGCTGCCATGAAAACAATGAGCAGATTTTTACTATGCTTGTGGTAGAGTCAGAGAATAAAACTGAATAAATTTCTGATCCATGGATTCCATCAGCTTTACAGATTATAATTTTAGTGTCGTTCAGTGCCGAATTACGCGACTAACTTAAGCAGGCGTGAAGAATACGCGGGAGTGCACCACAGAGACACAGGGTGGTGCCCTGCCATTTGACTGTAACCTTAGCTCGGGCCACAGCCATGGACTCCTCGCCTGGCGTGTACTGGCTCTGTGCTTGCCTTACACACCTCTATCCTCACCCGCCGCACTAGTGCAGCGTTCTACAATTTGTTGGAACCTGTGTCAATATTATTTAGTCTTGCGAGCCAATTAATGCTTGAGAAAAGGAGAGGCATTTTAAACAGTGGATTTCTTACGAAAACTAGTGTTTGATGCCGTCGGTAAAGTGTTAGCGTGCAATGCATGGAGTGTCGTGCACAGAACAAAACGAATGCTGTTATTGTTAACGGCAGGGCAAAATGTAATTACGAATTAGTGAATGGGTTTTTCTCATTTCGCGGTAAATTTCTGCATATGGCGTACGACTTATTCTGTGTCAGCAAGTCTGTTGTTTGAGCAGTGCTTTATAATCTTGTGCTATGTATTATAAAAGCGCTTAGTACTGTATAGACCATCAGTTGTTATGGTACTTCAGTATCTGTGATGAAATATTTACTCTTGCATTTCCGTAAATGGCTTATTACTCACATTCCATTGACGGGCAGACATTTTCTTGGTCTCCGCTTGTTACTTGCGGACATGAACTTACAGCAGCACTTACGTAGTTAAGCTTTTTATCTTATCGCTTCCCTAACTAATCTCTTCTTTCGGACTTTGTTAAATAAGTTCTTATTCCCGCTTTGTTACCCCTCTGCCGACCAGGTAGATCTCAGGGTCCACTTTCAAATGCTGTACTTGCGGCACTTGAGGCATAATGTAAACAGTTACGAGATAAGCAATTTTTATCTCCACTTTGCTCCAGAACAAACCATCTTCACTTCTACTTCGTTGCAGGACAATTTCCCTTACAGAATTCTAAGCCACCCTAGTAGCTAAATTCGTGAAGTAGATCTTAGGGCTGCCAAATATTTGTTAGGTTTGTTGCCTTCCTTATCATATTTTAGCCCGTAAACAGAACGTGCGATTCGTGTAAACAGGCCGACGGGCAGGTAATAATGTGAGCGCTTGAGAGCGTGTGAACAGCTCGTGACTGAGGTGCCTGCAGTTGAGGCGATGATGCAACGCTGTATGTGTGTGTGTACCTGCTGCTGCTGCTCTGGGCACTTCATCTGCTGCAGGGGCAGCAACCGTTGGTTGAGGCCCTGCCAGGCCCCGGATGTTCAAAGCACTTCATATAGGTTATGCAGCTGCCCAATGAACCTTGTGCACGCATAAGAGCTCAAATTTGCTCTTTTCGTCAAGTGACACAGTATGAAATTATCGCAAATAATTGTGACCGTGAGCCGATGTTTATAAGAGATTACACCAAACTCACGAGGATAGCGCTAACCCGTCGACCGTTGTGACCATGGATTTACTCCCGCCGCTCTACCTGCTTCGCCTGAACCTATCACTCAATTAAGCGCTTGTAGTATTTATTGCTCGGGAGAATTCACTGACCCGCAGACGAAAATAATCTCCCTTTTGCTTACATTTATTTTATAACGTTTTCAAGTATGAAGTATCACTCGGAGCTCATCACTTTAGCCTTCAGATATTGATTGTGTTATATTGTCTTTCTGTGGTAATTGTTGGTCGTTATGTATAACCTGTGTGGCCTTTTTCTCTGCCCGGCATCACCTTTGATTATTTCGTTGAGTTTGATACATCTGTTCCAGCATGTATACATATACTGACTATGTCAGGGCTGGCTGTTTAAACCAGATGAAAAACAAACATGGGTTAAACCAACCAAAAAAACATGTTTTTTTTTTTTTGTTTTTATTCAACTTTTTTGGTTTTTATTAATTTTTTGTTGGTTTTTATTCATAAACATTGCAAAATAAACTGTTTAATTTCTAGATAGTATCAAACTTTGGTAACACAACTGAAAGGATGAGTTAATGAGTTTCTTTTCAGGAATCCGTTTTGAGTGTTAGGACAGTTTCAACTACGTATTACTACTGTGTAATAAACACCTATAACTTATTGAATTATGTGTTATTTCGTTTCAGAGATGCATACCTAATTATATTCTGGTAAGGTGGAAGCTACTGAAAATTATAAGTAGTAGTTATATAGTTGCTATTAGAAAGCTAGTGAGCTTTTCAGAAGCATGTAGGCATATAGCTATTTCACTTTCTTCAGTTCATTACACTGCTCTTTATTAGCTAGTAGGTAGCTATTTCTATCAAAATGCTTTGTGTACTGGAGTGTTTCTACGATTTTCAGAAGATTTTATATATAGCTGTTTCGCTTTCTTTAGTTCATTACTCTGTTATCAATTAACTAGAAGCTTGCTATTTCTGTCAAGTTGTATTTGTAATTTGAAGTGTTTTCAAGCTTTTCAAAAGATTTTATATTGCAGTTTTAAATCATAGCATATCTGCAGTTTGCATATTAGATGTAGCCATAGCAACTACATGTAGGTACTCTGCTAGCTGCTTGTTCGTAACCCCTTCATCTTAAAATCATTCTTCTACAAAAAGGAAGTTGAAATGATGTGACTATAATTGTTGATGATTAGCTAGCTACATGTGTCTGCACTACAGAAAACCCTTTAAATGTTGGATAAAATTCCTAAAACTCTGGAAAACTAAACAAAATATTAAAAAAAAACAAATGAACCAAAAAACATGGCTTTTGGTTTAAGCCAAAAAAACTATGGTGTTTGCTAACCCTGGTATATGTGAATGTTGCTAGCTATAAGTAACGCTATCTGACTGTGATGGATTGTGTTTGTGATTGAACTTCGTTCAAATTGACTCATATTTGTTGACTGAACTTCTGCAGAGTTCGATTCATTCGTTGCGATGAGTCATACTATTATTGTATGTAGTATCAACATTTAACATATGCACACATAACGATATGATCACTATACTTGTGACGTTGTGTGGTGATAACGGGTTCACTGGCTTGACTCATCATCCTAGTATGCATAGTCGATTAGCAGCAGCAGCCTTATCTATTGTCCGTGTATATGTAACTCGATCAGTAGCTGCAGGCCTGTGTGAGGTCATGCATGACGCAGCGACGAGTTGTATGCCTAGACGTCTTACTTTGTGACGCATAGATACGTCAGAGTTCTGAATGCACTTGGTCCCTGCAGTGCCGAGAATAGACTTTCCTTGACCTTACAAAGCTATTTTATGGCCATTAGTAGCCATGTTTTGGTTGTGTTTTTGGGTTGATACACAAATCATAGAGATACTCGTGCAGGGGGAAATGTAGTTCTCTAGTCGGCGAGGAGAGGAAGGTGCCGGGCTTATTGGTGTCAAGAAAATGGTATGAATTGTCAGCAGTGCGTACGTGTTGGTGATCTTGGGATAAATTTTGTATCTCACTGACGTGACATCCTCCCATGCATTTTTTGTCACATATAGGCTAATGCAAAGACCGCTATCCCAAATACGTAAAAAAGAGAATTTGGGTGACATTGTTGTTTTTCAAATGGCCTGCATACGAAGGCTTAGCGAAAGGTTGTACTGTATAGGGAAGGGCTATTATTATTACTGTGTTTTCTTCTCAGGTGCTGCTTTTTTAGAGAAGTGGAGCTCCGTTGTAATTCAACTGATATAAAGAAACTATAAAATTCTGCATTTCTTTGCATTTTATGTCAAAGCCTTCGGCAACAAAAAAACACGGCTGAGGTCTTACGTTGATAAAATCACTGACTTGAGGCACGGGCGGGCTGCGTGGGTCGGGTTATATCTAAATCAAGTTTTATCCTCGGAATCAAGTCTTAGCTGCAGCAGAATTATTATTCTGCTTGCATGGCCGTGCTGCATGGCGCCTGCATGATCCCCGTGGGGGGACTGCAGGGGACCGGTCACGCTGCGCCCGCAGGACCTGGAACCGTCCGCACGAGCGGGTCTGGCCCGAACGTCTTCCCACGCCCTCCACATTCTTATCTATTATTTTTTCTGCTTCTATAATTCCTAGGACCGTTGTTGCCATCTGCTGACCCTCGGCCACGCGAGTTACTTCACCAGTTAGTTAGGCCTGCCGCTTGTTCGGAAATATTCATGTCCCGTCTCAAATTAACTGCAGGGCGATGATATTATACTGTAATCTTAGCTCCGTTTTAAGAGCGTTAGGCCAAGCTTTTCATGATCGTAGCAAGTTTCGCTGGAAACTACCTTTCATCAGATTGTTCAGAGCTCGCTCTACTATACACTTTACATCCAGCTTTATTATTGATTTTAAAATTTGAAATTATTACTTGTCTTTGCGCGCAATGTTAGGTGGTAGAATTTCTTCGATGATGTTCTGGTCATCTCTTTGCATAGTGTCATAAATTCATTGCTTACAGTCAGCGCAAGCACTCTCACATTATTGAAATGAAACAGCTTATTAATAAAGTAATAGAAAGCATCTACATATATTTAGTACCTTACACTACCGGTACATAGAAATTATTTTCTAAGAAATTCAACACTTTACACGATGAAGCACGAATGTGTTTTCCTTGAGCTTGAGCGCGTTACTATGGCACGTTACCATTATTTGGCATTAGAAAATTGTTAATTTGTCTCGTAATTTTTCCTCTTAGAACCGAGTACGTTCCTTGCTTCAGCGAAGACACTTAGCATATATTACCGCTAGAAGACTTTTAAATCGTGCCATCAAATTTGGCATGTTTTTCCAGTTTTGTTCGACGTTAGTACGTCATGTTAGCGTCAACGCTAAAAAAGTATTAACTGGCGACAATGGATCTCACTAATGTTTCCTGAAGCGCTCTGATACGAGTAGGTATGTTATTTCAGCGGGAATTGTTATTGTGAAACACTAGAAAAATGTTGGCTCGTATAATCGTCTCTCGTGCCATCAAATCTCTCTCGTTTCTCCTGTTTTCCTCGCTTCGACGATCGCTGCTTCTTTCCGTGACCGAATCTGTCTCGTAAATCAGCTTAAAGTTTCGCACCTTTTATCATAGACTGAAGTGTTCGCATATAAGAAAGACGCACGCGGCGCGCGCTGGCTCCTGTTCCTTCTACTGCAGACTTCCGTGTGACGAAGCACGCATACCTGTGCTAGGTATGCACATTTCTTCGGTTCTCGTGAGATTTCTTGAACCATTGCTCAACTTATTCGCTGCTATATTTCCATGAGACCTTCGTCAATTTAAAATATATATAACGACGTATTACAGAGCACACGCTGGGAATCTTGGAGAGCTGTGCGTCCGACAAGAGCTGAGCAGGGCAGCCGCAGCCGAGTGTCCATGCAGCAGTCCCAATGTTTTGTATCAAAACTACAAATCGTGTAATTTTGAGCTCCACGCGAAATAATCTAGTTGTCTGCCGTCATCTGCAGTTCTCGGACCCTTTAAGTCTAGTCAGAGGAGAGTAGCGTACTATAATTAGTAACCAGCGTGTAGCAAGTTATTGTTGCTAGAATTACGTGGCAACTCCGTGTACTGTTATAGTGTCCGTAATAGTAGTATCAAGGCTAATTAACTTCTTTTTCTGCCATACGTTCCAACTCTATTCATGAGGACTTCCATGTTCCACTGTATGTATGTAAATCGGTGTGTGTTGCATTAACAAGTAAATCGAACATACAAACGCTTCGATTCATGTCAACTGAAATTTCTGTATGACCTGTTCCGTTAGCATGGCCTCCTTCACTATAGCCGTGCTCAGAGTTTATCTAAATCATTCGGTAGATATTGTATTTTATCTCACTTCTTTCGTACCTCTTCACACCAGTGCCTCTTCACTCTTGGCCCGCTTTTATAATCTTGTCACTGTTTTGCATCTACCCATTTACTATAAATGGCTGAAGGTAAAGCTAAAATGAAAAAAAGCGTGTATAACTTTTATGCTTCGTGCACTCACCCGTGATTGCATGTTTACGCAGCACCGACTGCTTGTTTTCAGTTGCATCATTACCATGCGCTTGATTAACATTTCGCCACATTATTTCATCATTATGTGCACCATACATGCAGTCCCTGAAGCTACTGTTGCATTGCGCTCTCAAATGTTGCACTAACAGTGGAGAAGCGACTGCTGCGATACGCTATGCGTTCCTTAGCTGTGCGTGCGCTCACGATGGTGCAATGGGTGCACTGAAATGGAACCGTACATGGTTGCAGTCAATTTATTATTAGGTAGCTACATGTGCGTGCCGCATTATTATGTATTAAGTCTATTATGAACACTTATAGCAATGGTGCATTTCCATTTCCACAACATGGCTCTTGAGCTAGCAAGGTCACTGTTAAGTCCATAGGTCGATGTACTTAGTAGTGCTCGTTATCGTGTGTGCAGTGCATGTCAATATATACAACGCTCCTGTTATTTTTATTACAGTATTGTTATCCTAGTAATTCAATGAACGGAGCATCGCATCAGACCTCTCTATGTATACAGGGTGTTGCAAAATTCTTGGTTCAAACTTCGGCTACTAGTAGAAAATATCAATTCAAACACTTTTTCATCAATAAAAAACTCGAAAAACGCTTATTTTTTGAGATATTGGGCTTCGAAAATTTCAAAGCTACGCTACAACAGAACGACTGTGAATTCGCAACCGACAGGAACAAGATCGATTGGGAAAATTAGTATTGACAAATTTCAGCAAGATTGAATGCATATCCACGTTTTCTTATTTTTTGCGTCTAAAAACTTTCTAGTCACTTTCAGTTTTCAAATCGTTGGCATTGTCGTAATGGTGCTTGGTCCTGGCCACCAAAATCACCTGATTTGGCTCTGCTAAATTTTTTTCTTGTGGGGGCATGTGAAAAGTCCTATTTGTGACACACCTGTCGAGTCGGAGAAGACCTTGTCGCCCGAATTACAGTTGCTGCTGGAGATATCGCTGAGATCCGTTGTATCTTTGGCAACGTACGCAACTCCCTTCGACGAAGGTGTCGTGCTTATATCAATGCTCCTGGTAGATATTTTGAACAAATAGTGTAATGAGATCCTTGCTAATAAAATATATCTCTTGTTATTGAGTAGTAGAACTACCCTTGTGTGCATTAATGAGCAGAGTGCATTTAGGTAACCAATAATCAGCGTTCATTATCTGCATGATTATCTCACAAACTAAGAGTTTTTTAATTTTTTTATTAATGGAAAAGTTTTTATATTGATATTTTCTACTATTAGTCGAAGTTTGTACCAAGAATTTTGCAACACCCTGCACAGATATATGCATACTTTGCTGTACTGATTCCATACGTAAGATCTGTGTTTCTCGGAACGCAAAACACCTTATTTAACTCGCGTTAATGTCACAAATTAATCGCCATCACTCTTCTCATGGTATACATAAGTATATAATGTACATATATGTACGTAACATGATGAAAAAATATCCTTTCTTTACTTTTCAATTTTCCCATTTTACTTTATATATACAGTCTTGTTGTTTACACGTATACAGAGCTGTGTTTCTGTACATTTCTTTCTCTGTTTTACTTATTTATTTATTTTCTTTTTATGGTTGTAGTTGTCAATTATCAGTTCTAATTGTGCTACGTATTTACGTATCACTGTGGCCACTGTACCACTCCCCAGACTTGTATATATCGCTTGCTTTAGTATGTGAACTGCTCCTGCTGTTTCCGTCTGAACTTCTAGTCAAGTTTTTTACCAATTCATTATGCCACCGTACGCAATTCTTTGAGTGCCACCGTCGATCTGACCGATAGCGTTAGTGAAAGGTGCGATGACACTCATGGCAGTTCCTGTAATTGCTCCCATCGTGACTCAGTGCAGGGAAGCCAATAAAATGAAAGTGTATCCAACCTCCTATAATGAGATCGAGCACCTGCTTCCTCTCGTTCAAAGTCACGTTGACTGCGCTGATGTTTTTATCTCCAGCAAATCCATTCAGTGACGATTTAGATGTCGTGTGGCAATCCTTGTGGGCTTTGCTGCATATATTGTTATTATTCTGGGCAGCAATTGTGCGTCTTCTATAGTCTTCTACTCGTCTTCACAGTCTTCTACTCGTTGACTTACTGAAGTAATTCTTTATATGAAACTTGTGCTTCACAGCCATATTGTATTGTGTATTGGCTTTGCTGCTTTACTTCTGCATGGAACTTGTGCAGTAAACCAAACGACGTCACGTGTATTGGCTATTGCTCTGCTAATTCTGTCCGAAGGAGTAATAAGTGAAAGTACTCAGCTCGCAGTGCTCGTGTTTTTACACCGTGACTATGTACAGAGTTGCAACACCTGCTGCATCATCTCCATGCTAATTTTTCCAATCTTATACACTTTGTTTTGCCGCTCCATGGCTGCATCACGCTCTATGACTTTCTCGCACTGTATAGCTATCAAGTTTGTGTGCTGAATTTTTACTCTATCGTTCGTTTGATTAGAGACCTTCCATACACAGGCCAGATGGTACCTAGTATAAATTGTGGTGTTTGATGATGTTGGGGAAAGTGTATTTGAGTTTGGCATTCTTATACTGCAGAACTATATCATGGTACTATTGGTATTCTCACGCAAGTTCTTACGATAATGCATGCTCCCTATGTTGTAACCTTTTTTAGTTGAAAAGACATTACGTATTCTTCTTAGTTGCACATCATAGGACTTATTACGATGCCTTTTGGGATATTGTATTCTAGAGATCGATCCGAAGAATATGCGATAGTCATTCTATTTAGTACGTGTATTTTCTCATTTGTTCCATTGTTTCTTTGTGGGCATGCAGTTGCGTCATTATTTAGATCTCCTTTATTCCGACAGCCTACATGCATTGTATGCAAGGTTATACGAAAAAAATAGCGCTTCCAAAAAGTATTAAGTTTCGTCAAAATATGGCTTTGCTGCGATGTTTTTATGCCTATTGTGAGGCCACGTATTATATTCAAGCTACATATATACGCAGTGTTTTTGTTTATCAAAAATCCGCAACATGTTCAATCTACCGAGGTTGTTTTTAGCAAAGAGGCGCAGCACATTCAACCCGCATTGCACTTCTCTAATAAATAACGTTGTGTAGCTTTTTGCTTCGGACGCCTTTAGGTGGACGGCCTGTAAACTCGGCGCGGCCACTGCATGCCCCGCTAAAAGCATGGCGTCTGGCGTGCGTGCTCCGTACACGTTGTAGCCCCGTAAAGGAAAGTTTCCCTGGCGTCCCCCGCAATAAAAACCAATTTGCCACAGACTCAACCGCCATCACAGGACTTTTTTCTTCGCTTCAAATGGGACTTTTCTCTTTTCCAAACTGGGCGAGACTTTACCACTTGACTACACTATGGCCTGCTTGCTTCTCAAACGATCGAGGACCTGCCGTTTTCGCTCGCCGAGTGTACTCGTGTACGGTCTTCTTACGCAGTTCCCTGGATAATCTAGAGATTGGTGTTGTACTCATGCATGTCTGTGTTCTTTTGAAAATACATGGGAACAATTTTATCATGTTTGGGCTAACGCTGGACCTCTCGAAAGCCTGCAATTGCCACTAATGAAAGTGCAGTTTAAATTTATATTTGTGTTTGTTTCCTTCCTTACGTCTCAAAATATATGTTTTTTCTTGTTGCCCTCTGCCAGAATATTTGTGTCGTATTTTTATTTGTTAAGAGTGACGAGTGACGCAGTAGTACGGATGCCCGTTGAAGTCCGGCTAAAATACAATCCGATAGAACAGTTTCAACGAAAATTGACCAACATATATGTTGTTGACATCTTGAATATCCGATCGCGCATGCCGTGTCAATTTGGGTTTTTTAGCTTTGCGTGGTTTGAAAAAGCTTAGTTTCCAGCCTTGACCTACAGATTCCTATACAGATTCTCCACGTCACGCGGCCGTAGCTATAACCAGGCTATCTCTGAAACTTGCAGCGATAGACTTGTTTTCACAAATTGTTTCGCATGATTTATATTGTTGCCGTGATGTACTGTGCCTTATACTATCTTTTCTGACATCACGACGATATTTTTAAGACGAAGCAGCCGTCGTCGCCTTGCATGTCCATAACCTGCCTGTGCGTGAGTGACTTCGTGCTCCTGAGCCCGACTTTTTCCCTCAGAAATTTGATGCAGTTCCTCAATTTTGCCGCGCACGTTTCTCCGCCCATTTGACCCTGTTTGTGTAAAGGGCAGGCTATAAGAAACAGAAGAAAATTCCGACTAGCCGCTTGAATGTTCCAAGAGTGGGCTGGCGTGCGGTGCGTGTGAGGGTTCGGACGTGCTCTGCGACTTGGCGCGCTCTCTGAATAGGCAAATTGTCTCCTTTGAAAGTTAATGCCGCGAATACTAACGGCCGTGCACCTCTTTCTCTGGGCTACCTCAGATAAATGGTGGCGCGTGCTGCCGGTGCTTAGGCTTAGCTCATCTAATGGGAACCAGAGGCCGGTTCCGGAGCTTTGTATACTTCTCTTACGGGAACCGCTCGTTTGTGTTGACTGGAATACTTTAGTTACAGGTATTTGGGTTATTGGACCTTGCAGGCTGATTCACTTTTTATGTATAGCTACAGACTACAGAGTTACCTAGTTGCTGTTGGAATCCAGCTTCTTCTAGCCCATCAATGCATGAGTTAGTTTTCTATCGCCTCTGAGGAAACAATTCACCTCAGAAAACAACGTGCACTGCACTTCACCCTGTAATGGAAAAGCAACTGCGTAGTTTGGCTCTATGTATCGGTATTGTAGGGGGGGGGGTGTCGGACTCTGTCGCTCATGATTTGGGTTTCGTGATGAACAATATGCACTTATATAAAATTGGCATGTGCATCAATGACATGCCGCAGGTCTATTTTTTTCTAATCTTATAATGTGGCATCCTATCGCTATTGTTCGCCCCGATTGTACTACGAATCACCAAAAGGTATGGGTACGAACACGAATATTCTATGTTATAGAGTCCATTTATTTAATCCCTAACAGAATTAACCCATTGACGACCACTATACGAATTTCAGTTGGTACATTTTTAGTGATGCTAGTCCCCCGAGAGCTGAAAGTCCCTTTCGGCAATAATTGCTCAACAGATATTCTAATAAATTCTCTGCAATTTTTGTTCTATTCGCTCAGAAAAAAATTCGCAATTTTTGATGATTGATCTTTTACGATCATTTTCTGCCAGCAATTTCAATATTCTTGTTTTAGCAGGTTATTTCATATTCCGCTCAGCGATTTCCTTCTCGTGATTTGTCGTTTTCCCGATACAATAAATTCTGAAGCATTTGATGCAGTGCAGTTTCACCCAGCACCCGAGGCAAAATTAAAGGGCTGGTGTTTTCTCTTTTTTTCTTCTTTTTGTATTTGCCACAGTTGTTTCAGACCACTACCTCACCTCTGCATCATAATATTTTACAAATAACTGTAAAGAATTAGTTGAACAAAGTTAACCCGAGTGCTAAATCAGACTTCGGAATCTCGTAAGAATATTATTGGCTGCAGCGACGATTATAGTTGCCATTCGGTCCGGTAGGATTAACACAAAAGTTACTGCCGGTTCCCTATAGCATTTACAAAAACAATGTAGGGCGCCTATATACACGATCGTTTGAAATGAAAGTGATCTGAGCTGTCCCGGGAGTTCGACTACAACCTTTACCTACAAACACACGCTTCTGAGTCATGAATAAGTAAAAGCTCCATTTAAGGACACAACTGGTGACGCACTTGCCCGTCTGGAGGAACGGGTTTGTGGTGTTCACGGTCGTGCTTCGCTCTCATAGCTCCTCAGTTCCTTGCTCCATAGCAAACCCATCTGCACGAGCTATACAAATTCACGGCTAAGTAGACAGAGTTACGCTTAAATTTCGGGCAGAAGAACTTTCATAAAAGAGGTAGCTAAGAGTAACCCCCCCCCCCAAGATCATATTGTTCTTCACGTGATACTATTTGTTATGTATTAACGTTATAAAGTATATAGAGTGTCAACTAATACTTGTCTACGGGAAGCCTAGCTATTATTTATTGAGCGCTGAGGATTAGCTTCATGCAGTATTTGGCAGTAATTCTGCTAACTGTAATGCACTGGGACTGCCAACATGACTCGCCTGTGTGCTGTATAGCGTAGTCACCGTATTCACGTCGCTGTTTCTTTTTTGTATGTGTTTTTTTTTTCTTTTTGTCATTAAGGCGTCGTGTAATGTTTGAAGTAGTGTCATTGTTCGTTTCACTAATATTGTCGTCAAGTGCAACTCGTACGCGGTGTATGTACGTAGTACATTAAGCTAATAACTTCGCGTATGTGTTATATGCGCGTTGATGCATTTTTCGTAGTACATACCTGGTATTGCTCGTTTCATGTAAAGTACTGGGCTGTGTTGCACCACTTCTGAGCTTATTATACGAGCTATGTGTGCATAACCTGGTGTCTTATCTGATTTAGTGTTCATGGCGCAATCACACATTTTTAAATACTCTGCTGCTGTGTGTTGAGTCATGTACAGTTAGTAACCCAAGAAAAAGTATAAAAACTGAACGTACATAATGTACTAGATGATAAGTATACTATATATAGGTGCGCACTTTGCTGTGTTCACACCGCAAAAATAAACGTGTACGGTATGGTGTACCATGTGTGTTTGACCCGCTGGAAATCAAAGCTCTCTGCGTACATGGCAGGAGTTCAGTGCACATGTAAAGATAAAACGATGGCAGCTTTGTAGTCTCTCGAGTGTACCTTGCCAAGTAATTACGACGATAAGATACTCATATACTGCTTCAAGTATAAGAGTCTATCTCTGAAAATTCCTGAGACAACCTATTTTCTTCAACGTTTTTATTATAAGTGTTCTCAAGGAACATCTACCCAATGTAATGTGAGATGTGTAAATAAAGTAGACTAATTTTAGTTTTCACTTGTTATTAAAATCCTCTTATACACGTCTCTCTAGAGGTAGTTAGTTGCTTCGGGAAGCCACTAATCGCTAAGGATGGATTTTCCAGAGTTCATGACGTCCCTGGAACCCATATACCTTCAACGACCTTCAACTAGTCCATATAACGGCTCCTTCAGTATTCTCTAATGTGCCAAAATAGTGTCCCTTGAGGTGAATCTCCAACCTTGGGCAAGGAAAAAGTCACGAGGACTCAAGTGTGGCGAATGAGGCGGCTAAGGAGCCTCAGGAATATGTTACTTGCCAAAAATCTTCAATTTAATACGCCGACAGGCGAGGCCCGTTGCCGTATTGCAGCGCTCACGTGTTCTTGCTGTTTGATCTCACATGAATGATTTGCCTCATTCTCAGTTCACTGATCAAACTGTGATAAACTCTTCTGTGTCAACTTCAACTCGACTCAACCACCGATCAGAACGAACAAGAATCCGGATTTTTTGGAAGTTTTTCACTTCTTGCAGTTGAAGGTCTTCCGCTGGGAGGTCACAGTTTCTGAGATCTGAAAGCCGAGGTGGACCTTTGATAGATCACGGTCTCCAGAGGCTTGTTTGTGTTGATTATAAGTTTCAGTCACGCTGTGCTCGAGTTTGAAGCAATATTCAATAACGTACCTTTACTATTCGTAGAACTTTTTGCCACTCTTATTCCGAACGTAGCAGAAAAGAACAGTTTACGGAACCACTCGCGGAAGACCTGGTGGCTATATCAAATTGTAACTCGGTCTGACGATGTATCAGATATTGTCTGTAGGTATCTCATGCATACGACAAGCCACCAGTACTGCCGAGCTAACGTACCGCTACCAATCTCATTATTTTATTTTCATCTCTCGCTATGGGGCTGAACTTTCAAGCACCATAGAATTCTCTAAAATGAGTGCCTACATAAATGGGCATATATCTCTCTGCCTAATATAGTTTATTCACTGAACTTTGAATCACTAAGATTTCTCAAGTGAATGCCGACATCAGTTTGTATATAGTGTAGCATCAACATAGAATAAAATCATGCCTATTGTCCCACAGTCCCAGGCATTACGGCGATTCAGAAATATGGACATGTTCCCCAGGTGCGCCAGCAAGAGAGTTATGGGTGACCCAAGCACCAGCGCAGTGTTCATGGGACGACAGTAGTCCGTGGAGCGGGAAGAATACATGGGAAGGCCTGAGTATATGACTCACTGCCTCATCTGTTCCAGGTTACAATTGTCGCACTTCCTGTACCTTTCGTGGAATATTGTTATTGGCCTTAGTTGCAAATATCTCGCCGTCTGTTGAGTTTTTTCTTGTTTCTACGTTCATTGGGTCGACCTCGACTTGAACCCCAGTTTGAGGTAAACTTTAACATTTGTACGTGCCAGGGTTGTGTCCATGGATGATAAGTTACCGCATACTGAGTCCGTGGAATTAGCGCAGCTTGTATGACACCACGCAAGAAGCTGTTTTGTGTGGACACTGTGGCAGCATAGGCATCGTTTGTGTTACGCTTTTTTTTTTTTGTATTCCTTGCGGGGGTATCATGTCACCGGCTGATCTGGTGAAAATAGGCCGTGCCAGTGCACGGTTCTCATTTTTTTTATTGTTGCCACTCAGTTGTAAAGCTTACCTGCTTTCTGTCAATATTTCAGAAATTTTTGCTTTTAAACTAGAGCACTCTGAGAGTGCATACCTCCGCCAAGCGGGACAACGTTAGCGAAAATTTCAAATTGGCTCTGAAACTATGGTTTTCTTTTTGTCGGTACCAAAACCTGGTTATTTTTGCCTTTGGGCAGTAGTAACATCTTCTGTAATTTTCTTGAAGATCCGTCCATGTTGGTGCTAGACAAACACACAAACAAACTGACAGAGAGACAAACTCGACCAAACCATAACATCCTTGGTGGAGTTAGTGAGATGCGCGTGTGTGCTTACAGTTTGACGACCAAAACATTTCGCAGAAAGCGACAGTGTGACCCCATCCGTCAACTAATAAGTAGAACGGATCGGCATTCTTCCCGTGCTCTATACCCAGCAACATTGGATCGTTGCTACTGCTGTCGTTTATGGCGTCATTTCAGCATAGGCTACGAACGTCCTGTGACGCGTCACAGTATAGCACCGGATGACATAACTCATCTTGAAGTGATTTATGGTAATGACTCGTGAATGCATAAGTTCTTCTTTTACTTGAAAAAAAATTGCCTGTGCAGTAGTGCAACGCCTACGGAAAGCCAACTTGGTTTAATCATCTTCCATTTTCCAAATGGAAAAAGCTACTTTGCTGATATTCAATGAAATACGCAAGGACACTCAATGGTCCTCTACTGTGGTGACAGGAAATGATATAAACATCAGAAAAATTTACAGATTTAGGATCATGATTTATTGATTTCGCTGGTTTTCTGATAAGCTTTTGAAATCTTTTCTTCAGACAACCGTCGCTAAATATTCAGTATCTCGTCATCGAGCGTTCCGACTTCCGATCTACGTCGACTCAACGAACAGCGGATCCTTTGGCATTGGGACTACAACTCGCAGCTGTTTGCACACGATTTAGCGAACAGTGCTATTCCTATGAGAAAGCAGCGTTTTATTTGGCCCTTATAGGGTTTAATATCAGAAGGCATCGGCGAGACGTTGGTGGCCTCGGCAGCCACAATGCAGAGCCATCAAGAGCTGACCCGTGCTACTCTATGCTCATATGAAGTGGAGGCCCCACGTATAGTGCAAGTCATGTGCGAGAGCCAAGAGGTTTACTCAGCTACAGCTCTCTCTCCCACTGCTGCTGCTGAGGCTCCTGCTATATTCCCAGCCTGCGTGACTGCTATGAAGAATATCAGAAGTTCGCACGCTTACGCGAGCATGAGGCGGCCGCCCCTGCCTCCAGCCCCTCATGCGCGCTTCCTCTCTGTCTTGACACGCACGCAAGCCATGCGCCGATGTGCTGCTCAATGCTCATGTGCTGTCAATGGTTGCGTCTCTGGCCTGGTACGTCCGAATACAACTGGCTCCAGCTAATCTTATTACTTCCGCCAAGGAGGTTATATTTTTGTCGTGTTTGTCACTCTGTCTGTTTGTCTTTCACCAAGTTTACTCATAAAGTTATGAACGGGTCTTTACGCGGAATTTACAAAGATTGTTAGGCATGTTAACAGCAACAGATGGTTAACTTTTGGTGAAACTAAGTTCATCGGTTTTTTTGTATCTCCATATTTTTTCTTAGTGTAATTACTCAAATCGTATGAACGGATTTTCATGAAATTTACATGAGTTGTTAAGTATATTACTAAGAGTAAATGACCATTTTTTTGTGATGATCTGTTAGTTCGTTCGTGTGTTTGTCGCTCTGTTTTATTTTATGCAAATCAATAACTCAAAAGTTATGGATGGACCTTTATGAAATTTACTGGGCTTGTTAGTAATATTAAAAGACATGAAGGAATAAATTTTGGTGCAGATCGGTTGCGTCTTTATGCTTGTCATAATGTTTGTTAGCAGCCTAACTCAAAGAGTTATGAACGGATCTTCACGAAAAATACAAAAACTGTTTCTACTATCGAAAAGCATAGATGATTAGATTTTGGCATTCTCCTTCTGCGATGAGTGCCTGCGGTTGATCTGTAGAGAGTCTGCAGAATCCAACCGCGGTCGTAGCCGCACAGGCATCGAATGTCCCGCCCCTCGCACCAACCTCCTTCCCACCTCTCTATGGGACTATCCTTGATATGTTTTCACTTCTTGTGCTCTCTTCCTTCCTTTTCATACCTTCCGCCACTTGCTTGACCCCTTCCAGAGCTTCCCTCTGCGTAACTACGACAGATTTTGGTCTTGATAAATAAGTCATGGCTTCAGAACCAATTTGAATTTTGCGTTACCGTTGCGTTGCTTGACGGAGGTATACGTATACGCTCTCACAGTGCTCTCTAGTGTTAGTATATGACGATTATGTCTGGGAATCAGTTTGATCTGTTGAATTAGCCTTACAGAGAACCAATAACCGCTTATCTTTCGTTGTGTATGAATGATTATGCCTGTCAGACAGTGCAACTTTGGATAACGTATTACAGCGTAAAGTATGTTGCTTATCAACGAGTGATTATGTTTTTTTTAATAATAACAGTGCGACTCTCTTCTGGACCGCCGCTACACTGAAGCGAACTGGCTATATATGCTGCATGCATGGCAAGAGAGCAAATTTGACTTCAAGGAAAACTAGTACCTATTCCATGGCTTTTTGTGTCCACATTTCTTTATGCTTCAAATTAATATAAATTATCCTGCAGTTAAGAAATGAGTCGTGAACCTCCACAAAATGCGCTTTCGCTAATTACGAGTGGATAACTACAGGTTCCGCAGGTAAAAAATGCCACATGAATAGAATATTGGTATGATTTTGGCAGAAAAAAACTGTACTTTACAGCTGTTTAATTTCATCCTACTGTCCTTGCTTATCAGATTGTTAGCCTACTCCGCGGTATGTACGTGTGCTGCAATTGTAATGCCTTATCGTTGAGTTCAGGATTTAGATAGTTGGTGGGTGAGTCATATGTGTATATTGAAATGTAGGGCCATTCAGAAGCTAGGTTTGTTCATTCACCATCTTGTAATACATATCCTACCACTACGTCTGTGTGACCCGAGCAGTATGAGCCGTCAATGTGAGTTAACCAACAAATGTACGGTTAGGACAAGAACTCATTATTGCAACCCTCGATCGCGGCTTGTGTGTATTGCAGAATGATTCCCACCCGCTCACCGTACACTTCATTTCAGTGACCGCTATTTATTCCAACTCGTATAGGCACGTGTTGTCATAAAATATTCTGTTGTAAGAATCGCCTATCACATAAAATTTATTCCAGCGCTTTTGCGTTATTCTTTTGAACAATACTGAATTTTCTGAGAGGTTATTAATTCTACTTGTGTATAATGCGATCGAAGTAATAAAGGCAAAGAATTCCATCGACAGATCAGCTCTTAATTTTTAGCATTTATTTTGTTTTTCCCTTTAGTTGTTACCTTGCTCTAAATACAATGACAACCCCTGCATGGATACTCTGATACTCTAGGATATACTTGAATCTTCTAAACGAAATTAACCGCGATTTTCATTGAGCTACAGTTGCTATTTTGGTTCAGGTCCCCTTCATGAAGGCTTCATGTGAAGTGCGACAGTCGGTATATACCGTCGCATGTATGCTGTCGGATCTTGTCGCTCAAGTCGACACTTTAAAATCAACTGTAAACTTCAAATGCCCCCGGCAATATCTTAGCTTAAGGAAAAGAGAAAGAAAAGATAATAGTAATCGACAGAAAGGGAACCCCACACAAAGGGGACCGATATCGCTTTACGCTTAGAGTCTTTGAAGTATCTGCCTTAATTTCTTCGCTTCAAGCTTCTATTGAACTATTTGCCTTTGCACTATTGATAGTTACCATGCTTCGTCTGGACCATGGATTCCACTCGGTGCTCATTTGATTAAAACCTACGACTGAACAATCGAGGGTCGGATTATGCCTGTACGTCTTATCCCCATACAGAAGAGGTGGGAGGGGAATCGAGGGTCGGATTATGCCTGTACGTCTTATCCCCATACAGAAGAGGTGGGAGGGGAATCGAGGGTCGGATTATGCCTGTACGTTTTATCCCCATACAGAAGAGGTGAGAGGGGAATCGAGGGTCGGATTATGCCTGTACGTCTTATCCCCATACAGAAGAGGTGAGAGGGGAATCAAATCTTCAAAGATGTAAATTTATCAGTATATTAAATGGTGAACAGAGATCTTTATCATTGTTTGATTGTCTGTCTACCTCATCCTTTCCCAACTGATGTATTGTCCGTTAAGCAGCGCTCTGCGGCCAATAGACCGCTTTTCATTCAGATTTTACTAACCCTGTTTGTGTTGACCTTAACGTTTAACTTTTGCGATAAAGTGATGTAGGTGTTGCTAGTCGACCCGTGAGGAACTTGAGGTTAGGAAAAGTTTCATTCTTCATTGCTGCCTGGAGTCCTATGATGGCAATGCACTTGCACGGGAAATATATTGCGAGTCAGACAGCGAGTCTGTTATCTATGAAAAGTAAAAGCCTACAGCAAGTACCTTTTGCTCCCGAGCCCGTATCTTGGATGCGCTATTTTTCTCCCATTGAAAGCGCAACGTGCAGACGCACCAATGGATGGTTGAAAGCCTAAGTAGAATAATAATATTGAACATTCAATCCACTTCACAACTTTTTGTAATGATAAAAATGTTTGTTTCTCCGCAGACACGTCCTACGAGAAGGCATGTGGCTCGGACAGACGGGGCTCTGCCCCCGCAACTCCCATCCTCGGTGGGGGTCGGTCTCCCCTCCACGGCCGCCACAACGACCACTGCATCCCCAACGGGAATGTGCCGGCTGGCAGCCCCGGCACCCCTTCGCAGGGACGCATTGCTGTGAGTACTTTGCTATAGCTTCATATTCATTTTTTCCAAGAGTGTCCACTGCAGTAGTCATGAGTTTGTCAAAAACTTCGTTCAGTTTTTGTTTGACATCACACAGTATTTTAGTGTACAAAAGTACCATGCTTTATTCTTATACTATCCTAACATATTATTATGAAAGATACACGTACAGAGCTAGAGCTGCCCTCTCCGAAAGTGAGTATGCATTATTTTGTCTCCTAAATTCCTAATATTCATTGGGCTGACGCGGTATTTTCTATTTTCATGCGCAGCTCTCATCAGACAGGATGGAATAAAGCGAGAATGCGCCAAAGTCGATTTCCGTTTCCTGTTGTTTAATTTTTATATAAAAATCCAACCACTCATTTGGGTTAGCTCGATGAATGTCCGGAATCCGTCAAGGCAATGTAACCGTACTCCCGCAAAGGACAGCTCCTGCCTTACTACTTCATATCGAATATGTTAGGATATTACGATAAGAAAGTAAATTACTTCTGGACTCAAGAAAACAAGTGATGCTAAATTGGTGGCGATTCACCACCAGAACTTAATGTGTACGACAAACTACAAGTTGGGGAGACGTTAGAGACAATGTGCTCTGAGAGCTAATGCTTGTTGTCTTCGTGCCCTTGATGTCGTATATTTCGAAACACCTTATGGAACATCAAAAGTAATTCATCAATGTTTGTGTATTTATAGAGGTACTTATGCTAATTGAATCTCCAAAAGATTCTCTTCCTGATGTGTGTGTATGCATGATTGTTTCGGATGTGGCTTCCGTATGCAATTTGATGTCTGTAAAGACTACGCGCACTAAATCCATATTTTGCGCCTCGTGAACTATCGGAACTGTGGATGCTTTGCGTTGCAACTGAGCGCAAATTTTATTATTTACACTCCAGCTGTCCAGTACCCTCCGCGGAGGACGTTTCGAACTATACCCATTTTGTGAATAAAAAATACAATTTGCACGCATTCGGATTAATTATTTCATGCAAGGTAAGGCTTAAGAACACTTTCGGCTAGAGTTGTACCACCGCCAAATCCCGCTGTCTTTTTGGGAATGGGCCTTTTGGTTCGTCTACTGTCGCCTATCTAATCTAATCTAAAAAATAAGAGCGAAGCTACTACGGTTGACCTACCTTTGCGATGGCCCTGCGCGGCCAGGACCAAGAGCGCAGAAGTTTTTGCGTCGTACAAGCACTTTTAAGTAAAATATAAGTCACTATTAGAGAATCTTGTTTCTCGTCATTGGATGTGACCGTGTTTTAGCAATCGATTCGAACTCTCAGCTCGTTTGTATTCGTAAAAAGGTGTTTTTTTTATGGCTATATACATCCGTGTGACTCCAACATATCCTGCTCAGCTATACTCATGACTACGGAACCGTAAGGTCAGTTGCGCGGATAAGCAGCGTATGTCGCTCATGAGCTAAGTAGAGTGTGCTTGGTTAGAACCTGAAAACTCCCTTTATTCTTCCATATATGACAATATACAAACAACTGGTCGCTATCGGTACTGCGGAGGATGTGCGTCGATACAGCAACTCCCTGCAGGATGTCTGCACTGTGTTGCGATTGTTCTTCTTCAGTCGCTTCGCTGCATTCAGAGTGTAGATATACGCCGGCCTGTTTTCCGTCACCGACCGATCCGTAGTTACTTCGATACATTGAATTTAGCTTATCGTGAATCAGGGTAGTATTTGAGGGTACTCTTTTTAATGTTTCTGACTGTATTTAATGTAGAATTTTGGTAATAAAACCTCCATATGCCTATACTTTCGAGCACTCGCGTTTGACCCTGCCTGAAAGAGGGCAAATTGTGCCTAGCATGGTGACGAGCTTGAAGCAGTTCTTTCTAGAACTCTTAATACTGTGTATTGGTAAATCTCTATTGATATTTTGGTAGCTGAGGCTGGAGTCACATTCAGTAGGATAAGATTCTCGGAGCCAAGCCAAGAAGTCCATTCCGATTGCTACTGAATTTGTTGGTAACCTCTCACTGTGCTCTCATATAGTGCACTTCTACCAATGTCAGTTAGTAATGGTTGCTTTTATAGAATATTATATGAAAGGTATAAAATACCCTTGCTTTTTTAAAATTGCGAATAAAAATATGATTTAAAGTAGGCTTTTTGTCCTTAGATTAAGAAAGAAAAGGTCACCGTATAATGGGCTTGTAGTTCAGTTCGATCTTCCAATGATATACCTACGGAGTCGTTACCCAAGGGAGACCGATGGATCACTATTCCCAATTACTTTCATTTCGTGGCCTCTTTAATAGAGTATTTCTTTTTCCTTTTGCTGATGTCATTCGATCTTATTTCTCTCCCTACTGTGGTGTCCATGGCCAGTGATCCTCCGTACATGTCTTCCCTATTTGGTGTAGCCCTCTTTGCTTTTTCTTCAAATTATCATCTTGCGACGTCTGGTTGAGCCAACAGTCAGGATAATCGCCAGTTACTGTTGCCAAATGGTTCAACTAAACCTATTTGGATGTGAGAACCAATGAAAAATGTTCTTCATACTAAACTTAGTGCAGAAGTTGTATATATGTTGTGCGCGTTTGGTGGATTTGCGCGATCGATCGATCGATCGCGCTGCGCGTTTGGTGGATCGTTCAAATTTTAAAATGGAAAACAAAGAAACCAGTCCTTGCTTCCCCTAACCTACCCAACATTAAACCCGAATATAGTCCAACTTACCCGAAATTACGGCCTAATACCTACAACATCCACCAAACGCGCACATCATATATAATTGCTTCTGGCTGAGTTCCTTGTGTGTACTAGGTATCGTATAGAGAGCGTTTTTCCTTAGTCTTAACAACCAAATGTGTTTGATTGAACAATTTGGTAACATTAACTAAAGATTTCTCTGTGTGTAAAAGAGGCTTACACTAAATTCCCTTTAAGCTCTCTACAAAGATAAGCTGTGTTGTATTGCCTACTTTATTGCATTAGTTTCTAAGAAGAGCCTGTGGGTTTTATAGCTGTGGTGCATTTGTTCTATCTTGAGCTCTGATAACCTTGCTGTCTAGTGCTTTCTGTGCCGGAACGTAGGCTGAAACACCTTACGAAACGGCTCAACCTCGATTAGTTATAATTACCCAAATATTTATTACAACGCCTAATATTTTCATAGGAAATCTAGTGCGAGTGATGTGATAGCGCACAGCGACACATGCATGCATCCAATAAATATAGTTAACCCTTAACAGTTGAGTTGTTATTGCCCAAGAATCTCTCAGAGACACATATGTTGGCTTTTGGTTCGCCCATTCTATCAGGTAGCTTCGAAAGTTTGTGCGATTTTTGTAGCGAATTGTTTAAAATAAAAGCCGAGAACTTTCTGGTTTACCTGACACCTTTTGGGGTGGTCGCATCCCCCGGGGACTCCACTGATTATTACAGCTTTATAGTTAGGCTTCCGAGATATCTCTCTTTTGTACCCATTTCATGGCTTCTCTTTACTAACGATGTTTTTTTCCTTCTTTCTCTTCTTTCCCCATTTGCTATTCCCACCGTGTTGCTCCCGTGTGGGAATGCGCCTATTCAGGGATTCCGCTATTCTAACGAAAATGCTATATATCTTTTCCTCTCTTGAACCACCTTATTGTGTCTAGGGAAGCTGAAACAGACGTATACCGTAGTCATTATTGCCATAATGAAACTTTTCTATATGGTCATAGAAAATCGTGTAAGGGATTATATAGTTTCATTTGAGAAACTGGCATTCAGTTAACTCGTTACGCTGCGGAACATCATTCTGTTGTGTATACTTTCTTATCGTCTTTATTGTTCCTTCCATTGAGGTTCATAATCCCGTCATTCCTTTTCGACTTGCTTTTCTAATGCTCGGTGATCCTACGTGGCTACGTTCCTCGTTTTTTCATGACGTGCTATATGTTTCTTTCTTTTCCTCTCTTGGAACTTGCGCCACATCGAAAATTTCTCTTGCAAAATTTTTACTTTTGAAATGATCGCCAGAAGGTCGGAGGGTCCGGCAGTATCTCTCAATGTTAAAAACGTTATGAACAAAGTAGCTAATTTCCGACAGTTAAAAAATAATTATCTCTCTGAAACCAAGACGATGTTGGTGAACAAAATGCAAGTGTTACGTGTTAGTAAGACGAGGGTGTAAAGTTTTTACTTTTTACATGAGCTTACATTTCTTCAGTGCTAGTGGCAGAAATGCCTAAGCTACAGCCAAACCGTTGGCGAACAAAAAACTCGATATGACAGACTCGGCAACACGACTAGCTATATAAAGATGTGATTGATGCCATTCTTTTGCGCCTACAATACTGAACTTTTGGCTCAAATACTCAAGATCTTGTCGAGCCGCGCCAGCCATACATACTCTGCAACCTCCAGGCCGGAGCTTGGAGGGCTCGCCAGGCCGGCGGATAGCCTCGACAGAGACGCTGACGTGGTGAACACTCGACCAACTGGTGGCAGCGGTCGGTCCAATCTTTCATTTCGTACAAAGCGTTTACAAGCGAAACTTGCGTTACACCCTGTTTTTTTTTTCTTTAGTACCCACAGTGAGGGATGGGCAACGTTACACAGCGTCGGCGATGGTCGTTATACCGTTACTCGTTGAGCAGACTGTGCTGTGTATCCGCAACTACTCCAGAGTTAGTGGCCATAGGATAAACTGTCGTTCATGCTCATCCATCGCATGTTGTGGTGACAATCTCTCTCACGACTGCATACGTAGGTAGCTGCAGAAACTAAACGCATTCTGCGTCGCGCTAGACCGATTATCGTAAGCGTACCATGTGTGAATATCTTTATAAGATGCTTCATTATTTGTAGTAGAAACTGTTGCAGCACATCATTACTGTATAAAAATAAGCGTGTGAGGTTGTGCGGTACTCACGTTTGTAGCCTAATAAGACTTCTTCCCGAAAACAGGTCATTGGCACTTTTAAATTAATTCTTTGCCATATTGTAGAATACAAAAGAAAGATTTTGTTTCTCCTTCAGTATGAAATTATCATCATACAACTCCGCAATAGCCGTTTTTCCTTTCAGAATATGTGTAGTTAAGTCGCCGATAGCGTGCCATGTGATGGAGAAGCATAAGAACCCTTAGCACATTCAGTTCTTGGAGTGAGTCCTTTTGTAGATAATACCACTCGTGGAGTGGCCGCATCCGCTCTGGTGGCTGTTGGTGCGCTCTAGGTAATATCCGCGGGCACTACCAGACGCGCCCAAAGGTCTCGTGCTTTCGCTCATTCTTTAAAGACGTGTTGTGACTCGCCTCTTGTCGTCTTGTAACTAATATTTTTTATCCTTTCTATATTGTCCCTCATTAACCCATTAACATTTGAAGTACACCGCTATCTCTCGTAAGAATGGCACCATTATTATAGTTTAAAAAGGGAGCATTATACGTTACTGGTTTAAACGTCAGTCTTTGTATAGGGAAGCACTATCACTATTCAAAATAGGATCGGAAAGTCCTAGCTGGCAGTATAAGGTTAAGAGATGTTAAATCAGTTTCGAAAATTGTCCACAGTACCATACAGTACACGTATGTTGATTGGACTGCTTTAGTTTTGACTAGCTTCATTGCGCTTCCATTAACACTCTACGCTGCACGTTGCTCCTACTTTGGGCAAGATAAGCTAATTTATTAGCTATAGGTTGTCCGGGAACATCAGTCTTGAGCGTTCGCTTCACCTCTTTGGATCGAGTTTTAGGAGTTATCTCCGGTCGATTACGCGCGAGATGGCTGCGCAGCGGTTTTACGTTTTTCGTCGCCTGCAACAGTATTATACAGTGTCGTTATGGGCAGCATAACAGTGTACCATTATGTTCCGCTTTCAGTGTACTTAGCTATGTACTAGCACAACAAGGTAATGAAAAATAACTGAATTACAGTTGTGTAACCGCTATGTCACAGTGACGATTTAACTTACAGTGTAATTTAGCATCTCAGAGACAGTACTGGTCATTTCTCCTCCAGTGCCTTTATGTATCGCCCTGCGGCAGGAATGACTCTACAACTGGAGTGAAGGAAGGAATATGTCCTTTTATTTGTCTTCTGCTGATGATTCAGATTTCTATTACGAAGTTGGTCATTCGGTAAGTTAGTCTTTGCAGTTACGTAACTTTTTCTCTACTTTTTTTGTTTGTTTGTTCAGCTGGCGATCACAAAATCGTACGTTATAACTTCTGCTGTGTTATTACTAGTACAGTTAGTATTCTCATGGATGTGATTATGTGTGTTCAGACTATTGGTCTTTGACCATTTACTATCCGAATAACAGTAGATATTCTTAGGAATACCAGCGTTCTTTGAGATGCCTTGAATTACGTTCATCGACCTGGCGGGTATGTTTCAACCTAACTGATAAACGTTCATTCTTATCATTACTGATAGCTCCGCTGTTATCAGTGCAATAAGACGCAAGAGTATGAGGTGTGAGGTGCCATGCCGCACCAAATGTTAGTTCGGTAAGTGCGACACTCAGACCGTGTCAGTTCGAGTGGAACAAGCTATCTGTTCACATCGTCACTCTGCCTTCGCTGCTCTGCCTTACCTAACTCTCGACATTACGGCCATTTTCGACTTGTGGGAACTTTTACGGCGAGTCGTCTGTCCCAATAACGTATGTAGTTCGCTTGTTATTAGTTCCGTGCCACCTTGCTATTGTGATTCAGTGATTTAGTTCTAAACAGCTGTTAATTTATTTACTCATTCTTGTTCGCATAGCTGCGCTTTATGAAGCTCTGCGTGGCTTCCTTTGCCTTAATCGTGAATTTAGTTTTCCCGATATTTTTTCCCCAATGCATTCTGCACAACTTCAATTTTGGAGATTTACCGAGTTCCATTAGCCTCTGTATGCAACGTAATTGCTCGATATCCTTGTGAAAGCTTTCCTGAAACTCCATCACACTTGCGTAGCAGTGCCGCGTCCGAGCTAGTTCAGCGAGAACCGTGCTGTCCCTTAGCTAGCACTGTTTTCCGTGCACAAACGCCATTGGCAAAGATTCGTTCCCTGTTATCAACTGATTCTAATGACGTGATAACTTATCCCAATTTCACTTGAGACGTAGCACATTTACAGCTCAGTTGCTGGGCCGCATGTACACACATTGCCCAATTAGATTTACTTGTATATTTTCTCTCCAACTTCAGGTTATTCACTCTTAGTCGCAGGTTTGGGACCAGCGCAAAAACTGAAAAAAATATCTTGTATCGATAGACTTTGAAACTTTTTAAACCCAAGTTTACTTATTCGTAAAGACAATGGAAGAAAAAAATAAATGAAATATCTGTTCATTAAATTTAATAAAAAAAATTCACATTTTTAGCAGCTGATGTAGGTACTTACTAGCTGATAAGGAACATAAGGCCAGTAAGTCAAAAAGTAGAAAACTCTCTACAACGTTGCTGAAGTAAGAAAAATAAGGCCTTATGGTAATGAGTGATACCTCCATTCTTGTTGATAACCTCAAATATTCTTTGCGACATGCTTGAAATCAGGGTTTCCTCGAGGGTTAGGGAAGCTTCTTCCAAGCGGTAAAGATGGCATTGCAAAGGCCATTTACATGTCTCAAATTGTTGTCCTTTTTGGCGACGTTCCCTGCCATCCATCCCCAAATTGAAACATTCTCCTGAAAAATTCTTGATCAGGCAGACATTGTGGATTACTACATTATCTTGTCGGAAGAATTATCTATCGCCATACAGACGAGGGCCATCCGCCGTAATGGATGCCCTCTACAACATGTAATCGTAACCAGTCGCTGTTTGACGTCCCTGCAGAACCTGAAGTTCCATTGCTCCCTTGGAGTAAAAGGCACCCCACACCATGACGACACCACCGCCGCTGTGCCGAGTTGAAAATGTTTCTGGGGTAGTTTTTCGTCATGCCAGTAACGTTTGGAGACAGGGTCGTCTAGGTTAAGTTTTTATATCATCAGAGAACAAAGCGCCCTCTTTTCAATGTTTCATGTTTGCTGCTCACTGGCAAAAGCTAAACGGTGTACTTAATGTGTTTGTAACATGGAAGCTATTTCAAGTCTTATTGCTTCAGGCGTCGCCTTATGGTTATTGGACTGCAATTGGTGTCTGTGTGTTACTCCTGTCTTCTTTACCGAGAAAGTGGCCATGTATGGTCACTTCCATAGTTTTACTCCTACGGAAGCGTGTTTCAGTCCCGCTCTAACGGTTAATTAATGGATCAACCTCGTGCAAATCTATTAGACCGAAAGTCAGATTCATGCATATCCCACTCACCTTTGTATTAGCTTTTTTCACGGGCTGTTAGATCTTTCAATGAGAATATGGTCGTACTGTTGTGGCGATTACGCTTCCCACGGATAACAGTGCAAAACTGCATCTATCCTGTAGCTCCGTGAGTTATCCCAGCTGACTATGGTTGCAGTGTCTTGGGTGTTTGGCGAAGAATGTGACAATATCCCATACACGTTACAGCCCAGTACTCTGCTAGTGTAGGGAAGCGTGTACGAAACTTGTACATTTCATGCACGTATAGGCCTCGAAGTGATAAAGTTATGACGCCACCGACTTATGAAGAGCGAAAGAAATTGCCTGTAAAGAACGACTCACTGAGGCTCTTTCCCCCGCGCGCCGCTGCCTTCGCTCCTAACTTTAATCGCGGCTTTCTCCGTTTTTGTGCCGCCGTGCGTGCTGCTGCAGTCCGCGTATTCGTCGCCCGTTTTTTAGTGGCCGATTTCCGCTTCCGCGCCGCGAGGCTCCGACTGGTATTATTATCAGTCATATTTTCGGTTGGGCTTGTCTTCGATGTTGCTGTTCGTAAATGTTAATATTGACCGCCGTGTCCTTTGTGGGTAGGAAGGCGAAGTTTGGGAATTAATATTAAAATGTGCGTTGTCGTATCTAATTTAGTCAGGTTGTGCTGTCTCGCTAAAAAGGTTCTTCTCCAAAGAGAGACAAGGTTAGGCTGCATTGATCATCTTTGTTACAATTTCGATACGCAAATGCTGACTGTGCTCTTTGTGGATAGGGGTGCGGTACTTGGGATGTTCTCTAATATTCTACTGCGTATCATATCCTGTATGATTAGAGAGGTTATCCCGCTGCCAGCCTACGCGTCTTTGTTGCCAGAATTTTCAGAATTCTCTTAAAATCACTAATCGTATTCGTGCTATTTTCAAATATGTCTGAATATGAACAGCCTTGATGAACATATGCAGTTGGGAGGTTACGGTAATCGAATTTACGCTATGCGAACATAGCGCTGCGTGGTAATTAGAGTGCGCGCTGCTGTATCGCATTTGGCGAAGAAATATTACAAATGACCATCTTCATTGTTACTCGATATGGCAGCATTTCTTAAGTGAAACTGTGGTGTTAGTGAAAATTTTGTCACGCTATTAACCATTTTTTTTTCCGTATCAGGGATCACTTACATTCAGACCGGTACGTTGCCGTCGAGTGCCTTTCGAAATATTTTTGGAAGTTCTTCAAGTTGTTGTTTCTTAACTCTGCCAGTTTTCAGCGAAATATTCTCCATTTAATATCCCAATGAATCTAATACAACTTCCGTTTATATTTTACTGCGAGAAAGATACCTGCTTGTCTTTTTTCCAGTGTTTAACGTTTACCCAAGTTACTGAACGTCTTTCTATGAAGGCAAACTCATTAATGGAGGCCATGATATAAAATTGTCACAATAATCGAAGTGTCTGCATTGAAACTGTGAATACGGTAATCGAAGTTTACGCTAATGTTTTGGGATTTTCGGTACCTAGTGCAAAAAATAAAATCTTTGAATATTTGGGGGACCAGTTCCTGTTCTGTCATCAGTTCTCTATAATCCAATGCGAAACTAGAGCACTCTGAGAGGGCATACCTACGCCAAGCGAGGCAACGGTAGCAAAAAATTCAAATTGGCTCCGAAACCCTAATTTTCTTTGTATAAACTCCAAAATCTAACGACTTGCGTCTTTTGATAGTAATAACAGCTTCTGCAATTTTCTTGAAGATCCGTTCATAACTTTTTGAGTCATACTGCTAACAAACGCTATGACAAACATGAGTCAAACATACTAACGAACTAACCGATCTGCACCAAAATTTAATCATTCATGTCTTTTAATATTACTTACAACCCCTATAAATTTCATTAAGAAACATTCATTATTTTTTTGAGTTATTGTGCTAACGAACATAAAATTAAAAACAGTGACGAACGAACTAACGGATCATTACCAATATTTGCTCATTTACTCTTTTTTTGCTATATAGCTACACAACTCATGTTAATTTCATGAAAATCCATCCATAACTTTTTGAGTTATGACTTTGAGAAAAATGAGGCAGACAAACAAACGGATGTACATATCTTCACCAAAAGTTAATCATCTGTTCCTCCTAACATACCTAACAATCCCTGTAAATTTCGTCCAAATCGGTTCATGACTTTTTGAGTTATCTGGGTGACAGATAGACAAACACGACGAAAACATAACATAGGATAATAAAATGATTATCAGATCTTAAGAGCATATAGAGTTGTATGTCTAAAGACTAACATGAAGTGGACACAGTTGACGCATGACGCATCGATCAATTGTATTGTGCTGTAGAATTTCTGTGGCAGTGTGATAACAGATATCAAGATAACGGGTGGCAGGTTTAGTGAGCTATCTGTAATAGTCTTCCTCTGTCTTACGACAGACTTCAGATACGATGATTGGTGCACGATAAGCGGGCTTTAACTTATGTATGTTAGAGTTTTTTTTTTTTAAGAAAATGAGGCCGTGTTAACGTTCGCAGCTATAGCCTTCTCGTAGCGATAACGACTTATGAAACTGGACGTTCCTGGTAAACACTGGCTACGGTGTTAGAGGGTAAGGCTTGCGTGCTTGTCTCTTTTTAACTAGTGCTGAGTTTTAGGAATATCCGCTGTGTTCAACGGAGAACATCCTTCTAATACAGTACTGTGTTCTACTTCCAATGCTGATAACGTTTTACCAGGGATGCATTGCTGCTAATTTTCACCTGCAGTGTTTGACTAGAAACATACCACAGAGTGTCACGACGTTTTAGAGAAAATGTATTACTCGTAATATAATAATAGGACTATAAAACTCGTTTCTCATTTGTAAACTTTGGATGTTGTATATATTAATATTCTCAATGTTGTACTAGTAATATACCACCACTACTACTACTAATGCTGCGCCCGTTTCACGAGTAGTATTTTGAGCGTATATACGCGTATAATGGAATAGAAGTCAAAGCTGGATAATATATTTATTATGCAACAAAAATCGAGGCACTATCACGCCCTGAGGGCGACTCTGCAGGGTGAGTTAGTCGGGTTGCTATCAGGGTTGGCAGTGATTAAATAGAATTGATTTAATCAATTGATTTTTTTTTATAAAAAATCAAGATTTGTTATTTATTTGATTTTTATTTTTCATGAAATGGAATATTTTTACACTTTCAAATGATCAACTCTTACGAGCATTGAAGCCACACAACACCAGTTCTATCTTTCAAGATACTTACGGTTCCTCTAAATAGAGTTCAAGAACCTATTTATACCTCTATATAGCTACATATATAATTAAAGATAGAGGAAGCGCATGCTTAAATTTTCATATTCAAATACTTTAATGCTCTGATTTAATCTAATCTACCATCTAATGAGCCCCATCTAAGTTGGTAACTACCATTGCAGCAGGGTTGCCATTGATTAAATCAAAGTTATTTAATCAACTGATTAATTCAATTGATATTTCTATGAAAAGTCTTAATTTTTTTTGTGTAGCTATTTGATTTTTTCATGAAATAGAATATTTTTGCACTGTCAAATGATTAACTCTTATCAGCATTAATGCAACACAACACCAGTTCTATCTTTGAACATATGGTTCCCCTTGAAAGAATTCAACTACCTATACCTCTACCTAGTCATTAGTTCATTAGTCATTAGTCATTACCTTTCAGTGTTGTGTTCACGGCTGTCCAGTGAGATGCTATGAATCTCTTGTTAAATTAAGTTTGCTTTTCCTTTGCATTTTCACCCAATCAAGCAACTTGAACTTGTTCACCACTCTAGGAAAAATTTGGTTAAACAACTGAAAAAATCATTCACCTATCTGCATGTATATTTTACTGAGTTACCTATCATCTCCAAGCTTACAGCTATTTACCATTATTTTCTTAGGAATGGCATGGCTGATAGCTGATTATTACGCCTCCATTTACTACACTAGATTTTGTACTTACCTACTTGATTTTTTCTAATTGCCTTAGTTTGTGTTTTTTCACTGTGTGTTGAAATTTGTAAGCACAAAGAAATCTCGAAAGCACTTGTTTTAGAAGTAAGTATTATCTGTAGCACACTGTAGGAGAACTATGAAGAATTTTTGTATCTTTCACATTAAGAAAATATGAAAAAGTTAAACAAATAAAAACATATAAAATAAATAAAAAAATTTATTTATTTTTTTAGTTTTTTATAAAATAAAAAAAAATCACCAACCCTTGTCGTTATGTCTTCAAGGAACTTACTTTTCGTAAAACCTCACGTGCTATGATCTCACCGCTACATCACTCACAAATTTAAAGCTGCGGCGAAATGAAAATAGTAGGTAGCAGGGAAAATGTTCATTATACAGGAAATCGTATTTTGTAAATGCCCGCATAACTTCATCCCATTAACGTACCCTCGCAACACTGTCATTGAGAGTGTTATTCCAATGAGAAATGAAGGTTAATTTTGCACTGGAATCCCTTCCTGACATGTGACCACTACCGTAATGTCATCCTCCCGGTAAGGTAAAATAATTATTCGATCGAATGTCTTACTCCATAATATCGTTTTTCCCTATGCATTAGCTATTATATTTCAAAGTTTGTTGGATTTCTGAAGGGAAAATAAATTCGTAACTGTGACGGCGGCGGCACCTCCCCGTGTTCTGACAATGTCTGCACGGATGTGCATCTTCCCGCAATTGCCTGCATCGAGCGTGTGTTGGACTCGCAGCTCATCCGTTCCACAAAGCTTCAATGTCCCTTGCAATGTCTGATGATGAACGGCCGGGACTTTCTTTATGTCCTTAATTCGCTCGTCCAGCGCACTCTATTGCTGTCACTGCACGCTTGAGCGAAGTCGCAGAGGCCCGACTGCTCCTGACGGTGTGGGGTTTTGGCTTCAGATATTTTATGCCTATAATGGCGATGGCGCACGCTTGTCAGAAGAACGAGTAGCGTCATCTTTTCCTCCGAACGTTACGTTGAACTCTCGTCAACATAGCTTTGAGATTGCCAAGAAATGGTGTAAAAATGTTGACCATCAGGTCAGTAGGGATTCATTACTCAAAATTCTTTGCAAGTCTGTGCTATTTAAATTGGCGCATCAACACATTCGGACGAAAAGATGACGCTACTCATTCTTTTGACTAGCGTGTGTCATCACCATAACGTGGAGTCCATGTAGTGTACTCGGTACGTCAACGTGTGTAGCGTAAACTTTTCTGGCTTCAAAGCCGGTGTTAGTTACATAAAACATATTACAGAGATCCTCCAGGTTATTGAACCTTGGTGATGTGTTTGACTCACTAATTATGGAAGTTTGTTACGTTTGTCCCCGAAACAACTTGTACGCAACACAGCATATCAAACAATCAGCTTCAACGGTGTTCTTCAAAACCATGTACGTTAAGCGTGACCGTTTCGGCTCTTGTGACTAGAGCGATGTGAAGTGTGGACTACACGACTGAGCCCATCAGCAGTAGGTACTGGAGTGCGACGACATTGAGCCCAGCAGCAGTACTCTAGTACTACGACATTGAGCCCATCAGCAGTACTGGAGTGCGACGACACTGAGCCCATCAGCAGTACTGGAGTGCGACGACACTGAGCCTATCAGCAGCACTGGAGTACGACGACACTGAGCCCATCAGCAGTACTGGAGTACTACGACATTGAGCCCATCAGCAGTACTGGAGTGCGACGACACTGAGCCCATCAGCAGTACTGGAGTGCGACGACACTGAGCCTATCAGCAGCACTGGAGTGCGACGACACTGAGCCCATCAGCAGTACTGGAGTACTACGACATTGAGCCCATCAGCAGTACTGGAGTGCGACGACACTGAGCCCATCAGCAGTACTGGAGTGCGACGACACTGAGCCCATCAACAGTACTGGAGTGCGACGACACTGAGCCCATCAACAGTACTGGAGTGCGACGACACTGAGCCTATCAGCAGCACTGGAGCGCGACGACACAGCCCATCAGCAGTACTG
>LQNS02278096.1:17999702-18017070 GCA_001587735.2 Parhyale hawaiensis | reverse complement strand
ACTGGAGCGCGACGACACTGAGCCCATCAGCAGTACTGGAGCGCGACGACATTGAGCCTATCAGCAGTACTGGAGTACGACGACACAGAGACGATGACACCACGCATGGGCGGATGTCGGCTTGGTGTGAGCGTTTCATTAGTGCCTCTCCTGAAGAATGTAATCAGTCGTGTCTCCTGCTACTCCTACTGTCCTCACCAGCACACTCCCGACATGGAACAGTCGCTGCTCTTGCCTCTAAAAACGCTTGTAATTCTTGAGTCCTCCCATTCGTTCCACCATCGCTTCCTTTGGAAAATCAACGGCGCGTATAATTGTCAAGTCTCCGTATGAGTTGTCTCTTTGTTGCTCTAACAAGGTCCTTTTTTTTCTAAGACAATGTTCCAGTTTTTAACATTTGGTTTCATATCCTTTGTATAGCGGAGTGAAAGCTAGAAGTATGGTATTCTTAATCTATGTTAATGTATTTATATTGTTTAAGCTGATTTGAATGACGTTGGAAGTCACGTCTAGTCAGTGGTCACATTGGTCAGTTTTTACATTTAGTCATCTTGTGAAGCATGCGTCAATTCGACGTTGTATATTAGTGTATTGGTGGTTTTATAAGCGGATTTATCTTGCAATAGACCATGTTCACAGTTAGGTCAGTTTTCCATGTAGTTTACAATGTTACATTATTTTAACAGTAGAGAAATACGTAAGCTGGTTTATCAGTTTGACCTTCGAACGCTACCAATAGGGTGTTTAGTGGGCGTTGAAACTTTTGAATTCGAACTCCGGGTGTTGCATATAGCTTGTTAGAAGTAGCCTGATTACTGCTATTAAAATCTGAATTGTGGAAGCGCTGAAGTATATGTTCAGTTGACGTCAGCTTGTATCAACTAACATTCATTAATGTTCTGATTTTGCGTCATTCAAAAACTTGGCGCACGCAAAGGTATTTCTATGCGCGCAATAAGGTGTTGGTGCGGCAGAGCCAGAGGAAATTTATTGTAAGAAATTGACTGCGCGAGAGATGATGTGTCGGTTTCCAAAGCATGTACGATAGTGCGTTAGATGCTTTTAAACTTTATATAGAATACCGTGGTGGCTACAGCGTGGAGTTGGTCCGTCGGCGTCTCCTCGCTACCGGTAGATCCGCCGCACCTCTCCTCCCTCCATCCGCTCTCGCGATATCCGGGGCCTCCGGCGTCCTCACCTGCGGTGCTGTCTCAGCCCCCTTCCTTCTCTGCGCGACGCTCCTTGTCGATCCGCGACCTGGAGATTTTATCCCCATTTTTTCCTTAGTAATAATTGGGAAATGAGTATTAAAACTTCTACAAGACCGCAGTAAGAACTTCATGAGCTCATGGGATTGATCAAAGTAATTTAGTTTATCTCTCTCTTTCCATGAATGGCTTGCACTCTAGGTACTGTTGATGATGTGATCCTTGGATATCTTGAGTGCAGAAAAACTCGTGCTGATGGCGTAAAAAGGTATTTTTAAAATCGGTATTCTTATGTTAGACATTTCTGGTTCCTGCCGTGTATCTGAAGGGGGGGTAATTTCTGTCACAGCTCACGACTGATTTTCTTTTACAGAATTTCTTCAGCAAACGGTCCATCAAAAACCTGCCTCTGAAGCGCACCAAATCCGTGACCAAACTCGAGCGCACCAAACGCTCCGGAGGTCTGCTGTCTTCCAACCACAGCATCCAGTCGTCCATAGCCAGCCAGGAAGACCAAAACAACCACAACACAACCGAAGACTATCCAGTACACCAGCAACCATCGCACCATCTGTCCAGTACCAATCTGCATAGTACTGGGCTGTCCAATGGTAGCGTTGGTGCCGAGCCTGTCCCTTCTGCTTTGGCCTCAAGACTCAGAAGTTCACAGTCTCACGAAAGTTTGCTCGCGTCTCACAACCAACAAATAATGAATACGTTCGAACTTAGCGCAGGTATGTGTAGGTGCTTGGTGTTCCTCATATCGTTATCTCTGTCATATTAATCTAATGGCCCAGTTAATAATCCGCCTTCTTTGGAATAACACTAATGGGTCCACGCACTCGTTTGAGAGCTAAGAGCACAAAAACTATTCGTCCATTGGTGCGTTCTTTGCCTATTGTGTCACGCTGTAAGAGTTCTGCCGGATTGTATTAGACGATTGAGTCAATAGTGTTAACATGTTTTTGAGTTTCCAATGACATGAAGAGGTTAATGATTTCAGTTTAAATGCGAAACATACGAATGCCTAAGGTTAACAGAAGATTAGATTAGATAGGCGGCAGTAGACGAACCAATAGGCCCATTCCCAAAGAGACACCGGAACATACGCCCCGGCACTCTATGAGCTATTGCCTTTATGTTAGTAGGGTATAGAGGACAGGAGAAAAGAGAGAGAGAGAGAGAGAGAAAAAAGGGAGGGGTGAAGAGTCCATGCCCAAGAGACGATCTTGAATATATATGCCTTACGCCTTGGGGAAACTGACCTCATTTGGAGTACTATAGTGGTTTGTGTGATGTATAAACAATCAATAAATGCTTTTGTATGGAGTATGACAAACTAATACCATACTTGTAAATCTAATTACAATTTTACATTATTTCACCTGAGTTAGCCTGGTAGGATATTTTATATTTTAGGGTCAGCAGCTCCACTAAGTCGTCTTCTCAATTGCAGTCGTCCCCGCAGGGGGCATGGGATGCACCGTTGGGTTTAGTTAGTTATTGACTCATCCATTCTATAGTTCGCCGCAGCTATACTCACTGGGATACCTTAGCATTAGCTCGGCGTTCTAGATAACTTGCTTTCGTGTCTACTTCTCCATTTTTTTCCTAATTCTACTAATAATCTTTGTTCTGTCCATCTTATTTTTCATGAATTATTTTTCCCTCACACCCTCTTCCGAGCGTGAGTTCCCCCTATTCTGGACTGACTACATATGCCTCTCTTCTTCAAACATCGTTTTGTGCGAGGGAGGCTCAGACTAACGTATAATCTAATCTATTAGGCCCAGCCCTCTCCTAAAGGGATAAGTTAATTTGAACGTTTGACTGTAGCTGCGGCCCTGATAATTTGTTCTATTTTCCCATCTCAGGTAACCCTGTGATCACCCCGCTCCACGACAGCGTCCTGGGGCTTAAAAATTGCTTCCAGGTAAGACTTCGTATATATAGTTCAGTATAGAAAATACCTTTTTATACCGACTGCGAGCTATACTGTACTAGTTTCCAGACTTTTTATCTTGTATTTCACAGCAAATGCAATGATCTCGCTACATTCATTGTCTATGTAGGTTCAGATATTTCTTGCTGAGTTTTAACTGTGTCTTATTTCAAAGAAACTGGCTGCGACTTATCTTCAAATTTTAGAGTTACTTGTAGAGCCTATTTATAGGGCCTACTGATGGGTCGGTCTTCATACAACATGTGGCACACCTCAAAGTACATATGTGTTACCTATGTTAGTTGGCAATAGGTTTGGCTAGATTCTGTTCAGCTAGAATAGGTATATACCTAACGTAACTTGTACACACACAGATAATGTATCTGAATATTGGGTACATCACATACTTTACCAACACTGATGTGACTTTCTATATCACTCATAGTTTGTTGGTTGCCGCGGTAGAAGTGTTGGAAGGAAATACATATCACTGACCTAATTTTCGTTTGTAGAACTGCTGTTTTTGTTGTTCACTCGCACTTTCCTCATTGCTGATATCGAACTATTCCAAGTAACTATCCCTCATAGTTCACTGTATTATCTTGAAATAGCAGAGCTGCTAACAAATCTCAACTCTCTCCCTCTCTCTTGCAGATAAAACTCGGCAACCGTGTGCCGCGATACTACAGCTGCCGCTCCCTGCAGGAGCGCGACAAGTGGGTAGCGTCGCTCCGTAACGCCGTCACCCCCAACAAGGATAGCAAGAGTCGCGTGTACAATGCTTTGGATATCACTTTGGTGGAGGCCAAGGGCATCCCTCCCAAGAAAAAGTAAGTGATGACTCCTTATGGGAATCACTATTTATGTAGAAGTTTGAACTCAGCCAAGAAAAAGGAATGCGATTTTTATGGTGAAGTGCATTGCAAGTATCAGCTTGGTGAGCTGAAGGCAGCCTCCTCTGTATAAGCAGTACTTCACGTTTCTGCTTTTGCAATGCGATGAGTGCAAGTATGGAGTCTGTGATATTCTCTTTTTTTCCCTCTCGTCTTATTACTATTGTGTGCGCTCCAACTGATGCTGATTTTCCCCCATTGCCCGATTTGCTGCTGCCACACCCGATGATCCTACGTGCTCTGGTCGTCCCGATTAAGTTTTAACACGGCTGTGACCCGGGCCTTCTCTTTCTTATCTTGAAATATTCTTGTAGTGCCTAGGACGCTAAAATTATGCACATCTCAGCCTACTAATGGGTAGCATGTCTGAACGAGATCTTCGGTGGAACGGCGACGCGATATTGCTTCACAATCCTTGTCCAAAGTATTGGGTTCCTGTAGCAATGTCGCATCACTCGAATGCCGCCCTTGCACCGGATTCGCCAACTCTCCTACTGGGTTTAGTCAACTGTGACGTCTGTGTTACTAGTGCGCTTGAACCTGCAGGTTTTCCTTAAAATTACCCTCATCAGGGTAATGTAGATTCCTTTTAAAAAGCGAATTCTCCTTTTCGGTCTTTTTAAATTCATTACTAGTCTACACAGGAAGGCAGGTCGCATTGGTCCCTCACAAAACTACGTTGCGTCACTTTCATGATTTCATAGTATCATTGTACGTTTGAGCAGTCGATATTTCCTAGAGGACAACAGTTACCGTACAATTTATTTGTAGATGGTAATTGTGAAAGATGTTGGTCAATATGGAACAAAACCTCGGTCAGTTAGACCGTTTTCTCAAATTTCGTGCCATAGTCGTTGGTTTTCCCCTTTTCGAGATCGGTTCATAGTTATGCCTACTAAAGACATTCCAGTGATATTTTTGTAACTATTCCAGGTGTTATTTCAACAGTCTGTTAAGTGACTTCATTGTATATTCATCCACTTTTATTGCAGGTACTTCTTGGAGCTCTTCTTAGATGAGGACTTGTTCTGTCGTTCGTCTTACAAGCGCAAAACAGACATGTGCTTTTGGGGCGAGCAGTACACCTTCACTTGTCTGCCTAAGATCCGCGCTTTGAAAATACGGCTCTACCGTGAACCCCGGAGAATGAGGAAACAGGTTGGTAGCTAATCAATATAATCCAGTGCAATTAACAGGAGTGATGGTTAGACTAACAGTTGCGGCAGGTGTTGCATAATTCTGCTAGCTCTATGCTAGAAGCTAGTTAGGCCGTTACGTACTACACTCATGTCAGTTTGTGATTCGTTGCCGCCCATTACCCAACAAGTTCTGCATTGCCCGTGCATTGTATGAGCTAGACTTCCACCTGGCGCTATGTGCGACCCAGTTCTGAGAGTAAGCGTAGTTAGTCTCCAGTCTCCTCCATCTCAATATTAGGCCTATGTAAAGTTTCCAGGTGACCCCACAAGTTACGTAAGCCTCAGTTTAGGCCATCCGGACTACTATCTTTCTTACCCACTTTGCTTCCTGCCATTTAATACTCGTTTTAATGTATTAAATTTTTTTTTAGATCATGAAAAGCTCAAGTGTCGTTTCTCTTAAACCCCCTACGTATGGCACCGTAGAACCCTTATTACAATGATGACTTAACAGTTGCATGCAAAACTAGCTTGTGCTGATACAGCATTTCTCAACATACTCCTATCCACCGCTTGCAGCCGTCGATGGTGGGCGAAGTCGTGATCCCTGTGAGTGAAGTGACTGGCCGCACTGTTGTGGAGAAGTGGTACCCCCTCAATCCTTCCTCCTCAAACAAGTTTAAAGATAAGGACAACATCCCCACCATCAGGGTTAAGTCGCTCTTCCAGACTGTGGACGTGATGCCGTTGGAGACTTACAAGGAATTCTATGAGGTACGTGCCGCTCCTGCTAATCTTTTTTGGCTGACGTGTGGTTGGGCCTTTTCTTTCCCAGTGCGCAGTTCCCACGCGTGGGTGCCACGTTTTGCTTGACATCTTCCATGTCCCTACTTTCTTCCTCTCTTTGGATAGGAGAGACCGTCGTTGATAAAGAGATTTGAACTGGGAAAAAGAGTATTGTAATTTACTGAGAAACCGAGAACAGTTGCGCACTTTGTTTCTTTCATCAACCAACTGAACGAAGCGTTTCACCTAAGTAACGTTTTATAAAACTTTACTAAATCATCTCCTTGTACATAAGCTGATGCGGTCCAGCGCCGACGTAATTGTCGCATAGATGATCTGACTTCTAACTCGACGTCTACATTTCCGTCTACTAAGCGCGCTCTGTCAGCGTTCAATACTTGTAATCGCATGATGAAGAGCAACCAACATATGACAACACTGGGCTTATAGGTATACGGCATGTTTCGTAGCAGTGTGGCGGATACTCCTACCTTTGTGGGAATTTTTAAAAGACACGCATGGATTTTTTAGGAATAAAATATATTTGAATGTGTAGATAATTATTTCAGATGAATAGGCCTAAATTACTATCTGTCGTTTTACAATGTGAACACCTCGAAAGGTCGAGCGAAAGATAGTTTTGGCTCTACTTTCGGAAAGGAAAGGTGAATATGTAGAGGTCAGCTGCTGGTATGAGACGCGTGATGCACTGATGAATTAATTTTCCCCGTTCAGTTCTTGCTGTCCTCTTACTCCGGCATCTGCAAGCTGCTAGAGCCTGTGGTGAACGTTGCCATGAAGGCGGACGTGGCGACGACCCTCGTACGTCTCGCTCAGTACAGCAACGTCGCTACGAAGCTCATCGCCGACCTCGTCCTCAATGAGATCAATAAGAATGGTAAGTTGAGCTGAGTCCTAATACACCAGCCATTAAATTAGTTGCTCTCAGGAGAGCGTTGTTTAAGATATCGATAGAAGTTTAAAGTCGGCGCCGTAGGGTCATAATTTAAAGGCTGGCTATTTGAAGTGGAGAAGAAGCCCATCCGGGACCACAATCCTGTGAGATCCGTCACTGCTGACTTGTCAGTGCGTCCATACTTTAAGTTTTATTCGTAATCAAAATTACTTCAAAGTCTCGAAAATCACTCGCATTAAGAATTCGAAACTGCCCAAGTATTAGCTGTATTTGTATTTGTGATAATAACAGTAAAACCTCACTTCCCTCCCTAAAACTTTTGCATCATTTGGTATAGCTGATGAAATGATAACTCGTATGTGCAGATGATGCTCACCTGGTGTTCCGAGGCAACAGCGTCGCCACAAAAGCTATGGAAGCTTTCATGAAGCTGGTGGGCAACACCTACCTCCGCAAGACACTCATGCCTGCTATCCACAAGATCATTGTCTCCAATGTTGACTGTGAGGTACGCCAAAATTTGTCGTCTTTCAATGCTAGCCTAATTGTGAATTTGTGACCGTCGTGTACATATCTGTTGAGCTTTCTATTTTCTTGCATACTATTGGAAAAAGTAACAACTGGCCGAACAGGTTTGATTTTTGGTGGCCCCAAGCCTAATCAGTTTGGTATTATAATTTCTTTCAAAATGGTGAATCGATTGCTTAAAACTGAATTCCTGGACAAATTTAAGTTGTTCAATTCGATTGCAATATTTCGATCGAAGTGGCCCGTCGCATACGTCATTATACACTTAGGGCTTAGTGTGGTCAGTCTTTTGACAAGGTAACCTCGTTGTACTGCTTTACCATCTCAGGTAACAATGCGTATCATTAAAAAACCCCGGTAGCAAGTCAGCGCGACAGCTTCCGTTCCCTGTCAACGTAGTCTCCGTATCAGTGTCTCATGACGTCACTTTGGCGACTGAATTGCAAAACTGCCTACCTGGGTTTGGTTTGTTGTATTAACCATCTCCCTTCTTTTCCTCCAGGTGGATCCAAAAAAAGTGACCAGCGAAAACATCATCCCGAAGAACCGCCAGAATCTTATCTCCCACGTGAAGATGGCCTGGGGCCGCATCATGCACAGCGCCCTTGAGTTCCCTGTCGAGCTGCGTGAATGCTTCATGCTCTTCAGAAGCAGACTCGACGTTTCAGGCAAACAGGCTCTCGGGGATAAGCTCATTTCTGCGTCAATTTTTTTGAGGTTCCTATGCCCTGCCATTCTCAACCCCATATTGTTCCAGCTCACTGACGAGATGCCAAATGAAAAGGCCACGCGAAATCTGACACTGGTAGCCAAAACGCTGCAGACTTTGGCCAACTTTACCAAGTTCCAAGGAAAAGAAGAGTTCATGGAATTCATGAATGTAGTGGTTGAGGAAGAACAGCAGGACATGAGAGTTTTCCTCAAGAAAATTTCGAGCAAGCGTGCCACAAGTGCCCCAGACGCTGTTGGGTACCGTGATAATATTGATCTTGGTGTTCAGCTCTCCATTCTTCAAACCCTTCTCGGGGACTGCCTACCCAACACCAAACCCACGACTGATGAAGAGGTGCACCTCAAATCCACTCTTCAAAAACTCATTGATGATCTCAACCAGGCCAAGGAAAATCCTAATAACGATCTTGTGCAAAATCTGGCGGCTTGCAAGGGCGCAGGAACAACCTCCGCTGCTACTACGGCAACTGTGGTCGACCATGAGAAGAAGGAGGAAAGGAGAAATCAATTGAATGGCCTTCAGGACAACGTGTTCAGGTACAACGATCCAACTGCGAGGTCGAACGCCGGCAAGAAATCTGGCGATCAAGTTGATCAGAGTTCTTTGGCGCAAATGGTTGGCAGCGATGTTAATGACCGTCCCAGCCGTCCTGCTTTACCTTACAGAGCTTCTGGTGCGCACACTGCGGAGGCTCCATCCACTCCTCCGTCCACCCCTCGCTCATCTACACTGCCACGCACCTCCTACCTCATGGGCTCTGGTCGAAAGCCTGCCATGGATCTGCACACGGCCGATGACTATGTACATTACTCTGCACTAGGCGCCGGTAGCGACACTTCAGTAAGCAAAGGCGCGCATCCTATTGGCCACAGCTTCAGCCAAAGCCACATTCCTTCTGGTTCTCCGGGCGGCAGTGGCCAAAATCACCCTAGCCATCACCGGCACTTCCACAACCACATGGGTCTCTACAACAACGCCAACACTGGCATGAGCAATTCCATGTACAGCGAGTCTCCGTACGGACAGCGATCCAATTCTGGCCAAGGCCATCAACTTCTCAACCATCACGTAGACGATTCCCTTAACTCCAGTCATGACTACGAGCAGACTTACACTACAGAAACTGACGCCAACATTAAAGGATCTCAGACTTCCATATCGCAGTTGTCGAATGTCGTCTCTTCAGGGTATCAGAGCTTTGCTTACAGTCAGTCATCAAGCCCCGTGGACCCCAACATTACTGATGTCACAAATAACAATGCAAATAACAGCAACAACAGTCCTCATAATAACACCAATATTAATAATCTTAGCTATCAGAAACCATCTAGTAATATTAATAATCAAAGTGTAAGCAACCGGTTAATTAGTGAACCGATATCGGTTGCTCAAATGCCGCAAATCAGGCAAGTCACGCAGCCGACCGCTCAGGTAGCATTAGCTTTTAACAATCCAACATATCAATCGGATCTGCTCGCCACCAGTTCGCCGAGATCCGGCAACAGGATCACCCCGTCTCAAGCAATGCATAACCAACTCCTGACGAACAGCGCACTGCCATCGCAGCAGCACAGCGGTCGGTCGTATCCATTAACCCATAGTCAGTCCAGCCACGCTGCCAGCTACTCCTCCTCTTCTCCCGCTGCTGCACGCACCAACGGGCCTCATTATAATGGCAACCAGTGCAGCTCGTCCCTGAGCTCCGCCCAGAGTGTTGAAGACTTGGTGTGCACGAGAGTCACGCTTTCTGGTAGCGATGACACGTCGTCCTTAGTTTCCACTACATCCACCCCTCCTCAGTCTACGTTGGACGTTAACTCGAGAATAAGTTATTATCCAAACCCGAATAGTTACCCTGTCAATTCCATACAGTCGAACCAGAGGGTCCCGTCCAATACCAGTAACTATAAATCATTCGCCCCCAGAACCAATCCAAGGTGTTTACCGTCATCCACTTGGCAGCAGCAACAGCAAAGTAACCTCCACTCATCAATAAACAATCTCGCCAGTAGCGATAATGGTAACAATCCACCCTTGGATCATCACCACTCTACTTCTGATCTGCTCCGTGGTTCTTCCATTTCTCATACAAGGCGTGTCAGCAGCAAATCTTCGAGGCGCCAGTCGGCGGAGTTTGGTTCGTCTCGGCAGAGGGCCCATCCATCTAATAATTACGACAGTAGCAGTGATGATTCGTCGAGCGATGAACGAACGGTTGGCCCCAGCCCGCCGGTGCGTGTTCGAGCCAGAATCAGCGGCCTGGCACCTATTACAGTACCAAACTACAGACACAGCGCAGATAGAAACAGCGATACGAAGACTTTAGAAGAGGTAATGAAATGTACACTTTTCAGTACAATGTCACAACAGGCAATGATTTGGCCGCCATCATTGTATATACCCAATTAGATTCTGAAGTGTGATATTCTTTTGAATTCTTACGGTTTGCTACATTCTCTGACAATGTCATAACCTGAATCTCTTTATGAGTTTCTTTTGCTGAAATTTTTTCTCTTTGTTTCAGTGCGAAACAGAGATTCTGACGATGAAAAAGTTGCTAGAGTCTCTAGAAAAGGAGGTGGAACAGCAACGTCATCACGGTGGTTCCTCCTTGAATAACTCCTCGTCATTTTCATCCAATGCGTCGTCACATTCTCCTCCTCCGCCACCCGCTCCCTCGGTGCCGGAGTCCATCCCTTCCCAGCGTAGACGTTCGAGCACTCAAGGGCCTGGCACCGCTTCGGGAAGGAAAGACTCGTTTACGGAAGACGAAGACATTCCGGCCGTTACCTTAGTGCCAGAACCTAACGACCAGCTTATTCGGCAGTAAGTACCTGTTTCTTCTGGCATGAGTCTATACATTTAGTGCAGGCTTGGTGTTGACGATGTTTCGTTTCTTCTATGAATTAGTAAAGAAAAAACACTTGCCTCGATGTAAGTCCCAACGATTGATGATAACACGATGCTGGTTCAATTTCTTGGATGGTATCAAAGTTCCAAAGTCTATTACCTTGGACTTCATTTTTTAAAACGCTGGACTTCTTTTTAACTTCATCCAAACGCCTAGCAGTCAGCCGTTTCTCTCACTGTGTATCGTATGCAAGTGTCTACTGTATATAACGTTCTTATTAATGTTATTCCTTCGAGGAGGATACGATGAAGTCAGGAATTATGAAGGTCGAATAAAAATTTGCGGAATACGTCGAACTAGCGTTTGCGAGGACCCAAGAAAACTAAAATTTGAAGTAGATATTTTTTCGAGTTTTGAAAACAAGTTTACGTATCTTCGTAACGTCGAGATCATCCACTATTTTGCTTTCTAGAGTTTCAAGTCGAATTCAGAACGAATCTCACGACGGCATGGAGGATTATGAACAGCTCATAGATGACCTGCTTGTATTTGCTAATACTGACGAGCTTCGACCCCGGTGATGTTGGACAATGCGTTACAATCCCTTGCAAACAGTTATACGTAAGTTAAAGAGGCATTGCAAGTCATAGAATCGCCGTGATTATTACAATGAACTAATTTATTTGTACCTCCTTCTAAAATGATGCCGATGATTTCGCGAAGCAGCTGATAATTTGCATTACTGCAAAATGCTGTTACGACGCAAATTGATTGCCCACCGTCTCAAATTTTTGTTGATTGTCACTGCACTTCGCCACGTGCGACGGAATTGCATCAGGTCCGAGTATGAATGATTTGCCGAATACCTGGAAAATGCACGTGTTTAGGATCCACCTTCGTTTACGGTAGCTATAAGGAAAAAAACTTATTCTAACTAGCAAAGTGATTTTTCGGCGCAGTTGTTCCTTTTAGTTCCCGCTATGCCATTAGTATCGCCAGCTTCCAAGGTGCGAGTTACGTTAGTATCGCCACCTAATGTTGTGGAGAAGCGATCCGAAATTCTCAGTGATGGAGATTGTTCTGTGATTGTACTTATTCATGTAAGATAACTGAAGTGAACTAACCATATTTATTCAGCAGCTAGAGCCTCATCAGTCAGTTGGGAAGGTATCCGTCTTCTTGGCTTGCTGTACTTACAGCAGCCTAGGTGCATGACTGTATGCACTTATTGTCATTGGTATTTACTTCACTTTAAATTACTTAGCAATTACTGATAACCAACCACAGCCTTTCAGCGGAAACCTAAATCATTACTGCGTTATTAATTTTTGATTCACTGTCGCTTAATGCTTTTTTCACTAGAGTTTTTGATGATTTAAAAGGTTATAAGACGGCTTTCCTAAAGTAAATTTGTAATAAGTTAATTCTGCTTAATGGTTGATCGTGAAACGTAGCCCTATTTCTCTTGATATTGTATTTTACTATTGTTATGGAAAATGGGAGTATTACACATTAATAATCTTGTTGATGTTATTGATTGCTTCGTTGAATACGGAGTTTTTTTGATCTCAGTGCTAGTGTAATGAAAAGAGTTGAATGTGACAAAAAGACATTGACTTGAGCAGTGGACTTGGCATTGGAATTTAGGCCGTTTAACGCATGGTAAACGAATGTGCTCGCTCTCTTGATAACTTGACTGCGCCACACTAGAGCTTATCAGTTGCTCACCAAGAGCTGCCACCGACTCGCTTGGACCTTCCAACAAAAAATGAATCGTGGCGTGGGAAACATCAAGATAAAAGTTCATCGGAGCCTTGCTCCTAGCGGGCTTCAGTGAAAGCCGTAGGGGGTGTCGTTTAGCGCTGGGACACCGACTCCGTTAATATGTCGACTGGACTAATAACTACGAAACAATCCATAGTATTGTTTTACAAGCTAATTTGTGCTTAATTTCCTTGTTAAATTTACTATCACATATCAATAATGTTTTCATTTTTCTTTGCAGGCTTCTCGAAGACCAAGCCAAGAAAGACGCCGTCATCGCCGCCCAAAAAGAGCAAATTTCGTCACTCGATGTCACCAACACCAGACTAATACAAGCTTACCATGAGCTCACCCGTCACATGTACGTATTAGTAGACTAGTAGTAGTAGCAGTAGTAGTAGTAGCTGCCTGCCCTTATTTGTGTAAATAATTTGTGTCGCATTTAGATATTCTGCTTAGTGTGGGAGATTCAGTTCTAGTATAATAATTAGGTACCTGCAATTTTCTGTAAGGCTTTGCAAAGAATACCTTGCTTTGCTTCGGATGGCGCACCTACATTGTCTCGGTGGCACCGTAAAGCGATAGAATGAAAAATTGCCAGTCAGATTAGCGTGTACAATTTTTGAGAGGCTGCTCAGTGTTGCCTTACGTGTTTTATGCGTGTTATTTTTACTGTAATGTCTTGTGAAACAGGGATTGTCGTTGTCGATGTTTGTGGCCACTAATCTGGAGGTGCTGCACTGTCGCTACCTGTCCGTTTGTAGCTCTTGCTTGAATTACATTACTGTGATTTTTCGCACCACCACTTTGTAGTCACGAGCTGCCAATGGATGGGCACGAATACTGCAGCAAGAAATAGTGCATAAGGAATGTCGCCTTGACCATTTCTTTAAGACAGCCAGAAAGGCGAATTTTTCTTCCCGCCGAAGTTAGTTTAGTCATTGTTCGAAAATACTTTAGCCGTACGTAACTCTGTCCCTTTGGTTTGCAGGAATCTTCAGGATGTCAACCCTGAAGTTGCCACTGTAGTGCTCTCTGCTGCCAATGCTGCTGGCATTTCCGTTAGCCGCAGCGACACCGGCAGCAGCAAGTACAGCGGACCGTCTTCTCACTCCAGTGACTACAATGGCAGTTCTTGCTAACCCTGACTGGTCCTAATGGTTCCGCGACCTCCACTTCATTCTACTATTGGAGCTCTAGCAATGTAGCTATGTCCTCCAGCTCCTAGAGCGCTAGCTTATCGGGCAATTCTGACGCTTTTTCCAGTCGCAAAATTTACATGTAATCCCTTACCTGCTGCTGAACCTTTTGCACCTTGCCTTGTTCGCTCCATCGACTGGTGTTACCAATGCCCATTTCGTTCCTCAGCTCATCGTTGCCTTGAGCTTGTGACCGACTCGTGCTTAGGTAATAAGTATTCTCTTGTCATACAGGAGCTATTTCCCATGACAAGTGTAACTACTGCTGCTCCCAGTAATTCTGAACTGCATATGCCCTTTGCAGTTCTCGAACTACAAGGTGCGTAAAGTATCGGATGCAAATTAGAGCGTCGTGTAAGCCGGAGTGGTACGATAGTCAATGCAATGTCTTAGTCTGGTTAGCTTTTTTTCATGATTGCATTTCAACGCACTTTGATTATCACTGATATTATACTGAAGCTTATATCGTAATGGTTTCTTTTTATTCGGATGTAAGTTTCCTTTTTATCACGAAATTAGTAATAAATTTTACGATAACTGCCCAATCGTCTTGTTTGACAATAAGTATCTTATATCTTGCTGGTCACATCAGTTAAATGATGATATCAGGTTTATGTAATGAGTGTAATTGTATTTTTCGTAATTGTTGGTATAAATGTGAATATGTATTTGTTGTTTTGTCTGTACCGTCAGTTCAGCAATAGATTCAAGTTGTTTGCTTTATTTAAAGGCTTATTATTTTGTATATATCAGGCCATCGGTTTCGATAAGCCTTGTGTATATAGAATTCAACACCAAAGATGTCTTGCGCATAGTCCAAAGCCCAAAGCGTATAGTTCTTAAGTATCTAGCTATGATGATCAAGTTCACAGTATTCAGATGCCTAAGTGTTTTGCCTTCTAATCTTAATAGGTGACACCCTTGGGCCTACGCATGAAACGCACTTCGCAACTTGCAAACCCTTGCAAAGGTGCATGCACTGTTGCATCTGTGTTGGTTCTACCAGCTTCAGTTCATTATTGGCGTCCTAAAGCCTACCCAGTCAAGTCATAACCGCGTCTTGTTGCCGCTTAGTCTTTGCAATTGTTACTCGGTGCGTCAGCGGTTTGTATCGAACCGGTCATGGCTGTAGACGGTGGGGCACCTCGTAGGGTACGTTTTTTTTCTTGAAAGGTGTGCAACGTCGATGCATTTCACACCATGGTATTTTGGATGGTTAGCAGATTGCAAGTTTCATACTCCTATTAACGTCTAATTCTAAATTTCAATTTCATTCCGGACTTGCTTTATCCATACTCGTCGGTGATCCTCCATGCGATGGTTGCCTATTGGTTATTACATGCTTTGCTTCTTGTGTAACAGACACTAGTGGCCAGTTAGGCTTAAATAATAGGTAATTAATCTTGCCTACTTGTTAAAGGTTTGTCGCGTGAAGTCTTATAGAACCGTTTCAGAAGGACGCAAAGGCAATGGCATCACCTTAAAGGTCGGTAGGCTACGAAGTGCGTTGGATAGTGACGTGTCCCGTATAGCAGTGTAATGGAGGCTTTCAGTGTAAAATCCTTATAATGATCCCTGCAGTGTGTTCATTTTCTTGTAATCATTGCCGAAGCTTTTGCTATTTTTCTACTACTGCGATTGATAAACAGGAATAAATTATTGTACTTCATGTGCTTTAGTAGTTGTATGTAATTTCATAGATACATAAGGACGTTTAGGTCTTGAATGTTACATTCGCATGTGACTCATATCAAAGATAGCAACAAGCAAATACCTCATTTGTGTGCTACTTTGACTCGTATTCTCGTACATTTTGTCCTATTGCGTGTGTCAACTTTAAAATAAACGCCCTATCTATTTTTAACTTCATGATCTCAACTTAAATGGATAAATTCCTGGCATTACTTTGTACTTGGTTTGACCTCTGCCACTCTAACCAAGAGAGTGGATAGAAGACGAAAAGACGCGTTGTAAATACGTCTTCTTTCTTCTTCCATTTCGAGACATGTTGAGTGCAGGTACCCGAATAAAACATCTATGCATGTTTTTGTAGGCCTGGTATTATCTTAGAAAATTTTCAAAACCCACTTTGATGGACCCTTACCGGGACGGGTAATTTTCTTTTACCCTGCAAAATTATTTTTTATTTATTTTATCATTTTTATGTCTTGTTTTTCCTAAATAGGTGCGGAAATTACTTGATCCAGTACTTGGGAAAACGCCATCATTTTCAACAAAGAAAGTATTTTCATCTATAATTTTCTGTTTTCACGTCTAGTTCTAGACCCATTTCCTTGCTTAGGTTTGTACAATTTCGTAAATGTAAATATTGTAATCTCGCGGAGAAAAAGGAAATGTTGTAGTGTTATGTGCATTTTTAAGATGTTATTGCTTCCTCTGTCTGTAATGTTGTTTTTTCTCTATTTTTTCTTTGTTCGTAATTTTTTAAAACCAAATGAATGCTTATTATTGTATCTTTTCTCCTTTCGCGCAACGGATATTAAAATATATGTTTCTTCGATATACAGTGTTGTTTTTTCCTGTTTCGTCAGTGTTGCTGGGTGTCAGCTATGTTTTGCAGAGATTTTAATTGAAAATAAAATTATTTGCGATGTGCTAATGCTTATTATCAAGTACGTTTCGCGGACGCAAAGTAAAAATATGTTGAACGCTGAAAGCACCACAAACCGCAAAATTTCTTAAATTATTTTGTTCTTATACCTGGTCAATATTGTTCTAATAGAACTCATTTGAGTTCGACTAAACTTCTAAACTATATCATACAAAAGTGGATCGCGGTTATATAGTCTGTGTATCTAATACGGCGGGAAAACCCACAATATAATAATTTGTTCTTATAGCCTATTGTCGTGCTTGGTCCGACAATAGCCGTTACGAAAAACTATGGACGTACATCATTTTTGTATCAGTGTATATTTATCGTATCAGTTTGTTTCGACGTGTTAAGACTGAAGCAAATTCCCACGATTTGTTGAACGCCAGTGACTGTCAGCAGTTGAAGCCCAGACCGGTGAGGAATACTCCAACAATGGCAGCATAAAAGCATCTGCAGCAACATCTGCAAAAAAATACGATGTACCGAAAGCTAAAACTGCTGAAGTTCCAGGACATTTATAGCCATTTTTTTGCTAAAATTCTTGAGAAATGCGTTTACTTCTGAACGAGGCATATTTGAAAATCATATAGTACCTTTGATTCTCGATGATCATTACTACACTAGAAATAGTAGACTAAACTTGCCAACAGTTAGACACCTGTCAGACGAGCGGGTTTTGCCCGCTGGCGGTCAGGCCGCCTTTACCATGTCACACGGGCGGGTCGGCCGCAACTAACCCGACGCGGTTTAGTAGCGGCCAACCCGCTCGTGTGACATGGTAAAGGCGGTTGC
>LQNS02278096.1:17978413-17988713 GCA_001587735.2 Parhyale hawaiensis | reverse complement strand
ATGTACAGTACTTACTATACTGTACTAAAAACTGTACAGTGTCTACGGTAGGTACCTATGTCCAGTACTGTAGCCTACAGTGTTTCTCTAGTTAATTACTGTACAGTACATATTAGAGGTGCTGTGCTGTACAGTACATACATTCTGTACAGTGTGCATACCTATGTGTATATGTATGTAGTGAAACTTGTCACCTGGGGCGAAAATGATAGGTAAACATAAGTGTATTGGGCTAAGAAGGTGGTAGGGAGTGATTTCATGTGGCCGGAACATGCTCGGAAAACGACCGGAAAGTGTTCGGAAAAAGTCCAGGTAATTGAGGTTTTTCATTCCGAGAAAAAACCCCAGATTCCCGGAAACCCCGATTTCTCGGACTGGCCCTCGCCCCGAGAGGTCCGGGAAAACGGGGTTCCACTGTAGAATAAATAATTTCAGATTGGTAGTTCCTGCATAATCTCCCTCGCACGTGCCTTGACCTCTCCGATCCTCTCCAGCCTCCGGATCTCCAGGTACATGTTCCAGAGCGTTGCAAACTGGTTGATGAACGAGGAGCTCCTCCAACAGTTGCCCAGGTGGACATTTTCATTTGTCTGGGATCGTGTCATTGCAACAAAGTCATTTGTTGGTCTTGGGGTGAGAAAACTTGAACAAGGCTCTATGCCAAATTTCTTAATTTTCCAAGTTTCTACCAGTGTTGACTCAATGGCCATCCGATTCAGGGAGTGGAAGCCCGTCTTCACGAGGAGCGTCTTGATGGGGATCTGATCTCTTCGCTTGTATCCCAGCATCAACCTCATCACATCATTCATCAAAATTTGAAGCTCTTCCATTAGTCCGCAGCGGGGATCAGATACTGAGGTTCGAATTATTGCAAAGAGTGGAAGTCCATATCGCCGCAGTTTCGAGAGAAAGAGACCATGGATCAAGGGCGGGAGACTCTTTCTCGAGATGAAGTGGAGAAGGCGCTTCAGAATCCCTATTCGGTTATTTAATGCCAGTATAAGATGGTCTCTGATGTGACACTTCCATCCGAGATCGGCCGATATTTGCAGCCCAAGGAAATGTTCACTCGTGACTGCATTAATACTCGCATTTCCAACTTTAACCGAGGTGTTTTCTGGATTCAGACCATGCTTGCCAAAGGTCATAAATGCAGTTTTTGTGGGGTTTGCCACTAGTCTATGAAAACTACCACTCTCGGGAAATGATTTTTTTTGAGGGCTTAGCTTGCATTAAAGTTGCGGTATCAGTGATTGACATCGTAGTACACATATTGGACTAGCTTCTTGTAATTTTTTCATGAGTCCACTTAGCTCCCCCTATGGGGGGCGGGGTGATAGGGACATTGCAGGCAAAAAGCATGCAAATCATTTCCTAGTCTCCGATCAAAATTCAAAATTATTTTTTTAGAACCGCGCCTATCTACGATTCATTGTAGTTAATTGGCTGACCTTTTAGCACTTGGTTTCATTTCTAACATTTATACTTTTCTTGCTTCAGGATGGCAATAATAGTCTCCGATCACCATAACGGGCACTGTGGCCGACCCCAGAAACCACAGTGATCAACCGGTTGGACATAAAAGTTCATTGATCAACCTCAGTGGTTGACCTGATAACCATCATGATAGACTGGTCAGATACTATGGTTCCCTGATCGACCACAGTGGTCAACCAGATAACCGCAATGATCGACTGGTCAGACATTACAGTATATTGATTGACCACAGTGGTCAACCAGATAACCACAATGATCGACTGGTTGGACATTGCAGTATATTGATCGACCACAGTGGTCAACCAGATAACCGCAATCATCGACTGGTCGGACATTGTAGTCCATTGATCGACCACAGTGGTCTACCAGATAAACGCAATGATTGACAGGATGGTGTATAAGATATCAGCTACCTGTGCGTATTGTACCTATGTTGCGTCAATATGCACGGCGCATAAGGTATCACCTGTCTGTACATATTGTGTATCGTATATCGCGTCAGTATGCACGGCGCATAAGGTACCAGCTATCTGTGCTTGTGTATCGTATATCGCGTCAGTATGCACGCCGCACTTCGTAATCCGACCCTTGGGATTTTACGAATTACCCTTTACCAAGTGCTTACTGGTTCGTACGAAGTGTTTTGTTATAATTGGTGAAGGGACGTTTTGCTACTAGTGACAAGAATTTGGTCTTGACAATTAATATAATTGTATTCACGCTGAACTGCACCTTCCCGTGGTGGTACCGTTAGTACCGTAGAATGGGGTAATTGTGATCATGTGGGGCAATTGAAATGTAGTGGGGGTAATTGAGATCAATGATTATTGTGGCCTTGTTAGAGTACTTACACAATCTATAGGCTTGTGGTAGATATCTGCTAGGATTTGACATTGAAAAAATATGTTCTGATTCAGTGATTTGTGTAAGTACTCTAACAAGGCCACAATAATCATTGATCTCAATTACCCCCACTGCATCTCAATTGCCCCACATGATCTCAATTACCCCATTTTACGGTATACCTACTTGACATCTCTCTTCTTTATTACATCAGAGATAATTATTTTCTTGTTCCATCACAATCTGAAGTGTAAGTAGAACCAACACAGTCAGCGCCCGGTCCTACCAGACCGTGGTTTTCCCTTTTATTTGTTTTTGTGTTTTTGACCTTTTGATAAAAGAGAGGTCCCCGTTCGCGTGGAGGGGCGGACCCTTCGCGGTCCCCACCCTCTTTTCTGCCTCTGAATGACGGACCGGCCCCCCTTAATGGACTTGGACATGAACGACGAAACCTTCGAGCCGCCAGAGCTGGCCCCGTCGCGGCAATCCGCCGCAGCCGGCAACGTCGCGGCAAACCGCCGCGAGTGTAGGTGCACGCACTGCGCCGAGTTCCAACCACGGACGAACTGATTATGAAATGTTACCGTACCAGCTCCTCGGACGCACTGGCGGCAGGGTGGGCGGTAAGCGCCGACGCCGGTCGCGGCGGCGAAATCGCAGGCAGCTGAGGCAAGAAGAAGATACGAATTTCCCATTTAATTATGGAGCCCACAGAAACTTTAAACGCTCCTTTGATATCTCTGCCAAAATGGGAGCCGACATCAGCAGTATAGATATCATAAGAGCTTACAACGACTTGCAGCGGACGCTGGGAGGCAAGCCTGCCAAGGTCACCGAGACGAGGGCCGGCACACTCCTGGTCGAAGTAAAAAACGAGCAGCAATCGAAAGCAATGACGAGCGTGAGGATGCTAGGAGGAGTTGAGGTCTCCGCCGTCCCAAATGATCGCCTGAACCAAATCAAAGGCTCGTGCTCTACGTGACTAGCTAGAGCGCGAGCGGTGCCCTGGACCCACCGGTGCGACGAAGGCCGCCGCCTCGCGCGTCTTTGGCTGACGGGGCAACACAGACTGAGGGACCAGCCCTGGAGGCACCTGGCGCTGCTGCTGCGCGGGGGGCTGCTGCGGCTTGTGCTGCCGGTCCTCCCTCTGTGCCCGTGCCCACGTACCCCGCTGACGTCCGCTCTGCGCTCCCACTTTCTCCCTCGGCTCCTGTTTGTGATTCTGCCGGTTCTCCAGCCGCGACTGCGGCTACAGCTGTGGTTGCGCCCGCTGTACCCTCTGATGACATTGTTGCGCCTACTGGCACGCCCCCTATCGACTCCTCTATCTGGGCGGCCTTGACTGAGGCGGACTATATCTTGAGTAAGTGTGCCGCGGACAGGGAGACCCCCATCGTCCTTGCGGCACCTACTGCTCCTCTCGGCGAGGCCCTTGCCTCTGCTATGCCGGTCGCTGCTGGTGCTGGCGCGGCCCGCACTGGCTCTGCCCAGGCTGCCCCTGAACTTGTGGCCCCTGGCTCTACCGGGGCCGTGTCTGCTTCTGCTACGCCTGATTCTTGTGGCTCTGCTGGAGCTACTGCTGCCTCTGCTGCACCTGTGGCCTTTGTCTCTGCTGGGGCTATTTCTGCCTCTGCTGCGCCTGCGGCTTCCGGCTCTGCTGCGGCTGTCTCTGGCTCTGCTGGGTCTGTTGCTTCTGGCTCTGCTGGAGCTGTTTCTGCCCCTGCCGCTCCTGTTGCCTTGTTGCCTGTGCTTCCTCTTCTGCTGGGGCTACTCCTGCTTTCCCGCGCGTGCTACTCCCGGCCCTGCTGGAGCCGTATCTGTCTCTGCTGCGCCTATTGCTTCCGGGTCTGCTGGGGCTGTTCCCGGGTCTGCTGGCTCTGTTCTCGGATCTGCTGCGCCTGTTGCTTCCGGCTGCGTCGCAGCCCAAGTGGCTGTGCGTCGGCGAGGGGACGGACCGGATGGACATAAACCTGGTAGACCTACTCAAAAATAAAAAAGAAAACCACTACGGAACAAACACAATCAGTATGGCCAAAGACTTTTACAACTGGTAAAAACGATGGAGCGCTCCCGCGGAAACGCTTTCCGAGCAGCAATTCATCCCCTCCAACAAATTTTGTACCTTTTAAATCGTCCAAGCGAGCGGCGTACGTCCTCGCAGGACCCGGGTACGAGCGGGGGATGAGCCTCGTTGCCCGCGGGCCGCGGCGTATTCTCCGGGCACCACACGGGGTCCTCGCCACCTGCGGTGACGGTGCGGTCGTGGAACGATGGGGAGAGGAAGAACACTGATAACTCCCCAATAGAGACAGTGATTACCGCATGTGACAGCCCCTACTCCTTCCATAACACGGCAGGAAAAGGCACGAACAGAACTCATAGCAAATGAGTAAAATACTACAGTGGAATATAAGAGGCCACAGAACTAACAAAGATAACCTGAGCCGTTTGATGGTACTGCACCAACCTATATGTGTATGCTTACAAGAGACCATGCTTGTTTATACCAAGCCTCCTTCGCCTCGGAACTATACTGCCGAATATCTTTCCCCGACCCAGGATCCCGTCCCTGGAACGGGACTCGCTATCCTGACCAAAACAGAGTCTCTGTGCCTGAGGGTGCCACTTAACACACTCTTACAGGCCATGGCCGTGCAAATCAAGTTACGAAACATGGCCACCACTATCTGCAATCTGTATATTTCTCCGAACCAAGTAATCCACATAGCAGATATCACTTAACGACTAGTGGCGCAGTTGCCGCGCCCTTTCCTACTGTTGGGTGATTTCAATACAAAACACTCAACATGGGGTAATAATGCTAATAACACGCGAAGCTTGGTTGTCGAGCACTTGCTCAGAACTACCGATTTGAGCCTCCTCAATACAGGAGCACATACTCATTTTCACATACATACAGGAACTACATCCGCGATACACCTTACCCTCTGCACACCTAACCTTCCTGACGCCCAGTGGACTGTAACTGAGGACACCCACGGGAGCGACCACTACTGTGTGTGCACCAGTTTCCCGGACCTTCAAAATCATGATGCAGCACCACGATATATCCTCCGGCGAGCCGATTGGGCTGCCTTTGAGGCCTTGAGCCAGATGGAGGATTTAGATGAACACCTACCCGTCGACCAGATGGTGGATCACTTCACAGGAGCCCTGATGAGGGCTGCATCGGGGGCCATCCCCATATCCAAAGGGGGAGCTGCTCCTCATAGAGTTCCATGTTGGAACGACGAGTGCGCTCGAGTATGTGCGGAGAGAAAGAGACTACTGCGACGTTACCTACGAAATAGAAGCCTGGCCAATAAAATAGCATAGGTATTGCCGCGCACGTGCGCAGGCACAGTTTACCCTGCACCAAGCCCGGAAAGCCTCTTGGAAGGAATATACAACTACACTAAACGTTAATACTCCAATGAGCAAGGTCTGGCAACGTGTTAAGAAGATGACCGGAAAACCACGCCACGGCCCTCCCTGTATAAAGGAGAATGGCGAGGTGATTGTGAAACCTGACCGTGTCGCCCAACGAGGAGGTGACTGCACGTCGGATTCCACCCACCCTCTCTGTCAAGGTTCTACGAAATGCGTGAACGATGTACCACGACCGGTGACCGCTGCGAGTCACACGAAGGGAGGAAAGCAAACAATCGCACTAATCTAAATCTTTAATTTTAAAATACGCAAAATTGAGACTTAACTGAGGGACATCAATACGGTATGGTGAATGAAGTCTGGGGCACTTCAGGAACGTCCAGTCTTCAGAAGCTGCAAAATGGGAGTTTTCTTAGCCAGACGGCGGGAACGGTCGTTACTGGTGTCTCGTGGCCTCGAACAGGCAGCCTAGACCGGTATTGGCGTAGTAAGGTAGCAGGGTAATTTCCTCCCCCAGAGCGACAGGAAGGTGGCGATGTGGGCTCGTCCAAGTTGGCTGCTCATCGACGAACCGCACTTTACAGGACGTGAGCCGAGGGACGAAGGCACCAGCTCGAGGATTAGTCCAACTGGAAGTTGCTGTAGAGAACTTTTCTTGGGAGTGGCGGAATGGTAGATACCATGACCCGCCCGCACAGATTATATCTTATAACCCTCTCAGAATTCTCGGCAGCCCGGGAACTGGCTGGAGGTGGCTAGGGACTTGACGGGGCGGTGTCGTCGAGGGATCGTGAACGGGGCAAGACTGCTCCCTGAAGGAAGTGGGTGACAGTTGGCCAGACCTCCACTCCAAACCTGGGGAAACAAGTGGAGCTAAGGGACCGCACAATTTCCAGCATAGCTGCAACCAACGGAGGAGGGAGAGCTCCAGCGTTAGCCGCGGGTGCCGATAGGAATTTAACATACCAAACTGTTTGAGGCTCGGAAGGAGCCGTTCAATCGAGATTAAGCTAAGAATGCTTCTGAACCAGCATTTAACCAACCATTACGTTCTCTAGAGTACAGCAGCTTCAGCATTTATATCTAGCGCACTAAACTTGAGATTATTTAACTCAGTAACGCAGAAAACACTCAACTATAAGGAAAATTCACCAAGATATCCATCTACGTACCTTCAGTACTGTTAGGATCTCAAAACACACACGGGCATCGTTTACGGGAGAATGTCCCCTGCCCCGCTATCGGCCCTCTATACGTAGCGTTAGCAAATGATTATCGCCAAGCGCGCAGCCCCCGTGATTGCCCTGACACTCCCTCTACCATTAGTGTAGTAATTGTCACATAGGTACTCATTCTTAGTGTCGAATTTTGGCATTCGCTTGAAAGATGCAAGTTTTGAAAGAACATATGTCACGATTTTTGACTCCAGTGACTTTCTTTGCAGATTCTGTGACGAGTTTAATCATTCTCTTCACACATTGGGTGTGACAAGGAAATTCTTTTATTTTGAAGGTGGATCGGTTACAATGTTTGTTTTAATTTCTTCATCTGTCAATTTTTTTGTGAGCAGGGGTACAGTGACAGTAGACTGCCAATCAATAATTCAAACATAGTCTTCAGCATTGAAATTTATGTTAGGGATTTCGAATTGACGGATTGCATTGTTATTACCTCTTTTATCTTCTCGAGTTCTCAGAATTCTACGCCCTCCTAATTCTCTAATATGAGGTCTTTCCTCATTGATCATTGTGATCAACACATTTTCTGGGTGCGCATAATAAGCATTCCTTTGCATTACAGGTTTGATCACATTTAAGACATCATCTTCTTTCAGAAATTTGTGACAGAGTGCCAAGATATGGCTCAAATTACAAGCGCCGCTCACGCTTGATGGATGTGATTTAATCATAAACCACACAGGAGCGTATAGCCCTACTCTAGCAACATAATTTGTTATCTTCTGCAGAGACTCAGATGGCTGTTCTTTTGTGACGTACAGCCTCGGTTTGCTGTTGTCAACCATCGCGAATGTGCCATTTTACCTGGATATTTCTCTGCTAATCTTTCAGACACATGACCCGTCGATACAGCAGTGACAATTTCGTACAAATACCTATTGTTGGTCAGTAGCTACTTAGATGTTGTACTACTTCGTCACTGATTGTTGGCATTTCATTTTCAATTACTGGAAATTTTGCTACTGGCTTCTTTTCACAGTGCTCCAGTTGTTTCCCAATAACTCCTGTATAAGCGCGAGGTCTAGTGGTTTTACCATCCAAGTGTTGCATTAGATGACGTAGAGGCAATTCATTTGCATGAGGTTGACACACAAACCAATGCAAGGGCCTCTCTAACTTCATCTCCAATTGCCTTATGATACCACCCTTTGTACCAGTGTTTACTGCCGAGCCATCACACCCAGTAGCTATTATGGATTCTGTAGAGATTTCCTGTTCACTAAATAAATCCAATATTGCTCTAGTGATGCACTGTGATGTCCCTCTTTCTACATTTATATGAACGAGAAATTCATTTCCGGGTTCTGAAATTATGCTAATGTGTTCCTCCATTATAATCCTCCTGTGGTAGGTATCACCGACCTTTTCATTGATTATGGTTTCATCTTTTCTCTCATCAAAGTAAATACTTTCTATGTTATGTGTTTGAAGACTGCACTCGGCTTGAGGTTTTCTACTTTTACTTCTTGCTCTCCTAATTTGATTTCGGTCAATACTATTTTCAATTTTTACATCTTTGCTTGTACTTGAACCTGGAGAGATATGATGCCGTAGTCCTGCAAAATGGATGATGAAATTAATGCTGCGGCTCTATCTGAAACTCCCGTTCTGTCACAGGCTGAGGCCAAGTTTGAAAGACAGGGTCGCTTGCTGACGTCAGCAACTCGAATGTCATCAACGCTAACGTCGGATTTACGCTACATTGATTGACGTAGCTATAGGAGTGAACTCTTTGGCAGATGAATCTGATTCCATACTAGGTTCAAATGGCAACTCGCTAATTTGAATTGTGGCCATTAATTTCGAGCTTTCATTTTCTTTGACATCTCTCGGTTGTCGTGCAGATTGTTTCTTTTGTACACGTGTCTCTGTTTGATCAGTGCAACCAATAAACATTTTGCACTTGTTGCGTTGATCCATAATGAAACTCTTTTTTAATCAATGGAATTCTCGAATCTTTATTGCATTTACAATTGGTAAAATCATTACACTTGTAGCAAGCAAAATCGAAAAGTGCATTGCTCTTTTCAGTAAATTTGGCAAGTTTAATTTTATATTTCTCTGAATTCTTTCATGATTTAGGGATTTTTAGAATATCTCCAGAACATTTATGACAATCCTTGATTTTTGCTACGATTCTCTTTTGCGTAATGCAAGGCATACATGCTCTCTCATATATTTGCCGCACTTGAGTTGTTAATTCTGATGCAATACCTTTGGTCGGTGGATCATATCCGGTTTTGCTCTTCATAGCATTTCATTTTAATAAATAGCACTTCATTATGTCACAATGTGTTGGTAATTGATTCTCATTGAGATCAGCAGGGTCACCAAATATGTCACATTTGGTTTGGTTTCTAGTATTTACGAAAGAACTCATTTTCAAGGTTTAATTGCAATAAATGAATACGGAGAGTGGTGACAGCACAATCACTCTTGATGAGGTGCAAGATGCTACTGACTACTTTGTGTGCTTGCACCTACTGTGGAACTGCAAGACATTATTTTTTCAGCACAATACAAAGAAATATATGAAGTACACTTTGTTTACTTTGTAATTAACAGTCGGCTACTGTAAATATCATAAAAGAGAGTAGAAAGACCACTAATTGAAAATTATAGTTTTTCATCAATATTAGCCACATTCTCAAATTTTAAACTGCGATGTGGATTCACAAGACATTATTTTTCCTGAACGATACAAATAAATATATAAAATATAGTTCATTTACTTTGTAACAGTCTGCTGTTGTAAATATCTTAGGAGAAAGTTGAAATCCCACCAATTGAAAATTACCATATTTTATCAATATTAGCCAAAATTTCAAATTTTGAAGTGCAATGTGGAACCCTAAGATATTATTTGATTTTCCTGAAACTTTACATAACTTATTTTTGTGGCATTTAGTAACTTTTGCATACCCGGGTCATTAATATTTCAGAAAAAAGTTTGGAACCAACCATTTTTGATCCACCCTACTACACTGGCCCCCTGGGTTTGCCTGGCCCATAGCATATTATTAAAACTTCATGCTTGAGCTCCCACGGACAGGTAATACAACCCAAATGAAGCATCTTGCAACACCGTGAAGCCCAAAACGCTGCTAACGGAAATCCAGCAAAAAACCATTAAGAGCTGACTAATGCCTGCAGGCCAAAACGACCAAAAGCCGATGCCGACAACAAATTCCAAACCTTAGCCGACCAGGGCACGAAGCACCAACAGAACTGATTAGTTCGACATCTGACAGCCTCCAAAGTGAAAGAGTGCGCTCCGCACGCAGCATGAGTCGCTCTCCCAAAAACCTTGAGGGCAGGGAGAGAAGAATACA
>LQNS02278096.1:17962168-17972266 GCA_001587735.2 Parhyale hawaiensis | reverse complement strand
CACTAAAAACGGTAAAAACACATTTTTAATCACAGAAAAACGTATTAGAGCACTAATAACCAGTAAGGGAAGTATTTCCCAAACTCTAAGATCGATAGGTAAGCACAGAGCAGCAGCTAAGATCAGAGCACAGTAGTAGATGTTGACACTAGCGCGAGTCGTTAAATACTGAGGAGTGCTGCTGCTGCGACCCTGAGGTACTAGGGGGCGGAGCCTAAGGGGCGGAGCTCGAAAAAAAAATAGAACACCAAAAGCCGTCTTTAAGGAGGGTAACGTCTCAGAACAGTTCTAAACTACCATTTAGACGCCCCAGAGTTGGGCGCTGTCGCGGGTCTGGTGCTACCGACAGAAGGTGTTCTGTCGGAGCGAGCCACTGAGAAGTAAGCTTCTCATCAAAGACAACACCAAGAATCTCCAAGGAGCTAGACTCCTGAAGTAAAGTGTCATCAATCTCCAGTTGGGGATGCTGGGGTACAAGTGTTCGAGACCAACTGATAATCGACTTGGTCTTATTGGCATTCAGCTTCATACTCCAGGCCGAGCACCATGCGCTAATGCGTGACAAATCCCTATGCAGAGATCGACGAATCTAAACTAACCTAACTCTATGGCCTATGGCCCATCCTATGCCCCCTGAGGGGATGCCTGGGGTTTTTCTATGCTGGAAGTCTGTATTGCAATCTACAGTTGGTGTTCCATATGGAAACCACTGAGAGTGCATAACCTGTCCTATCAATTTAGACATAATTTTGCAAAACAAAGCTCAGGATTGCATGTTACCTATTGTTCATTTACTTTAAGTTGCTAGCTACTGCTGCGTTAGTGGTGCTTTTGCTAATTGGTGTTCTAAAGTGCACAGGAGTTTTATTTAAAGTGTTAGATTCTCTCTACTGTTGGTATATAAGTTTGAAGTGATCTTATAGCTAATTGTAATCCAGCATGCTTATATTTTGTTTTATACCTTAATGCTTAGTTCTTGGGACTAACTAGCTATATCTGTCTTTGCAGGAAATCAAAAATGGCATCTAGGCAATATTGTGTAGTTTCTCACGTGCTGGGCACACGTAAGACCCTGATGGTCCCACCATCCATGCACACTGCTGGAGAATTGATGGAGTATTTATACCTCTTGCAGGTAAGTGAAAATTATGTCTTACTAATAATTTACACTTAGCGAAAGGTTCTAGTGTAAGTAATTGTGCAGTTGCTATTATGTATAGTTAAACAATCTGTAGTGTGAACTAAACTTGTAAAATCTGGGTAGCTATCCTTCAATCAGTGGTAGCTAGCATCCTCACCAGTTACCAACACCTTACACTATTTGTGCTCACTATATGCCACTTTTGCTCTAAGTAGATCTACAGGTACCTACCATAAAATAAACTGCGTTTGGAGATCTTTAGCAAATTGCATTAACTATATGCTATACCTATTGGGGGAAAGATTTGCAAGAAATGAAATTCAACCAGTAGCTATAAGTCTTTAAAAAATGCATGCCGCGTTTGCTATAAAAGATTCTTAAAATATAATTATAGTTTATTTGCTTTTTGGCAGGATTGATTAATATACAGTGGAACCCCGTTTTCCCGAAACCCGGTTTCCCGGACTATTTTTACTGTACTTCTCCGGGGTTTTCCGGAACGTTCCGGGAAACTGGAACCAAGCCGGAATACCGGAAAACTTCGGTATTTCCAGGAAAAAGTCTGGCTAAAGTTCTGGACTTTCAAAAGATTTCCCGGAAGTGACGTTGTGCAGATGCTGAAATTCGCCTATTGCGCAGCGTCTCTTCCGGGAAATGTCAGGCAACCTCCGTCATTTTCGTTCAATTTTCGTCTGCACATTGTGGTGTTCGTTTAAGAAGTGCTATTTTAGTGATTTAAATTCAAATTTATGGGTTTAATTTCGGATTTTTAATGTGATGAATTCCGCAAGTTGCGATAGCGCTAACCATCGTAGCAGCAGAAACAAGCTTTCTCGTGCAGAACGGCACTAACATGAGGTAACTGCCCTCATAAACATTTTATGGCTTACGCAATTACAGAAAACGTTATTGAGAAAAATAGTGCGATCACGCGGGTGCGACCACTCGCAAAATCGCGCAAGTGGCGATAGCACTAATACCGGTACTCTCGTAGCAGCAGAAACAAGCTTTCTTCTGCAGAACGGAACATGAGGTAACTGCCCTCATAAAGATTTTGTGGCTTACGCAAGTACAGAAAAAGTTATTGAGGAAAATAGTGCGATCACGCGGGTGCGACCACTCGCAAAATCGCGCAAGTGGCGATAGCACTAATACTCTCGTAGCAGCAGAAACAAGCTTTCTTCTGCAGAACGGAACTAACATGAGGTAACTGTCCTTTAAAGATTTTGCGGCTTATACCCTTACAGACAAGGTTATTAACGAAAATTGTGTGATAACGTGGATGCAATCACTCGCAAAATACCGTAAGTCGGGATAGCACTAATACTGCCTCAACTTTTTGGTACTTCATGCATAGATTTACATGTAAAATCTTGTATGGACTGACGATTCCGGAAATAGCTTCAATTGGGTTCACCAATGCTCGGTAAACCACGGTCTTTCTGGCATTGAATTTTCTGTAAATCGTTTCAATTTACCGGACAGATGTCCGGTAAAAAGGGGGTTTTCTGGGAATTGAGATTTTCTCGTTTTCCCAGAAATTTCCGTTTCCCGGAAGAGGCTCCCCCCCCCCGTGCTTTCCGGGAAAACGGGGTTCCACTGTAGTGTGACATCTGTTCCATCTTCTTTTGCAAAAATTAGTTTATGAAATAATGGCTAGAAAAATGGAACTAACATTGAAAGAAAAAAACAAAATTCTACAGAAATTCGCTCAAGGAATGTCCACGCTCACTATTTCCAAAGAACTTGGCAGAGGTCAACGCACAATCAAAAAAATTGCTGAATTTGGCATTCAACCCAGAAAAAAATGAAACTAGAATGAATTTAGGACATTGAAACCTAAAAACTTGTCCATAATCAAACGCCAAGTGATGAAAACTCCAAATGTAGGTATATAGCAAAGGCATGTCTGATGTCTACGGAATTGAAAACGTTCCAAGAACCACAAGATGCAATGTCCTTCAGAAATTTGCAAAAGCAAAAAGTCAGACTATAGGGCAGTTCTTATCAAAAAACACAAGGAAACTCGGCTGGCATTGACGATCATGTACGTCAAGACCAATTTCGCCAATGTAATCTTCACAGATGAAAGCAGAGTTACCTTGGATGGACCGGACGGGTGGACTCGCGGATGGGTGCACAATGGCAGGCAGAGTTCCTACCAAATTCGACGGCAACAGGGGGGTGGTGGCGTGATATGGGCAGGGATCATTGTAAACTAAGTTATTGGGCCATTCAAGGTAGAGGAAGGTGTCAAATTGAACTCTGTCAATCATTGTGCAGTTCTTGCAAAAAATTTCTAACCATGTCTGCTGATGCAGAATGATGATTGGGAAAACAACCTGATTTCTATGCAAGACAATGCTCCAAGTCACACCTCCAGGTACTCAAAAGCATGGTTGAGGGATTAGGGCTATGTCAATAACTCACTGATGGACTGGCCAGCAAACAGCATCAACCTGAACCCAATTGAGCATTTTGAAAGCTGTAATTTAGAAAGATGGAAAGCAATACAGCTCGAAAAGAGAACTTAGCAACGCCCATCCATGCAGCTGCAAAGATCTGAGCCCGCAGTCATTAAAAATTTGACAATATCTGTCAACAATCGTCTGATAAGTCTTTTTGAGATAAAAGGAGCAAGAGTTAACTAATGAGTTGTTAAAATCATGTTTTATTTGCTATGAAATTGTTTTTTTTTTAACCAAATGATTTAATTTGACTTGTTTTTGCTTAATTATGTGCTGTTTATGATGCTTTTTGTTAAAAATTGCTTTAAAAAATCATGACTTATGATATTGCAAAAGAACTCCGAACACTATATTTTGTCCTGGAGTGATGTTTAGGTCGTCTAGCCCTGGCCACGTCGGTGCGCCGCCCGTCTTATCAGTCCAGCACGACTAAAGGTTCTGGACCCTCTGGTGGGCCAGCTGCTCAGTCAGGCTGTTTCCCAACGCCGACTGATGGTAGTGTGGCAGTGGTGGCCTGTCAGGGACAGTCATTAAGAAGTCATCCAGCAACCTCTTGAGAGCCGCTAAGCTTCCATCGAAGTTCTTCACCTCCTTCGGTGGGCTGTTGAACAGCCGTGGCTCCACGACCGAAAAGGAACCCTCAAAAATGCTCCTGACACTCGCCAGGGCTCGGCTGTGCAACGACGGCACTCTGCACAGTCTGCCACGCCGCACATGCAGCTGGGTGACAAGGCGAAGTTCCTCTCGAGCGAAGTTGGGCACAATTCCCTGTATGATCTTCCACGTGTAGATTACAAAATAGGTACCTCTCCCTGCGCCGCTGTAGAGAGTAGGCCTACAGAGAGAGGTGGCTCAGCCTCTCCCAGTAATTGAGATGTTCTACACCCCGGATCCTGGAAGTGAATGTTCGCTGCACGCCTTCGAGTTTACCCATCTCACCCGTCGTCCTGGGGCTCCACAATTGGCAACAGTACTCCGTTAAGGGAAATATCAGTGCTCTGAAGAGTGTGAGCATGGGTCCCACTTTTCTCGTCGGAAAGGTCCGCCATATCCAACCCATTAGCTTACGACTTCGACGCACAATTAAGTATATCTGCTCTCCGAAGTAACAGGAGTCCTGAACAATCACGGCGAGGTCCCACAACGACTTTTCGTTCAATTTCAGCACCACAAGCCGAAACGTACGTTTCAAGCTTCTAGTCTCTCTCATTGTTACTCACCTACATTTATAGAATCTGTGCTCAAATGTGTTTCTCATAAGGTAGAAATTTTCTGTTTAACTAAATTCATTCCATTCCTGGAGTGCACTCCAACAAAAGAGATAGGTGAAGTATGTTTTTGCTTGAAAAACTTCATAATTACCGGTATTTCATTGATTTTTTCTACTCTATCCTTTCTTTCATACCAGGGTAACAGATGCTTGACACATAAATTCTCAGTGGCTCGCTCCAACAGAACACCTCTGTCGGTAGCACCAGACCCGCGACAGCACACAACTCTGGGGGCGTCCAAATGGTAGTTAGAACCGTTTCGGGGCATAACCCTCATTATAGACACCTTTGGCTTTTCTATGTTTTTTATTTTCAGGCCCCGCCCACCTGGTACCTCAGGAGCCCAGCAGCAGCACTCATTCCGTTACGACTTCAACATCTCCAACTGTGCTCTGGTGTGAGCTGCTGCTCTGTGTCCACCTATCGATCTTAGAGTTTTTGAAATACTTCCTTTACGGTTTATAAGTGCTCTATTACGGTTTTTCCCGTTTGGAAATGGGTTTTTACCTTTGTTAGTGATACGATTTGGAGACTGTGTGTGGTGTGTGATCGGCCTAGGAGGCCGCCATCTTTGATCCTTAACTCATGTCTCCTTGTGTTCACAGAGCTGCAGCAGCTGTTTGTTCATGAAGACCAGTGACAGTGATGGTGTTTTGGAATAGAGGTATAAATACTTAGTGGTTGTAGGCACTTGTGCCCCAAAAAATCCAACAAGTATCTTGTTTGCTTAAATACTTCGTTGTAGGCCCTAGTGGCCCTAAAAATTCCTCGGAAGTATATTGCCTTGAGATTTTTTGCTATTGTTGCGGTGGTGGTCCTTATGGCCTTACTGTGCCACCTATTAAAATAACTTTAAAGTCTGGATGGTTGACTTTTTGTTGCCCTAACAATCCCATCTAGCACAGCAATACATTTCGGTGGTAGGCCCTTCTGCCCTAAGAATTCCACCAAATCTATTGTTGCTTTATGAATTAAAGCTAACGTAAATTGTGTTCCTCGGAATAAAGGAATAAATGCTTGTTGGTTGTAGGCACTTGTGCCCCAAAACTATCCCACAAGTGTATTGTTTGCTTAAATAGTTCGTGGTAGGCTCCAATGGCCCTAACAATTCTGCGAAGTAAATTGCCCTAGGAATTTTTGCTCCCCTTGCGGTGGTGGCCCTTACAGCCTCCTTTCTGTGCCACCTGTTAACGTAACATCAAAGACTGGATGGTTGGCCTTTGTTGCCCTAACAATTCCATCTAGCACAGCGATACATTTCGGTGGTAGGCCCTTCTGCCCTAAGAATTCCACCAACTATATCGTTGCTTCAAGTCTTGGTCGGTAGGCTGCAGTGCCCTAACAATTCCGCCAAGCATAATAATTATACTTGCTTGGTTAGGCTGGACTCTTAATAAAGGTCGTCATGCATGTACAGTATATCTTAACTTGGTTGGTAGGCCTTAGTGCCCTAACAAGTCCGCCAAGTATACAATTATTTCTTGGTTGGTTAGGTCGGATGGTATCGAAAGGCCGCCAATCACAGAGATTCACACCTTGGCTGGTAGGCCCTAGTGCCCTAACAAGTCCGCCAAGTACACACACACTTTCACACGACACACTTGGTTGGTAGGCCCTAGTGCCCTTACAAGCCGCCAAGCTTATCGTTATACTTGCTTGATTAGGCCATGCGTCCTCGCAAGGCCGTCAAGCATGTATATACCTTGGTTGGTAAGCCTTATTGCTCATCTAATCCGCCAAGAATTTTTTTTCCTACTGTTGGGTTGCTCCTGAAAAGTTGGAAGGCTCAAATCGGCAAGATTCGTGATCTGGGATGATTCCAAGATGGCGCCCAGACGCCTGGAAGCCGGCAGGTTAAAAAAGAATCTGATCTGAGATTGTGCTAACTCTATCTCCTGCACATGCGGCTAGAACAGAGTTATCAGATTTTTACACAAGTTCTTAGACTAGACATGCACAAATAACATGTTTAGTGTAAAGTGTCTTAGGTGTATTCAACAGTCTACACAGACATACTAAGACAGTTACAAAGAAATGCGATGGAGTCTGCTTTTATACTTACTAAAGAGCAATACCTGACAAATTCTGCTAAAATAAAAACTGGAGGTGCACTCTTGCTCCCCCATGAGAGTACAAGAGTGACCACATGGTTTTTTATTACTAAATCTGTAGGTCATGGCGACCTTAACAAGATTTACAGAGGGTCGAAAGTTAATACATATTTCCTACCCCCCACAGAGGAGCTTTGGACTTTTCAGAATCCTGTAAGGTAACATCTCTGGCCTGCATCAGGGATGACGATTCCACTGCAGGCTGGAGCAGACATGTAACGACCTAATTTAAACCTAGTCCCATAAGGGGGGTTCCTCCCCTGGGACTGAGAGTATCCCCCTAAGTTCCAGACAGGTTATAACCCCGGATAATAAAAAGGCAGATACTTTGCAGAAACTCTGATTTGATTTGGAATTAGCTCTAATAGAAGGCTAGGTACCTTTGGAGGTTGCGACCCTTTTGTGGGGTCCTGCTGGACTCTGCCGCAAGAGGCAATATTCCGGCGGTGCTCAAAAAGACAAAGAATTATCAACTGACTGGTGATAGCTATAGCTCCGACTGTCTACTGTCTGATGAGAGTACAGTAGGTACGGTAGTTCGGGAGGTCGGAATTTCTTACGTTATCCTTCACAGACACATGGGCACAGTTCCCCTAGGAATTATTTAGACTCGTCCTCTATGCTTGTGTTGAGGTCCAAGTACACTTTTCCCTACAAAAGTTTCTGCTTAGAGGTTTTAGCTCAGTTCTCCTAAGGACCTGCCGCGGCCCAAAACTTCACGAAATTTTCGGGGCCAGCGGAAATAGACTGCGGCTCGTAGTCTCTTGATCTCGTAGATATGATGGCTAGGTGGATAATTTTTGTTCTGGCTCATTCGAGAGTTATATCCAGAATTCACCGAAGTTTCAGTATCACAACACGAGTGCGTGCGAGCTGTTGACCCTCATCTCCGGAAGAAAACACTCGGTTGTAAACAAAAATGAGTTGTCTTTTCTTCTTTGGGCTAATCCTTGTCCCGGCTACGGTAGTTAGCGGGACGATGGTCCATAGTTTGGATACCTGAGTTCAGGGGAAGACTGGTCCTCGTTGAATAACATGGTCTTCCAACTTAATCTGCCTTCCAGAAGCTGGGGGTTAGTCTTGGTAGGTTTCTCCCTGAAATTTAAAATAAACTGTACGCCCAAGACAGTCAAAGCCAAAGTCCTCGACTTGGTCCAGCAATTAGATCTAGCGTGTCCTACACTTGGATATTACTTAGGCTAATATGTCCGTTGAAGCCTCAGTAGAACTGACTCATTTCTTAGCCCAGATGGGAGTTCTCCTTATACGGGTCTAAGAACAGCACTCAGCAGACACTCTCTGGCTGATCCTTTGGTAAACATTACAAGCTGCAACCACAGATGGTAATAGACTCATGCTCTGCTTCCTGTGAGGGACGCAATTTTTGGTTTCTAAAGGAAGCCCCAGGGGGAACAAGAGTTGTCCCGTTGATAAGAAACTGTTCAAAACCCAACTAGAGTTTGATGAGACCCGAATATAAGACACGAGGCTAGCGTCTAGGCTGGCGTTCCTTCTCGAGCTGAAAAGCCAGATAGGGACTCCCTAGCAGGAGTGCCTTTTTTCCAGCAAATTCTTTCACCCTGGAATATGGTACCTAGTAGGAGTGCCTTTTTTCCAGCAAATTCTTTCACCCTGGAATATGGTACTGGAGGGTTTTCTGGCCCCACAGGTGCTTAGTCCCATGTGTGAGCTCTCTACAGGGAAACTCCCCTCAGGCTCTTCCTATTGGAGAATTCGACTACAAATTTGAAGGTTGGTGGGCATAATGAATACCACAACTCCAGCGGATTCTACTGGAAAGAAGCTTCTTCTAGTTAATATTAACTATTGATGTGTAACTCCTTTGCAGTTTAATAATAGAAACATGCTATCAGAAGGCGACAACAGTTATTGTCCTTGCTGAGGTGCTTTTAGGAATACCCTTTCCCTTAGGGAAGAATAAGGATCTCAGGAAATAGATGCGCACCAACGGTGAAACCTCGTCAGTTCCTGTATGCTAGACCGAGACGGATGGACAAGTCCTGAGCATGGGTTGGTCTCTGGTTTAGATTGGCGCTGGAGGAAACACTGGGTTGATATAAGCCCAAGCAAAGGATGCCTACTGACTAGTTCAGGGTATACCGGGGGAAGTCGATAACTTCCTGGATGATTCTACAACGTCTAGGGCAAGGGACAGATGTCCCTTCACTTTAATAACTCCGTTCTGTCCCGAAGAGGGCTGAGAGAACAGACGGAGTTGGCATAATGAGCTTAAATAAAGCTAGTAGTTCTCCTTCCTCGGAGTGGTTCAGGAACCAAACTCCTGAAAGGAAGAATGGGTTCAGATCCTGGTCAGCTCAGTTATGGAAGCAGGGTTACGCCTTGACTAAGGCTGATGTCTCCCTTTACCTTATCCTCATAGAGTCCTGTGGTTAGGGGACCCTAGATCACACAGAACGAGAAAAGATAGGACGAGTTCATCCTGACGGAGATATAGAGTCATCTTACAGGAGAACACGACAGCGGGCCTCCTGTAGAAGGTTCGCGCTTGGGTCTTGCTCTTAGGGAGTGATTAGGACCAGCTGATAGGGCCGGGTCCAGTAATACCGTTATGCCCTAAATGGACGCCGCCCTCTCTCTCGCGAAGGTGGTTTGGATTAACCAGAGGGTTATTTGACAGAGGAAAGATCTGGAGAGTGTCAGGGCTACGGACAACCTCCCTCTGCTTAGTCCCGGTAATCTCTGCTATGGCCGAGAAGGCTGTTGCTAACCTACATCAGTTGCAACAGTTCTGGCTGTAGAGGGTCAGCTACCAGTAGAAGTCTTTTCCTTCAAGAAAACAGGGGAGGATAGGCAGATCTTTACGATAGGCTTTAAGAAGTCAAAGCATAGTCTTGCGGTTTCTGTAATCCTGGTTCACCCAAGGCCTTAGGATCCTGCTAAGGGTGAAAACAGAGTGCTCCGTAGGTCCCTGGCTCCCGAAGTCCAGTAAGAAACTTGATAGGTTTATTACACACACACATTTTATATTACAAATATTTGGTAAAGTAGTAATACTCTATAGAATAATGCATCTGCGTAGCCACTGAAAGTTTAACAAACTTATTGGGCAACATAAAACAAAAAAA
>LQNS02278096.1:17865195-17876326 GCA_001587735.2 Parhyale hawaiensis | reverse complement strand
AAAATTCTACACTTTTTTCTCCAGTTCCTACTGTGTTTGAACCCTGCTCTGACCTATCACCGAGGGTATCCTTATAGAACGTTTCTCGGTCACTGTCGCTACATAAATAGCTCTTTAACGCAAGAGGTCTTTTTTTTTTCAAATGGCAGAAGAACACTATTCTTACAAAAACATGGTATTTAAATGTGGCCCGTTATGTAGTTGACACTCGTGTTATACCTTAGGAGAACCAGGCATTTTTGCTCTAAGTATAAGAAATATATGCTCATTGGAGAAACAGCATTATTTGACTTATACTGTATATAGATACTTTTTCATATTTTCCTATGAATATTTACGTTCGCAACAACAGAAAAGTTTCAATCTTGGATTCTATAACAGTCAAATAAACAGGCGTTGGTATCTTCGCCCTATGGATAGATGCCAAGAGCCGCCACACCCTCAATTCAATCACAAGTGTTACTTTTCCCCTGAAATTCTGAATGAGCTTTCAATAACTCCCGCAGCTCTCATGGTATTGATTACAATAAGTGTGCTATCAAGCGTCAGAAACGATCTTGATTAGGCAATAGGCACCAGAAAATGCAAATGTATTCTAGTTATTTTTGGCACTAAACCATGTAGATTGGGTTGTGAATATATAGCTGTAAAATTTCAAACAAATTAATGTACATACAATGTTTTTTTAATGTAAGCTGTAGTATAATAATCCAAGAACACCTCCCGCCTGTGGAGAACTAAATGTTAAATAAATCAATAAATTGTCCGTAAGTAGGTATGACAAGTTGCGTTCATCATCCTGGAAACATTCCATTTTTAAATTCTGTGGGCTAAACATCTAATCGTCGACGGTAGCTCCCCGAGTCACTCTCAGATGAATGCTGAAAAGCATTTAATAATTTTGCTTTTATATTGTGAACTTTTGCGCCATTTTTACGAAATTTGCTGCAAATAAAATGCCGTAACTGTCTGCAGAGTGCGCAGTGTGTACATGAATGAACAAAAAAGCTACTTGGCAACCTAAGACAACTTTTTTTGTTTTGTTCACTGGTTTTTAGTATTACTTGAGCAATGATGCGAATTCAATAGCAATCAGTGACGAAAAAATACTTCATGAAGCTTTTATAGACTTATGTTGCAAAATGGTTCCATTTTTTGTCGAAAATAATTGAAATCTCTCTGTAATGAATTGACCAAGATTGCGGTAGTGGGGAACTTTGACGTGAAAATGAATCACCTATCAGCGTGTCGCTTCCAATATGAGAATGGTCATGCGGTTCCAATGCAGATCCCAAAGATAATGTTTTTGACGAATGAATTATTTAGATAAAACTTATAGTTATATTGCAATAGGAAATGATACGAATTTTTTAACATGGTGAACAATTTGTGGCAGTTATTAATTGAATGAATTACTCCATCAATGTTACGATAACGGGGTTCAACTTGTCTATAGGTACGTGTTTTGTTGGACGTAACTACAAAAATACAGACTATTTCGTATTGATCGCTGCCTCTTCATCAGTTTTATCGTTAACGAGTAAACACTATATTCTTGATATGAGGCAAAGCTGTTCTTTTCATTACAGATGAAAGCTTTGATGAATAATTAAAACTCACAACACGCATGCTAAGTACTATCGTGTGGTATTAAGTTGTTAGCCTAGACAAGCGCATGGGCTAAATCTCGCCAACTTATTAAAATGTGCGTATCTGTTTTGCTTATGTCTATGCCAATAATTAGTATCATCAATACATTACTTCGTCGCTCATTAGCTTTCAAATGCAGTTTCGTAATTTTGTCCGCTTATGTTTTGAACGTCTGCGAATTAAACATCACACTGCCGTTCAAGATTTCGGAACGTACATAGGCACACACAACGCATGTTGCTGCTGCATCTGGTCAGTGTAGCCGAGTCTGAAACACAGCTGTAGATGGCATGCGACAAGCCTCAAGCGAAAATTGCGCTGCATCGCTTGCTGCGTCAATGTGTTCCCGGCCTTAGTTACCCAGTGTGACAATATTTTGATATAAATTACCACTGAATTAGTGTGTTAAAATTGTAGTTCAAGAAGAACTAGTTTGCGATTATCATTTAATTCCCGTGTAGTTCTTATAGCAAGTATATTCCCAATTGTAATACATTTTTCATGCTTAGACCATAGCTATATGGTGTTATCATTTAAACTTCCCCCTCAGAGTGAACTCTCACGTGACACGAACCATACTGGGTTAGAATCAATGTAAATTACGAAAACAATGAGAGATCATTCTTATATCCGGGCTTTGCAAAAGTCCTGACCTGTATCGTATTTTCAAAGTGTAAAACTCATTTCAGAGACTTGATGAAATTTATTGACAATGATTCATTCCTGTACTATTTCAGATAATAGAATAATTGGTGACAGTGCTCATTTTTATACATTGTTGGTAATAAACAATAAGGATAAAGATAGCAGCTCTCCTTTGCGTGGGTCACGAGAAAGCGGACATTGTTAGGTTGCAAAATGTCAGTTTATCAACGGTGAAGCGGGTCGAAGACCGCCTTAAGAATAATGGAAGCCTCAAAGATCGACCACGTTCAGGCAGACCACAAGTTATTCAACGGACGAATGTTCGAAGAGCCTTTGAAATGATCCGAAACTCAAAATGACTGAATTTGCGAAGAAGAAGAAGATTTCTGTGTCAAGAGCTGTAAAGAGTGAAGGTGGAAAGAGCTTAAAGCGTCAGAAAAACCCACTGCTGACATGATTAAAAAACGCCCAGAGCGATGCTCCCGCCTTCTTAATGACTTGGAAAGTCATTCAAATCGAGTCATCATTTTCTCAGATGAGAAGACCTTCACCGTGGATCCTGTCTTCAACAAACAGAACGATCGAGTTGTGAGCTTTGGCCAAGGCATCTCTGATGTTCGTTATATCTGTACAACAAAGCATCCGGCCACTGTGATCATGCTTGGATGCTTGGCGTTGTGGCCTCCAATGGAGAGAAGACGCCTCCATTGTGCTTCAAGGGCGGGGATAGGTTGACAGGAGCTGAATACAGGGATATCATGGCCACAAAAGTTCCTCTTTGAATAAAAAAAATCGTCAAAAATGGAGATTACGTGTTTCAGCAAGATGGTGCACCAGCGCACACGTCGAAAACCGTCCAAAACGGGATGAGCCAAAAGCCCAAAACATGACTTTTTGGCCCCCACAGTCGCCTGATCTCAATCCTCTGCACTACAGCGTGTGGCCCCATATTATGAGTAAAGCATACAAAGATCGCCACAACATTGAGGAGCTGAAAGCCTCTGTGAACTGCACTTGGGCCTAGATAAGGAAGGACTACGTCCGTAATTTGTGTAAAGACTTCCGACCACGATTAGGGCGTGTCATTGCTGCCAATGGAGGTCCTATTGAATAGCAATGTTGTTTAGATCATAATAAACTAATACATTACAAATCTTGTTTTATTTCATTATAAACAAAGCTTTTACGAACTTTGGATGGCAAATTATTAAAACAGATCAGGACTTTTGCAAAGCCCGGTATTATATAATAAAATCTGATGCTCTGATTAAGCACTGCTCAGTTATTTATTGGTGTATCCACTATCCAACAGTAATACGGTTATACTTGGTTAATATCTAATTGAGACAGTTGGCTGGTATCCACGTCATTACTGACTGAGTCAGTAGAGTGGATATGGCATATTTGCTAAAAGAAATATCCCCCCGGTTAATAAAAGTAAATAAAATAATCCGGAATTAAGGACATATCTGTCAGGATGGGGTGCTACTCACAGGCACACTGTTGTAGTGTGCTTGCTCTTTCTACTTTCCTTTGCTGAGCATTTTCTTGTGATTTTATTGTGTTCTATATTCTTATCCTCTTTAGTGTATTACTTTGCTTGATATGTATGTCTATGTTCTTAAGTTGCTTAATGTGATCTAGCTATATCCTTGAAGTGCTTACTGTGTTTGTGTTCTTAACTTTCTTAATGTGTCTTTATTTTCGGCTATTATTGATCATTGTATGTCACTATTGTGTCTATTGAGTGCTTATAGTCAACTGAGCATGGCACGTTTTCTGCCCTGTTTGCAGCACTGAACGTAGGTACCTACCCATGCCTGAGGCCTTTTGTTCCTCTCTGCTGGCTGAGGTTCTTCTCATCCAGGCATAATCTGCTTAAGGTAGCCAGCTGTGTTCCTCTGTATGTCACTGCTCCCCATTACATGAGTTGTAAGAGTCTAGCTAACGTTATCTGAATCTACTTAGGAAGAAGGTATGGCAGTTAAAGGAGGGAATAAATGTGCTCAGATAGAATGCTAGCGATAGAATATCAACCAACCCTACAATGAAGTATAAAATTGACCTAAAAGGGCCGGATTATAGGTAGGCCTACATAGGTGTAGCTATTTAGACTTTAGAGTCGGTAGCGGAGATACGGCAGCATGAACAATGTGCGTCTTATCAAGTTGAGCGTGCCATTGTCAAGTGTGACCCGGCAATAATAACCTATCTCTCGTTTTCTTTACTAAAAATCTGTCGCTTGACTTTGCAGGCATCTGTTCTACTTATTTTCTACTTACAGTATCTACAGTACATAAAGTGCCCCCAGTGGTATACAATGGCGACCGTGAAAATACCAGAACATAAAGTGATACTATGCGGCGAATTTGGTGTTGGAAAAAGTTCTCTCTTTAGACGCTATGCTGCCGACACGTTCGTCACTGCTACAGACAGAAAGTCTACACTAGGACTGGATCATTACGAGAAGCTCTACAAGACACGGTCCAGAGATGTCAAGGTACGTTTTTTAGGCTACTCTCGAACCCTCCACCAAATTTTGGTGTGTCGTAAACATTTGGTTCAATTTCGTATACATTTGGTCCAATTTCAGACCTTAAGAGCGTGGGCAAACGTACGTAAAAGTTGCTTTGCAACGCAATCTTTCTTTTCGGCCGTCATGTTGCCGTGACTGGTACTGACTACTACAGTACTACTCATGGTGCATAAATGCCATGCTAACACTATGCGTCATTGAAACTATAAACTAACACAGAAGTAGGAGGCATTCTCTAAGCTTCACCATTGCTGCTTGTTATAACGTACAAACTGCGAGAAACGACTCATACCTTAGATATTCTTTTCAGGGGTATAGCAATATCTAAGCCGAAGCCTAGGGTGCTGCAGCGCAATGAATACGAAGTTTCGTTGCAATGCAACTTTTGCGTACGTGTGCTAACGCTCTAAGATTTCTCCATCTCGTGTAGTAGTCCCTCAGTGTTCGGCGGGCATTTTCTCCGAGATCCTGCCAGCTGTTCGCCGAACTTTGCCCGCCCATGTAATGTCGCGTTTAGATTAATTAGGTTCGCCCCGAAAGCAAAGAGTGTAACGGGAGGACTCAATGGGACTAAAATAAAACTTTGCCGTGACCGCATGTAACCGAATGGCGTCACATCGACAAGTCGTCATATTTGAGTGTAGGACCTCAGGCCTTCGTAGGTTGGGTTCTTAATCCTTACCAACAACTATAAGCAGCGTTATATCCTGTACGCGAGAGAAACCACAGTAACAGTTATTGCTCGAACTTTCTGTACTTGACGACCGCATTTTACTGTGTTTTGTGTGTGGGTGCAGCTCAAGTGGCTGGCCTGTTAGGAGCGGGAGATTGAATGAACTAAGTCGAAAAATACGGTGATATGTTTAAATATGTTTTGTGAAGAGCACTGTGAACTGAATATGAAGTCTAAATAAGGCTTCAATGAAAAAAAGAAGTTAATTCAGGACGCCATACCGGCCCAAATTTCGCCGCTAGTGCTGTGAAAGTTTTCACGAGCTTCCACTACAATTTTCCGTAGATAATTGTTTATTGTTCAAATAGTAGATACCTATATATTCTCTTAATTTATTTATGTGCGTAAGAGATAAAATTTGCAATTTACAACGATTTTTCTGGCAAAATTAGTTAAAATACTCATAGGATGCTCCATATATTCGTCGATGTGACGCCATTGATGACGTCACTTTGATGCTAGTTTTTCATGAGTCCTCATGTTACGGTACCCTCTTCGCTTCCTGGGTTTGCCCATCCTATATTATGGCAGCACGTTATTTAGGTCTTCGTGATGTCTTTCCTTCGTGCCCACTTTGCTTCTTTCATTTTCTAACTCGTACTAATGATGCTTTACTCGGTTCTTCCTTTGCTTTATTTATTCCTCTGTGAGATCGCCTTGTAGGGGAAATGGAGGCTCAAACTACTCATTATAGGCCTCACTGCCGGTCTTTGCAAAATTCCTGACCTGTTTTGTATTTTCAAAGTGTAAAACTCATTTCAAACACTTGATGAAATTTATTGACAATAACTCATTCCTAAACTATTTCAGATAATATAATAACTGGTGACAGTGCTCATTTTTATACATTGTTGGTAATGGAAACAAAAAGGATAAAGATAGCAGCTCTCCTACGCGCGGGTCACCAGAAGGCGGACATTGTTAGGTTGCAAAATGTCATTTTATCAATGGTGAAACGGGTCGAAAACCGCCTTAAGAATAATGAAAGCCTCAAAGATCGACCACGTTCAGGCAGACCAAAAGTTATTCAGCGGAAGAATGTTCGAAGAGCCTTTGAAAATGATCCGAAACTCAAAATGACTGAATTTGCGAAGAAGAAGAAGATTTTTGTGTCAACCGTGTCAAGAGCTGTAAAGAGTGAAGGTGGAAAGAGCTTAAAGCGTCAGAAAAGGCCGCTGCTAACTGCTGACTTGGTTAAAAAGCGTTGAGAGCGATGTTCCCGCCTTCTTAACGACTTGAAAAGTCATGGAAATCGAGTCATCATTTTCTCAGATGAGAAGACCTTCACCGTGGATCCTGTCTTAAACAAACAGAACGATCGAGTTGTGAGCTTTGGCCAAGACATCTCTGATGTTCGTTATGTCTCCACAACAAAGCATCCGGCGTCTGCGATGATGCTTGGCGTTGTGGCCTCCAATGGAGAGAAGATGTCTCCAGTGTGGTTCAAGGGCGGTTACAGGTTGACAGGGGCTGAATACAGGGATATCATGGCCACAAATGTGTTTCAGTGAAACAGAAAAATCGTCAAAGATGGAGATTATGTGTTTCAGCTAGATGGTGCACCAGCACACACATCGAAAACCGTCCGAAACTGGATGAGCCAAAACATTACTTTCTGGCCCAAAGACTTCTCGCCCCACAGTCGTCTGATCTCAATCCTCTGCACTACAGTGTGTGGCCGCATATTGCGAGTAAAGCATGCAAAGATCACCACAACAACGTTGAGGAGCTGAAAGCCTCTATGAACAGCACTTGGGCTCAGATGAGGAAGGACTACGTCCGTAATGTGTGTAAGGACTTCCGACCACGATTAGGGCGTGTCATTGCTGCCAATGGAGGTCCTATTGAATAGCAATGTTGTTTAGATCATAATAAACTAATACATTACAAATCTTGTTTTATTTCATTATAAACAAAGCTCTTACGAACTTCGAATGGCAAATTATTAAAACAAGTCTGGACTTTTGCAAAGCCCGGTAACTCCCATTTGCTCTTCATTGTGTATGACTGTTTCACAGTCACTGCTGATGTAGGTACTGTACCTTACGTTGCTTTCAAAGTGACAGTGTCTTTGGATAATACTTTCGATTTACCGTTCATCTATTTAGAGTAGAAATCAGTACAGAGTACCAATTTCCTCTTTCGGTGCCGGCACTATCGCTAGATATCACTGCCGATTTAAACCCTTTTGCTACTGGCAGTATGTCCAGAAACCTCTAGCGTTTTGCCTTTTCGGTGCTGGGATAATAGCCTACCGTATATATCTCCATATATCAGCATCGATGTACTTTTATTACACCCTTGCCCTACTATATTCCCGGAAACCTCTATGTATTTGCCCTTTCGCTACTGATGGTAGGAATCTTTTGATAAAATATATACTTTCTAACTTTGTCATACACACGCAATGCAAAGGTTAAACAAGCTAGTGTATAAGTAATGATATACCTACTGCATAGTGTTTGTGTTGTGTGCAGTTGCAGCTATGGGACACGGGCGGCATGGAGCGAGTTGCGTCCATAACTTCGTCATACTACAAGTTTTCGGAAGCTGCGATTCTCGTCTTTGCCTTGGACAATCCTGATTCCTTCAATGTATTGTCACAGCATTTACTCGACGTGGTTACCTACGCTGAAAATGCAAAGATATTTTTATGTGGCAATAAATACGATCTCAAGAATCAAATTCAGGTGTCAGATGCTGACATGGAAAGTTTCAGGTGAGAGGTTTTCATAGTTTGTGTTGTAGTTATCAAATACTTTTGCGCGAATGTGAAGAAACTACGAAAATGCTCATTAAGCTGACGTAAATGCTATGCAGACTGTAAAAAACAGAGGAATTGTCAGCTGGGGCCATTACAGGAGTGGCTGCAAATTTTGTTTATTAGCTTATTGCAAATCTATAGGCTGAAGTATTTAGCTCTCAGAACTTTTCCTTGGCGTCTTTTGGATTTAGTGGAAATATTTGAAGGTAAAGTGCTACTTTGATAACTATTCTTACAGATGCAGATTGGATATGCGCTGCCTATGTTTGTTTAGCTAAAATAAACCTTGAGTTTGCTGCTATCGTGAAGCTAGAGTCCTCCATGCCGAAGTGACAGATATTTCTATGATACATTTGTATGCTGGATGTTCAAATGCAATATTTGTCATGTGTGTTGCCGGAGTAGCATGGTCACTTTCATGATGAATTCCAGCGCTGATTTTTCCCCGTATCTTTTTTCAGTGAACAGTGCCACAATCTCATATCTGGCATCTACAAAACGTCTTGTAAGACGGGTGAGGGAGTTGAAGAGATGTTCGCCGATATTGCTCAAAAGCTTGGGGAGGCAAGTCGGTGAGTAGCTATGTCTGTACTGTATTTGGGAGTGTCATCTTTTGCTATGCCGACAGTGCTCAGAAGCTTAGCAAGCCAATAGGTGAGTCCGTCAGTGTCTACCCTATCTAAGAACGGATACTATTATCAGTGCTGGACAGCTGGGCACTTGCGTCACCAGTTGCGTCATTGCGTCGACGGCGCAACGAAGCAATCCACGGCAGGCTGTTGGGGATAGTTTGAGAGGACGATTTGTACGTTTTCAGTCGCCATATTCAGGATTTTGCAAAAATTTATTCACAACATAGCTAGAGCTTCTGCTTAGCACTCGATGCTACACTAAAACCTCACTCTTCTAATACAAGAACATTTCCCTTTTCCTGTTCCGAAAGTTGAACGTTCCGTCCCATGATGTAATGTTTAGTAAATTTAAAAAATCGTCTTATCAGATAAAGTTTTGGTAGCTACTTGCGGGTTTGTTTCTAGAACTTTCAACTTCATATGCCTGTCTAGTAATTCGGAATTTCGTTTTTCCTTCTCACTGTCCTAAACAAATTTTCATTCAGAAAGTTTAAATTTTCATAACTAATGCCGTGTAGCCTACCATGAAACCAATGGGAAATGTTAGTGCCTGTAAACATACTATTAATGCGCAATGATCTATGTTTCATGAAGATTTAAACGATCAAGAAATCAACTTTTACTGCACCCTCCACCGGGAAACCCAATCGCTTTGGTTCGTGCGGCAGACATAGGCCAATTGGCTCCAGAGTAGTAAGCACAGCTGCAGCCGACAATGGGCCGCTAAGAACTATGGTACCGAAACGGAAGGTTCTACAACCCGCACCCCCTTACCCTAAGGTAAGTACCCCCACGATAGCTGTGCTCACAAGCAAATTTGCTGATTCAGTGCACCGAGCGTCATGACAAAAACCGCACCTAGCTTGGGGATCGTTCCCGGGACCTTCAGCTCAACTGTACCACCACTTTAGTATAAATGCAGTATCTTCCAACCTTATAATGTTTTAGTGTATGGTTTCAGCTCATTGACGAAATAGCAGTCTTGGCTCGAAAGTTGTGAAACATTATTTCATGGTTCATGAGTTTCCATTGGTGTTTAGAAAATGGGAATTTCCTCTCGCAATGTTCATACCTTGCTACTGTGTAGATATCAAGATGGTCTGGTGACTTCGATTTTTTTCTAAGATTTTTAGAAAATTTCCCCCGGTTTTCTTTTACAAAAATGTGTGACTGTGATATGATGGTATATCGATCAATCATTGTGTTTTGATTCTCAAGTTCATAGCCCCAGTTTTTTCTACTCAAGCGTAATCGTTTCTACAGACTGTAACAAACACGGTCACCGAGTAATTGAAATACATTCAGGATTTGGCTAGTATGATTTAGCTCAAATAATTGAGGTGGTCTTACACTTATGCAAATGAATGTAAGGTCTATTTTGGCCTCAATTTCTCTCAAAGAGATATAGGTCTATGCTTGTTGACGTTGTGAGCCTATCTTAATGTTCTCGACTCCCCGTGTAACAAATTCTTCGCCTGTCGCCGTAAAATATGGATTAGTAACATATAAATATCTTAGCTGAACCTAATCTCAACTTATTATAGATATAATACTCGTACTATAGGATACTGACCTACTTTAGCCCAATCTAACATAACATAACGTTTGTTATCTTTGTACTTAACCTACCTTATCCTACTTATCCTTACCTAACCTGATAAGTCTATCCAAACTTAAACCTATCTCAGTTTAATCTTGTACCTAAACTAGTCTAGTTCACCTTAATTGTTATACATTATATGCTTATGTACATATACATTAAGTATTTAGTTTAAGCCTCCGTTTCAACTACAAAGTCAATTTCCCAGAGGAAGAAAGAAGGGACATATACAGAGTGTTCAAAATTTATCGGTACAATTGTTTGCCCACATTCATTAAATGCAGTACATATCGAAATATATATATATATATGTATACAACTGAAGCCAAATAAACATGTTATTTAATTATTTTTCGTACCGAATATGCATAATTTATTCAATATGCCTTCCGTTGGCGTGAATAACCTGCTGCAAACTCTTGGAGAATGTCTTGCAAGAGTCACAAATGATAGCTTTGGGGAATTTTTGCACCACATTTTTGAGATGGGAAGCTGAGACATAGCTCTCCAATATGAACCAAATGCTATTGAGCAGGATTTTCCATTTTTGCCTAATTTATTTTATTTTATT
>LQNS02278096.1:17824607-17835872 GCA_001587735.2 Parhyale hawaiensis | reverse complement strand
CGTACTTCGCGCCCTGGCGGCGCACGAGCCTGTGGATAACCACGGGAATAATTCGGCGCGATATAGGCATTGTGCCACTGAAGCGCTAGTAAAATCTTTACTACTACTACTTACTACTACTACTATCTCTGAAATGTACTTTGCGCCTCTTTTTTTCTAGTCAGTATTGACGCACTGGCCGACCCTCAGAGGTATATTCTAACTCGCCCTTTCTCTATCAGACTATAACACTATAACTCATCCAGGGGCGGACCCTTAGTGCCTTTTCTGTAGGACATGTTGCAGCTGGCCACAGTTCCTGCTGAGGTTAGCTTGTTAGGCTAGATAGGTACAACATAGCGCCACATCCCATGGGGTTCTTATCTGCTCACGTGTGTGTATGTGGAGGGGAGGGGGGTGAAGGGGCGCGGAAAGGAACCCTCCGCAGGAGTGTTTTCTTCTATCGCCTTCTTTTTTCGTTTCTCGTCTTTTGGAGATACTTCACGCCTGATTTTTCCGCCGCTAGTAGCGCACTGAGCCAGCTAAAACCGATGAAAACAGTCATAACTTCACTATTGAGCTTGTGACCCTGGCTTCCTTCTGCAGGCACAGGATTGGGCTTGCGGCCTCTCCGCAGTGCCTGCCCTGTCATGCGGGAGAGCAAACTGTCTCCCATCGATTTGTGTGCAGCGCGTTTCCGACGGCTCTTTCTCCTGTCTATCTCTGGGAGGAACCCTGTGGCGTCTCCTTCTTTCTTCTCACCCTTCCTTTGCCTGTCTCCCTCCGCTTTCCCGTCCCCCTCCTTACGGAGCTCGCAGTTGGGCGCTAATCGTACAAGTAGGTACCTAGGTACTGAGCTTCACTTTTGAATCGTCCCGCTGCGTCTAGGGTGGTAATGCAGTGAATCTAATCTTATAACCCAGTGGCAGTTCTAAACTAACAGAAGTAGCGTGTGTTCGATTTGACTGCCTGCATGCAGACCCTGTCATACACTGGGGGATAAGTTCTAATATTAAAACACTGTTTATGCCTGCATGATACCTCGAAAATAACACCGAAGTAAATTTTTACACTGCATTGCCTATGTATTTTGTTGCGCTGTGTTCCGTTCCGAGTCAGGTTTCTAGCTATTTTGAACTTCCAAAGGGTTCCTCAAATTTGTAAATGTAAGTCTGTCTTGAGTGATCTTCTTTTCAACAGCTCACTTGCTGGTGAGCTGAAATCTGAAGTGCTCGAATTTCAATACTAGATTGCTTTAGCCATCTTCATGTTTTCTGAAGGATTTTATACAGTAGTCACTGAAGTCTGCTGCAGACGAGTTATTGTCTTATGTTGACACTTCACAACGTTCAAAGCTTTCTCTGTGTCCATATTGACACAACTGTGTGCGTACTAAAGCGATTTACTAAAGTGGTCAGCGCAGAACTCGGAAAGCTTAGCACCTCTTTCACTGTTTGAGCAGACACAGCAATACATTCGAACGCTGTGAAGTAAATACACAGGACGAAAGACTGTCGTCTGCCCTCTGCAGCAGACTTGAGGCTGACCCTTACGGTCCGGTTACATGGACGAACATTGCCCGGCAGTAGTACTAGTAGTAGAAACCTTTACTAACATTGCCCGGCAGTAGTACTAGTAGTAGAAACCTTTACTAACATTGCCCGGCAAAGAGAGGGGGCCTTGTTCGGTGGGCTGCACATTTGCTCGCTGTCCGGGCAATATTTGCTGCTGCTGCTGCTAGCGCTATACTCCCTGCGCGAAGTTTGCCTCTGAACAGTGGACATTTTCTGACGGCGCCTCAAGGCCTGTCTACACGTGAGTCTCTTGAATGCGTTCACTCATCCACATGTTTGTAGCAGTGTTGTCGACAAAACTCTGTATACGCCACAATAAATTATTACAAGATGAGCCGTCAAATGAGCTGCCTCGATTCCTCGGCTAGTTACGGATATCTCGTCAAATTTGGGGTGAAATCAAACTCAAAATAGGTACACTTTCCTGCTATTTCTATGGCACAGTAACACATTTGGATGATTGGTTCAGTGAATACCTTCAAAAGACGAACGCGTAAACAGGCCATTAGTTTTTAACGTTCATGCCTTTCTAACTTGGAAAATAGTTCTAGTAGCTATGACACTCCGAGACTTGCAGATTTGTTCCCTGTATAGTCATATGATTGTAATACCAGAAGTGTGTTAGGTACTTGGAACTGACCGACCGACGTGACCTTAAAATTTCCGCCGAATAATTTATGCAACGTCTTGCGGAGACTAATGTCGATTTCCCGTTTTGTTCCTTGATGGCTTTTGATTATTATTTACTTGTTTAACCTCCGTAGCCGCAACTCAGGCGTTTCAACAGGGAAACTACTTGTGCAGTATTCAAATACCGCATATTGGGTAGGCGTGGTGGCCACGTGCGCTACTACGGGCAGGGAAACAATGCGCAAAGTATAGTAGGAGACACTCAAGTGGTCGGCCCCTTTTGTGTCCTTCCACACGAGAGAGACTAGAGATGTCCCGTGGGTAAATTTTTACTTTAACTTACGCATGTTTATTAGGGTTTTTGTTGCTTTCAGTATGTTAATTGGGTCAATTCAAGACAATTTACAGGTATAACGTGTCCGTCGCAAATGCTTAGCTTTTGAGATATTAGACTTTGAAGTTCCCATTGTTTTCCTATGGGAGCAAATAGCCGATGTCATTACAGGCTTGCTAGCGACCTAAAACCTAACCTAGCCTAACCCAACCTTACCTAAGCATTTGCGATGAAAACGTTATGCCTGTAAATTGTCTTAAATTGACCCAATTTACATACTGAACACAATAAAAATCATAAAAATCATGAAAATCGTGTGTAAGTTGAAGTAAAATAATACCGTCCGTGTACCAGGTCGGCTATCTCGACAGCCCACCTCACGGAACAGAAAGAGGAAAGTAGAGAACCTGCCTAACTTTACAAAACTAATCTTGTCAGCAGGAACTGCGGCAAGCTGCAACATCTGCGGAAAAGGCACTCGGGAACCTTGGGTGCGTGATGCTCAAATATATTGTGGTAGGGATAAGGCCCGCCATGAGGGCTGATGGCTTTGGATCACACTAGTTGTGGGTAGGAATGTCTATTAAACCGTAAATGCCTAACTAGTATTCAATCATAAAAAGACCTAAACGAGTTGGAAAAAGAATTTTAATTTTTGGCCATAAACGCGCCCGCCAGCCCAGTCACGGCACTCGCAACTGTCAGTTCATAGGTTAGCTAACTGGTGTCGTAACACCGCGATGTCTGGTGGGCCTTTTCCTGGAGACTGTGGGCGGCGTTCGATGCGCGTGGTTCGCCTCTCGTACTGAGACCCTACGCTGTAGCTGCACCTGTCAATACTTGCCCAGTGATTGTTGTAATCTTAGAAAATATCACAAACCTCGTTAAATAGGTGTAGTTTTATCCACGGAGAATCTTGCATCCATTTTAGTTGCACTATCCCTATCACTGCCACAATATATCGGGGCCTCACGAACCCACGGGTCCTAGTGCATTTTTCGGAGGGGATGTTGCATCTGGCCGCAGTTCCTGCAGACGAGGTTAGTTTTGTAATGTTGGTAGGTTCTCCATTTTTCTCTTCCTGTTCCTCGAGATGGGCTGTCGATCGAGATAGCAGACTTAGTTCATCGAACTTCTCTACTCTCTCTCTTGTATAGAGCCTCAAATGGGGCTGTCCACTCGAGTGTCTTTTTCTGTTCTTTGCGCCTTTTTCCCGCCGGTAGTAGCGCACTGAGCCTACAGTTTTTCCGGCAGGAATGCCAAGATAAAATATCCCTACTGATGAAAAGAGATATATTTTTTCAGTTGAGCTTCACTCTTGAATCGCCTCACTGCGTCTAGGGTGGTAATACACTGAATCTAATAATTTTAGTTGCTCCAACTCCCAGTAAATGTAAATTTGAAGAGCAATCGACAATTATTTAGTTTACGAACTTCCCGAATTTTTAAGAGGCGATCATCATCACAGATTCTGTTCACAGTAGCCTGACCTTTGAACGGCGAAGGTATCAATTACTTGGACGTGTCTCAATCCGCTATTTGAAAATATTTATGAAATCGAGAACGAATTCATAATATCCTAAATATAATTTGTGTATTTCATTTGAAGATGAACATCAGGAGCAATAAGAATTTTCGGGAGGTCATTAAGCTTAAACAAAATATATATGTATACATTTCCATTGCGTATATAAACTTATGTATTCAGACTGTAGGCATTTTCGAATTTGAAACTGAATAGCTACTTTCTAAAGTTTCAGGGATATATCTGCTACTTCTGAAACGTTCGAAATCCTTCGAGAACGTTCTAGAATCTTCTGAAGAGTCTGGAGCTTCGAAAATGTTCTAGCTCTTAGAGCTAAAATGTGTTTAAGCCATTAACTGCGGCATGCGTATCTTTAATGCAGTGTCTGGGACGAATATTTCGGTCATTCGCAGTTAATGGCTTCAACACTGCGCCGTATTTGCGTGCCAGGGAGGAAACTTGGGAGAATGGACATTAGTTTAATCATTAGTGCCTCCATTTCTTAGAATTCAGTTGCAAGCTTTCAATTTTTCTAGTCATCTTTAAATGGGTCGAGATATTAACAAAAGCCAAAATATTATTAGTTAGTCATTATGTCGATTAGCTCTGGAGCCTTTCTGAGAACTTGTCTGAAGCTGTGTATATTATATATATGCCCACTGCGCGATATTTTAAGTTTGAGGCCAAAAGCAAATTTCCGTAGGGTAGACAAAGCATGTTCAAGTAACGGATTAGTTAGAACCTGACCTTTTTTAATACAGTCATTAGAAACTAACTCGTTAATTTATCCTTTTTCATAACAAGTATTCGTTTTATATAACGCATTCGTTTCATGACGCGCTCAGCAATATCCGTAAAGTCTCTACGCAGTTCCCCTAGGCGAGCACTACGTGCAATGCAGGTAAGAATACAAAGATATCAATTCAACAGTTGTAATGAGTCAAAGGGTAGCACAAGAATTGCTAAGATGAACAGCGCCAGACGTTTGCATCTAAACTTCAAGCAGTTTCATTAGAGAATAATTAGGAAAATTACTCGGAAAAAAAACTAAGATGGATGAGACATGAAGATGTCGGACGTTCAAAAAGCTACGGAGGACTCTCATTTCACAAATTTTCCATCACTCAAAGCTAGAGGAAGCGTGTGAATTCGGAGTCACAGACTATCATTCGCGTAGAACAAACAAAGCGAATATTGACGTGGTTGTCCGAAGAATCATAAGGAAATCTGCTTGAAAAAGATGCACCGACTGACAAGGAAATTTTTATCCTAAGTGACAATATACAAGAACGAAAGTAATCTCGCTATTGCATATTTTTCAACGTAAACAACATGGTGTCCATTATTATGACAACAAACAAAAACGCCTATATAAAAGTATGAAAGTGAAATTTAAAGAAAAGATGTTTGAAAAAACTATGGCTACGATCAACATAGAAATGTTCATTGGACATTTCCGGAAAGAAATAATGCCACAAGATTTTACGTCACACACATTTTCCATCTAACAAAAGACACAAATCTTAACTAATGATTTCTTCATCATAACTAACGCAGATAAACGCAAAACACAGATACGTAGAGAATAAATAAACCATAAAATATAGTCTTTACTTTAATTACACTTCTGATAAAAGTAACACTACAAATGCTAGTCGACAGGACGGAAGATGCGAGAAATGTGTTAAATGAAACGAGGTATGCGATAAAGCACTAGAAAAGCGTGAGCACAAACAACAAAATTATGTTTAGCTAGCTCAATGCTTTATATGGAAGAAGCACACACTGCTTTCGAAACCATTTCGATAACTTGACAAGATTAAACCTTTGGATGAATAGCAGCAGTTCTACTGAAGGAGAGTTTAGGTGAACAGGATCTTAGAAAAAAAAAAAATAAGGATGGCATATTTAGTCGCAATACTCTTAAAAAGACTGAATGCAAAGTAAGACATCAGACGAGAAGCAACATTAGCCAGTTGCCCCAGTGAGATTATTATATTAGTATTGTCCCGCTATTTCAGAAAATAAGACGATCAATAGCGATTCAAGATGATTTACTCGGCTTACAGCCGGAACCACGACATCGTGCTCAGGTGGCAAAACATGAAGGACGAAAAGAGAAGAAGAAGAAGAAAGAAGCGCTCGTGCGGACTGTTCTTTCTGTGGCCCTCCGCACGGGCGAGGTAAGAGCCCCATAGAAAAAGTCGGTCACCTTGATCGGCGGCCCACATCGCGGGACAGGAAGGAAATATAGAGAACCTACCGAACTCTACAAAACTAACATTCTCAGCAGGAACTGCGGCCAGATGCTACATTCCCTGCGAAGAAGGCACTCGGGACCCTTGGGTACGTGATGCCCAAACATGCGCCATTGAGATGGCCGCCGTGAAACTTTTAAAGAAATTTCAAGAGTTTGATCTTCCTATTCCAAGCAGCAGCATTCCCTTGGCAGGTCATTGTAGTTTAAGCTACAAATTCTCGAGAAAAAGAAGAGTAGTGCACGCGGCCAGCAGAACGAGCGTACTGAGCTTCTCTTGCAAAGTAATTGCTACCAAGACGGTAAAGAAAGAAAAAGTTGACTCGCGAACTAGCCTCACTTCGAAAACTTGACAAACTGGACTGCAATGCAAGGGAAGTCGCGGAAGAAAATAATTTATACAAAATTTTCTACATCACACTTGGACCATCATGTGGTTTTCAAAATGCAGAACAGCAAGCATGACATGACGTTGTACCGAAACATGCGTACTGCGGCAAAAGCGTAGATAAGCACGGCAATTTTTCCGCGGTTTACACCAGGATCCGCTACGTACCTATATCACGCGCATTCGAGCACAACGAAATGAAGCAGTGGTAAATCTTAATGGCGACTAATTCTCACTTAAGGAAGGAAATGTAAAACTGCGTAATTATAACTGTTAATCATAAGAAAATTCTACAATTTAGCAGACAAACGAGCCCGTGACAATAACACGAGCAAGGTTTAGTCTACGGACATCGCACACGCAATAGCCAGCACTAGCTGCAACAGTACGTGTCTGCGAAATACGCAGAGACTTCTGAAATAATATAAAAATCAGTGGAGGCAGTGTTAGAAGGTGAAAAATTAGCCAGCTCGAATTAAGACACAGTGATCCTTGTCCTCAAGAATATGTCATGGCCAGACATCTCGCCAGCTAAAATTTGGTAAGTGGAAACGACGGTCGCCGGATAATAAAAGTTACAAGCCAGTTAAACTCGCCAGTGGCGCAAGAAAAAAAAAGTACTACAAGCAACGGAGGAAGGGTACACTCACAATACATGAACTGAGATAATAAAAAAAATGCACAGACTTATTACTCAAACAAGAGGAAACTATATGAAACCTGTTAAAAAGTGATGAGAAACCTTGCCAAGTTAGCAAAAGCTAATAGAAGCATGGTAGACTGGATATCTTAAAATAATCAACAGTTTGAACATATGTTTCAGGAGATGAAATATCTACATATGTACAGAACTTTGTACAAAGTACATATACCCAGCTAGTCACGAGCAGCTTCGCTGGGCCAGCACTCAATTTCCGTAAAAAGCCAACAATATGAGAAGTCCGATCAAAGCATAGCCGACAATGCCTTCCAACGCTGCGAAGTCAGAGAGAGCACCGCACTCAAGTGCAAACCGCTTTATACGTTAAGGTGTACATGTATAATAAGGCTCTCGTTGCATTCACCTTATCTAATGAAACGAACAAATTTGTACAACGGGATTGTACGGAGATCCCAGGTGATGCGGCCACAAGTCGCCTTGGCAACAAAAAGTCACTTCACAGAAAGACTGCAGACAAGAAGACTTCAGACCACCACGTGCACTTCGTACGCAGTCGGATAATATTTGAACGGATCTCGTATGCACAGGACACACACACAACATACCACAGCAACGACGCGAAGGTAGTCGACCTGAACATCGATTTGGTACTCTTGAACACACGCTATATAAGCAAACATGTATCATACATAAGCTACACAAACGTAACCCAAACGAGATCAATGAGGGGCCACCGACTTCGTAGTAATTGCTTGTTCGCAGAGAAGTACGTAAGAAGGAATGGCCGTGAGCGAGCGTTGCTAATGCGCCTCAAGCGCATGACATACAAAACCGAGTGTGTGTAAATGAAGCTTCAGTAACACAGCAACACTCGAGTCGTAACATATCCGAATAGTACCCACCGACAGTCCAACTTCAACAGAACTTCACAGGTTTTACACGCTTCACGGCGTCATAAGGCTCAAATTTTCGAAGCCAACTTACAGTACAGTAAATTATAGTATTAGTATATATGATTACCAGCGCGATATTTAGCCGCATTGCGCTTAAGGTCAAATATTTCACATAGCTCCCAAAATCAAATAATTTATCACAGTATTTCCGCCCGAACGTCGCAGAATGGCCAGTGCGCTAACTATGAGCCGTAAAATCAGGCGCAAAGGATCTACCACAAACAGACGAGAAAGAGACGCCCAAGCGAAACACCCCTTCCGAGGCCCTCACATGTGAGCAGGTAGGAGTACTGTACGTGATTTACCATTATTATTATTATATATTGGTATTGTCCCGCTATTTCTGAAACTTAGACAATCAATAGCGATCTAAGATTGATTTACTCGGCTTACAGCCGGAACCACAACGTTGTGCTCAGGTGGCAAGAGATGAAGGACGAAAAGAGAAGAAGACAGAAGAAAGATGCGCCCGTGTGGACGATCCCTTTTGTGGCCCTCCACACGGGCGAGGCAAGAGCCCCGTAGAAAAAATCTGTCACCTCGATCGGTGACCCATCTCGCGGAACAGAAAAGAAATATAAAGAACCTACCTAGCTCTACAAAATTAACCTTCTCAGCAGGAACTGCGGCCAGATGCTACATCCCCTGCGGAGAAGACACTCAGGACCCTTGGGTGCGTGATGCCCAAACATATCGTGGAAGAGAAAGGGTCTACCAGAATATGCCCCTGAGGGCACGTGATTTACCACGATCGGCGGCCCCCACAAGTAGCAGTAGGGGAAGCGTGGAACACCTACCTAACTGTAGAAGCAATATCAGCGGGATCTGCCGCCAAACCAAACAACCCCTTCACTTTAATAAAGCACACTCGGGTCCACCCTTGGGCCGTGAGGCCCATAGCTTTTTTTTAACGGAGGCATGGTTCGCCACAATGTCACCCGAAGGGCCGTGTAGTACAAAAAATATGTATATATAAATAAACACAAATAGCAGCCCAATTAACTACCCTCTACTCGTACTTTCTACATTGCATGCAAGAATTGCGCAGTCGACAGCAAAGAGATACTAGCAACTTCCGCACAATAGAAACTCAAAAATGTAAGTAGCTCAAGTCCAAAGAACATTAAATAGCTTTAGAGTGATAAGCTTTTATAATAAGCTAAATATCTACCCAAGCAGCGTAAAGCCCACTGTGCCTAGTTTTTACATCCGCAGGAATAAAATTCAAAGGTGCAAAATATAACATAAAGAGCAAGGATTTCTACTGGACTAGGTGGAAGGAAAGTCAAAGTGTAACGGACGTGCAATTCACCGAGTCTATCTTATCAGAGATAGAAGATCTTGCAGCTGAAGCTCCAACACTACTACTGCCACTCTGGATGTTACTGGAGCACATGACAGAAGACTTAACATCAGCACTCAACACGTGAGTGTCTTCCAGGCTAGCCTGCAGCGTCATCCAGTCCTGGTCACCGCCGTCGTCTTCCTGCTCTGAGCTTGAGAGCAGAGAGTCCATTTCATGCAAAGAAGGCGCCTCGATAGCTGCAGCAGTCGACGGCAAATGGCAGCTGCTACTGCTGCTGCTGCTGCCGCCACTGTCACAACTTGTTCTGTCGCTCCTGATTTTTGATGAATACGAATACATAAGTTTATCAGCTTCTTCAACAGCCTGCACAGCTTCCACCACATCATCCAAACTGTGCGGAGACGCCGTCGACCGTCGCTCTATGCTGCGATCTGATAAACTGCTGAAGCTCGGCAACAGTTCCGTATCAGAAGTTGGTGCAACAACTGGCGTAGTCGGTGCGGCACTCTCGGCGGAAGTCCCACATGCTTCACCAGTAGAAGCTTCTTCCATAGGAGAAGACACGCCATCATCATTCCCTTCATCCAAATCATCATCTTCATCATCCCCTTGCTCCTGTCCCTCATCATCACCTTCAATATCATCGGGATCATAAAACACTTCTGCTCCTTGGAAGACGTAGCGGTGACCTCCATTGTACAAGTAGCAGTTCTCTGTAAATGAACACAGAATGTATTAACATTTTGAAAGCCATTGCTTCCTCTTCCGCATAGTTCACCCACGCCTTGCGGCAAGAATATGGTAGTTACTAAGTACCCAGAGGTCGGCATCACCGATTACGTTACGATGGCCATCACCATCGTTCTAACGATTGCGATGCCATCGCTTCATCGGCATCGGAACCAAAAATCGCCAATTTTCATCGGCGACGACCTACGATGAAATAACCGTCGGCGATGGCCATTGTAGAGAGTCACAAGCGGCGCTGGACCATCGCATTAATACATTTTAAAAATGCATCTCAGACCACAAACATCGAATAAAAGCAGCATCTTTTATAACCTCAGCCTGTGGGCGATATTGAAACCAGTAATAATATTCCTAGCTGATAAAACGTGCGAAATGCAAGGCCCAGGTTATTAATTGACGTTGTTAGATCTGGGAAATGTATTAAAATAAACTTTGTGACCCCTCTTTATTTTAATGTAACTTAAATAATGAATGTTTCAAACTCGTAAGGCTTTTTCTATAGTTTCAGCCTAATTTCATCGACATCGGAAGAACAACCGATGACGATGCCCATCGTATGCCATCGCCGATGGCATATTCAGCCATTTCATCGGACCATCTCTTCCTCGTAACAACATCGCCGATGGAGAAAATGGCCATCGCCAATTGTTTGATACAATTTCCATCGGACCAACACAATCACCGATGGATTTTTGCGTTGTTTCATCGTAACATCGTAGTTTTCCGATGGTAGTAGTAGTAATAGTAGTAGAGGTTTTACTAGCGCTTCAATAGTACAATAGTAGTAGTAGAAGTTTTACTAGCGCTTCAGTGGCACAATGCCTATATCGCGCCGAACTATTCCTGTGGTTATCCACAGGCTCGTGCGCCGCCAGGGCGCGAAGTACGTCTCATTTTACATTAATAGG
>LQNS02278096.1:17708611-17727069 GCA_001587735.2 Parhyale hawaiensis | reverse complement strand
TATACACACAGAATGTTTTACATGTTTTCTGACTAGACGTTTTCGTATACGAGATAGCATTTTGAAATGCAAAATGTATGTGTTTTTTTCAGACTCGTTTTCAAACTACTCCTACTTGTAAGTGCATAATGCTAGAGTTTCTGGGATTGTTTTACGTCAATCTGTCACTTTTTCAGCATTGAAAAAAACTTATTAGAGATCGCTACATACAATAGCCTTCCAGTTATGGAGCTTTAAGTGGAAGTAATACGAAAATCCGTTATTACCCCGCGATCCGGTATAACACCGTTTTACGGTAGCCAACACAGCCAAACATGTCAACTACCCATGCAAAGACCCCCCACAAGACCGGAGAGTAATGTTGGAATGTGTGCTTATAGCTATACAAATCACAGTTCATTAACTGCAAAATCATAGTTAAACCTCCCACTCCCACAGTCAGGGCTGCAGATAATCATCTAAAACAAATCACAGAAACCTACTAGCCCACCTCAACCAAATAGCTAACATCCCTACCAAAGAGACCCAGCCACCAACACAGCCCAAGAGCACAAGCAAGATTTCCTCACCAACAACACGGCAGCACCTGAACACTGCTGCAAAAAAGAGCCTCAACTGAGGAGCAACACACATGGAACAATCCAACTACCGCCTATTAATCCCACCACCACAAGACTCCAGACACCCACACGACAGCTCCCAATCACCAATTGACAAAATCATACAATTGTTCACCAAGATGAGCATCTAGTTCTCTTGTGAATGATTTCAGAATCTCTGTCTCTACGACACCCACCGGCAAAGAGTTCCACACAGTCACGCATCTCACGTGGAAGATTTGAATTTCAGTTCTGTCACACACCTCGGTATCAAGAGTCTATATCTATGACCTCTCAAACACTGATCTGGGGCATGTACAAAAAAATTTATCCAATCCACGCACATCATTCCTTGAGCACAATATCTTCCAGAACTTGATCAAATCGGTACGCAACATCCTTCCTTTGACAGAATATAGTTCAAGACTTTTCAATCAATCACCATAACTCAAGCCATGTGATCCTTCAATTTGCCTAGTCCAGTTTCTCTGAACCAACTCTAACAGCCTCGAATCAGCCCTGTAGCCCACACCCCAGACACACGATGCATAGTCTAAGATGGGTCTGATATGCATCATATCTGAGTCAGCATAAACTCCCTACCCATATTCACTGTAGACCGCAACAGATTATTAGCGAAGCCTGACGCTCTACCAGCGACAATTCGTACATGAGAATGGAAGCCAAAATATCATCCACAACTACACCAAGATCTCTCTGTAACTCTACAAATGGCGAGATTACATTCCCCTCACAATAACCAGAGCCACATCCAGGTTCCTCTAAACAAGAAAACTTCTGAGAGAACCTCATCACTGTACATTTAGAAGGGTTTAACATGAGGTTCCAGGACCTACCTACATCATTAATAGAATCCAAGTCCTTTTCAACGGTCCTTTCACCCTGTCTCTTATCAACTGGACTAAACTGTAAGTACAGTTTGTAATTATCAGCAAATGCTGCATGATTGCTTCAGATCCCATGCACAATGTGGTTCACATACTACCAAGAGGAACAGCACTGTGATCAAAACAGACCCCTGGGGGACACCACTCCGAAACCTCCCTCTTTCGACTGTCAATTCCATCTATATATACACGCATGCTGCGCCCCATCAGCAAGCCCTCCATCCACCTCACTATGACAGGATGCACACCCAACAACCGGAGCTTCGCCACCAACTCTGAATGGGACACCGTATCAAAAGCCTTGGCAAAATCCAGAAGAACATCATCAACCACAAAACCCTTATCCACAAGATCAGAAACACGGCCACAATACACAGACAACAACTGATCCTCAGCAATTCTCCAATGTCCAAATGCAAATTGATGAGAAAAAGAAAGCTGTTGGTCTCAAAATACTGTTCCAATTCACAGACCGCAATCCTTTCCAACATTTTGCAGCAGAGTGAGGTCAGACTCACAGGTTGATGATTCAGTGGCTAATACCTAGAACCACTTTTAAATAGAGGCACAATCCAGGACTTCAGCCACTCATGAGGAAGCACACCTGAAGACAAGCATTTCCTGAACAAAATAGTCAGTGGTACAATCAGCTGGTCGGCACAAACCTGCAATAAATGTGGATGGATCCCGTCAGGTCCTGCACAAGACCCCAAATCAAGAGCCAAAAGTACCCTATGAACACGCTCATCTATCAGGAAGAGTTCCTTCCTTTCGTCATGCAAATTCTGAATACAAGTCCAAAAACATCATCGTTCCACTGTACAAGGCATAAGTGCGGCCACACTTAGAATTTACTGTTCAATTCTGGTCGCCACATCTATGTAAAGATATCAATAACATGGAAAGAGTTCAACGCAGAGAAACAAAATTGATACCTCAGCTGCAAAACAAGCCGTAAGAATGTTGCCTAAAGGAACTGGGTCTGATCTCTCGAGCAAAGACGACTCAGGGGGCAACTAATAGAAACATTCAAGTACTTGAATGGCTTCAACGATGTACCCATAACGGGACTCTTTGAAAGAGACATTAATGGTTGCTTGTGAAACAACGGTCAAAACTCAAGCATAAAGCTTGAAGTACAGCCTTAAGCAGCAGTTCTTTCCCTATTTCATAGTCAGCATTTGGAATAGACTGCCTTCCGATGTTGTTTCTGCGGAGTCGGTCAACTCATCCTCCTCAGCCAAGAACTCCTCCACGAGTCACAAATACTTGACGCCCAAAGCTTCCCAGGCCATTTTTTGTTGACTTCTTCACACTTCCACTCCATCTATATATTTAAGCTCCGTATATCAGCGGTAATCGATCATGCTTGGGGCATTCATGGCGGAGATTCTTCTCCCCCTCGGTTTTTTATTTTATTTTATTTTTCTCTCTTTCTCATTTTTTCCTCTTTCGTCTTCCATTTTTTCTCCTCTCGTTTCGAGAATCCTCTATATCCTACTAACATGATGGCAATAGCTCAAAGAGGCCGGAGTGTTTGTCCCGATGTCTCTTTGGGAATGGGCCTCTTGGTTTGTCTACTGCCGCCTATCTAATCTAATCTGATATGGGGCAGGGTTTCGAGGTTCCTCGTGAACATACATAGAAATAAAATTGTCTGCCAAAAGTTCAGCCATGTCTCCTGGAGCCTCAACCAAACCTCCAGGAGACTGCAGCGGGACCACCCTTAATCCCAGTCTTCATCCTCCAGATATAGGTACCCATGGAAGAGTTTGAGATTTACACTGAATTGACTAGCCAGGCTCTCCTCATACTGTGACTTTATCCTGATGACAAAATTCCTATACTCAACATTCCTTAAAGCAAATCACTGGAATGCATCAGCTGCTTCCCTGCTTCTTCTACCATACAAGACCCGAATCTGCTTGTAGTCTCTCCACGCCAGTGCATGCTCCCTCTTAAGCCTCTGTGTTGGCTGTACTTTCTACGGGGTACCTCTCTTAACCTTGCTCACTGGAACATAGGAGTCCACCAATGTACACACAACTCCTAGAAAGAAGCTGTAACACTCCTGAACTGACAGCCCCTGCATTTCCTCTCTCCTGGAAATCTCTGACAGGGCCTGTGCATTAGGTCCATCAGTGCCTTTATGCCACAGATACCTGCCCAGGTGAACATCCTCACATACGGTATAGTGTATGTACTCACAAACCCCAGGGCTGTGGGAACATTGAAGAAATGGGCCAAACACTTCAACTTCGCCTACCCTATCCAACTCTGAGTTTAAAAACAAGTCCAAGATGTTGTCGGACCCAAAAAAAGTTCCCTCCCTCACCAACTGGATCAGTCCAACCTCCATGAAACATCCTACAAACATCAACTCGACCCCTCCTAGTCCCAGCCCCAGTGTACATGCTGTCACCTGTATACAGATGGGGCATATTGAAATCACCCAGCAAGACAACCTCCGCAGAATCACGACGAAACTGCACCCATCAACCATGTCTCCGACACCGCCACAATATCCAACCTACGGTCAACAGCAAATTCTTTTAAGAAATCTAGTTTATTCTAAAGGCAATTCAGATTCACCTGAGCAAACCTCATTACACCACGCTCCACAGTCACCTCATCTCCGGTTCTACCAGCTGCACCCCTTCCACCAACAAAGCCAGCCAGAAGCAAACCCACGCTTAGAATCACTCGCTACAGCTCCAGCAACAGAGCCACGACGGCCCACTCCAACAACACGTCCAGCTCCACCACTGTCTCCCAACCCGCGCGGAACAGCAAAGGCACCCACCCCACTGCCTCCACAAACAACAGTCTATCCATGCACAGCAGCATCACTCTGCGTTCGCCTAGCCCTCAGCTCTTGACGCTGCCTGTAAGTAAGATCCCTCTGAATGTAACACTTCCGGAACTCGTCAATATTTTCAGAGCCCTAACTTTATCAGTCCCCTCCGAGATGCCCCATCAGCAACTCTCCCCTTAAACAGTCTTCTATCTCCCACAGCCACAACATCAGAAACTTCAATCCTGACGTCCAGGTAGGAGCAAATTAATGCAAACTTATGCACGGCCTCCTCAACCGAATCAACATTAAAACCCCGAAGCACAATGCAGTCTTCCAGTTTCTCCCGCTCCCTCATTTCTCTAACCTCTTATCAAATATCATTCCTCAGCTTCACCCGCCCACCCAGCTCAACCCCACGGTCAAAAGCCCTCGTCCCCATCCCAGCAATAGCATCCACCCGCTCCGTCAATTCACTCATCCTCCTAGCTCGGCACTGAGTACACAAGTACCTTACAGCAACCCCAACCTCCACCAAACCATCAATCACCTTTTCAGACACGCCCAAACGGGATGTTTTAGCGTCAAACCTCTTCTGACACTAGCAACAAGCAATGAACAGCCCTCCCACCTTCATATCACAGAGACCACAGACAAAGCTGCTGTGCCAACCAGCGACTGCAAAAGCTTCTCCGTGCTGCAATGATGCTGGACCTCCTCCACAGACAGCATTCTATCTGCAAAACCATCCAGGCACTTGGTGAATGGTGACACAGACTCTCCACCACACTCCACAATTTGTGAGTCTCCAGGCTCAAGTCATTCATTGTATGTTTTTTCCATCCTTGGTAATGAACTTTTACTCTTCCATCTCACTCCCCCACAATTGTACAAGAGTACAACTTGCTATCCCTCTTGTCCCTGACATTCACCTCATCTTCTACTGACAACATCTTGACTTTCAGACACAAAACCACTGCTGGTCTCTCAGTCACAGTACACTTCCATTTAAAATGGCGACGATAAACATGCACCAAAGGAGTGCTTAAACTGAAAGTCTTAAGATTCAAACTAGCAAGTAAACACTGCACACTGATAAAAGTAATGTTTGCAATTTTATTTCAACCACTTTAAGACAATTGTATCCTCAACGCCAGCCTGCTGGTGTAATAAAAACAGTAAACGCTTGGCAACAGGAGTTTTTAAAATCTCTGTGGTAAGATTCATTATTTGCAGTAGCTACAGGGTTGAAGCAAACACTGAAATGACTGGAAGTAAATGCTCTAACAGATTTTTCCTTCAAATTTTATCCAGCACTTTTTGAATGCCTGTAAGGGTGCAGTCGTTTCTTTGCCCCTCTATGGCCATGGTCTTGTCTTAGCTAATAGCTACCCAATCAGACTATATGTTCAGTAATGAGATTTCCTCCAGTTTTTCTCCATTTCTGACCACTGAGGTGTAGCTACATTATGCATAGGTATACTGTATAGCTATAGAAAAATTTCCTGTTGCTATACATGTGCTTCTAAAATAAAACTAATACTGTAATTGTAGGAAATAGTTACCTTCATGGGTAGGTATATTCTGGTGGGCCCTCTCCTTGCCACAATATCGATGGGCCTCACAAACCCAAGAGCTGTTGCGAGTGCCTTCTCTGCAGGGGATGTTGCAGCTGGCCACAGTCCCTGCTGAGAAAGTTACATAGTATATTAGGTTGTCTATATTTTCTTTGCTGTTCCGTGGGGTGGGCTGTTGATCGAGATAGCCAACCCAGTGCGCGGGATACCTTTACTTGCTAGTCACTTTTCTATTCTTTGCGCCTTTTTTCCGTCTATTCTTTGCGCCTTTTCCCATCAGTAGAAGCACACTTGGCCTACTGTGACTTTCTAGCAGGAATGCGGAGATAAAACATTCATACAGCTACCTACTGATGCGACATATGGACAGAGTCTCTGTGCTTGGATCGTGTAATATCACTAATATGTCGTGGGTGCAGTGGAAAACCAAGAACATAATACAGTAAGTCCTCACTATTCGTGGGGGTTAGATTCCAAGGAAGTGCCCCAAATACAGAATCAGCAAACAATTAAAGCAGGAAATAAATAGGTTATGTTCCGCAGGTGCTGGAAACTGTGAGGAGCAAATACTTAAAATGTAGGAATTAAATGGGTTGTGTACCACAAACCCAAGAATAGCAAATATATACACTCTACAAAATGTATTGTAAAATTATATGCACTAAAGATTGTATTATGATGTCACAAACAATGTTATCTGAAACAACACAGAAAACCTTAGAATGTAGACCGCAACAGTACTTGACCCCTAGGTCTGATGCTGGTGGCCAAAAGTTGGCAATGGAAAAATGGGATTTTCTCAAGAGCTATTCTTTTTCCCCTATCTAATGCTGAGAAAAAATTCCAAGGTACCCAACATTTTTCTTGTGAAGAAGGTATCTTGGATATGGTGGGGATGCACTTGGGCGCTTGCCTGCATGACTGTATCTGGACATTTTCATAATAGCTACCTCTTGAGAAAATCCCGTTTTTCCCATTTTGGCCACCCGTGTCAGAGGCCACTTTTGGACCTAAGAGTCAAGTACTGTTCCTGTCTAAGCTTAGAACAACACAAATCACCAACAATGTTATCTGAAACGAAACAGAAAACCTTAGAACAACACAAAACAATAGAAATGTTGAAAAAATCACACTACAGTTAAATACAAACCGCGAGTAATCGAAACCTAACCCGCAAATACAGAACCCGTGAATAGGGAGGACTTACTGTAATTATAATGTAAGAAATACTTCACTATATAGATACTGTAAGGTTGGGCTGTTAAGTAACCCCAAAGTGTTGAAAGCATAAAAATGGTACAAGGTCCATTTCAAAGGTGACAGAATTATCTTCAATTTGAGAAAAAAAACAAGCCCCTCCGACACATATTAAGAGTCAGTTGGACATCAAAGTTGTATACTCAACTTCGACGTCCAAGGAGTCTTTTCATATTTGTCTGAGGGGCTTGTTTTCTGTATCAAGATGAAGACAATTCTGTCACCTTTGAAATGGACCTTGTAGGTACCATTTTTCTGCTGTTCAAACTTTTGCTACAATGACTGAGAAACTGACAACTTTGCCACGTGGCGAAATTACCCCTCGGGGTGACGAAATAGCCCAACCTAATGGTATCTGTAGCAAGTTTTTTACATGATCCAATTACTTGAATATTAGGTACCTAGTTACCAGTACCAAGGTAGCTACTGTAGCTATTTGTAGTTGCTTCATGCTAGATATCCAAGTGATATTGTTGCCTGGTTGCTCAGGAATTTTAGATGAAGCATTGGCTATTTCTGTAACCTGAGGACCCATTGTACTCTTTGCTCATTGTGGCCTGGTTGCTGTCTCCTGATTGTATAGCTGAGCTATGGGCACACTACTCAGTCCTCAGTCACCTGACTCCATAGCTATGTATTGATTTCACACATCAGGGTTACCTGGTCAGAAGATATTAAATCCAACTCCTGCAGCAACTAGCAAGTGTCCAGCTCTGGCTCCTATTGCCTTACAATTCTAATTCCTTCAAAAGTGATACTGTCAATAATGTTAAACCTCCAAGTTTTTTTTTCTTGCTTCTTAGACCAACTGAAACTTCCTTCACCCAGAATCTCAGACTCCCTAAGACCCCCTGTATCCTGTTGTGTTCTAAGTGAAAGTATTGCATTTCAGGACTTGCCCCTCTCACCTCCACCAGTAGACATCAGTGATGATGAGCTGGTCACCATCTCAGTCCGGGACCTCAACAGACAGCTTAAGCTGAGAGGTCTCAGCAGGGAGGATATTGTCAAAATGAAGCAGAGGCGACGGACTCTAAAGAACAGAGGATATGCTGCCAGGTGAGCATCATTACCTCGGCCTAGGAGGTTATGTTTTCATCGTGTTTGTCTCTATTTGTCTGTCTGTCACCAAGATAACTCAAAAAGTTATGAACCGATTTGGACGAAATTTACAGGGATTGTTAGGTATGTTAGGAGGAATAGATGATTAACTTGTGGTGAAGATATGTTCATCCGTTTGTTTGTTTGTTTGTCTACCTCATTTTTCCAATGCCATAACTCAAATATGTATGGATGGATTTTTATGAAATTAACGTCAGTTGTTAGGTATAAAACAAAGAGTAAATGACCAAATTTTGGTAATGATCCGTTTGTTCGTTCCTTTGTCCTGTTTTTAATTTTATACTTGTTAGCACAATAACTCAAAAATAATGAAGAGATCTTTATGAAACTTATAGGGGTTGTTAGTTATGTTAAAAGACATAAATGATAAAATTTTGCTGCAGATCGGTTTGTTTGTTTGACTCATGTTTGTCATAGCGTTTGTTAGCAATATAACTTAAAAAGTTATGAACGGATCTTCTAGAAAATAGCACAAGCTGTTATTACTATCGAAAGGCACAATTGATTAGATATTGGAGTTTCTACAAAGAAAATGATGGTTTCAGAGCAAATTTGAATTTTTTGCTACCGTTGCATCGCTTGGCGAAGGTATGCGCTATCAGAGTGCTCTAGTTTGTTTAGGAATATGTTTACAACCTCTATAATTATATTTGTGCATTAGGGTAGCACAATATTTGTCTTGTAAGTTTATTGCAAGAGTACAGTGCATCAGGCCAGCCATATCAATGAGCACTGCAAGTTTTAACTTACGAAACTTCACATTAGGACATAAAAGGTAAATCTAGTTGTAGTGACACAGCACACTACACTTTTATTGTTTGCATATTTGTAGAAATACATTGGTAGCCACTTGAAATAATCAGGATTGAGTAATATTGGCGGGGTAGGTATATACAATAGCTTCTTGATTACTCTTATGCGTCTTGTTGCAGTATCTTTTCAATGAATTACTCAGTAACTGCCTGGGGTATAATACATGGTTACAGTCAGAGGTAGGCCTATAAGTTTTGCCCCTCTACCGTCCAACTCGGCAGCACTGACAAAGTAATGTGCTGGCTTGCTGGGACTTTACCTAATGTAACAGTTTTCCGGATTTAATAACAAATGGTACAAAAAGACTGGTAAAGGTCATTTCATAGTAAAGAACTGTTGGTAGCTGTGGTATTGTCATTCATAACTATTTCTCTATGCAGTAGGTACATATTTGATCTCTCGCGCACAATACCACCGTGGCAGAGGCCACTAATATTATGTTGGCGCCACGTTTCACTTAAACCTTAGCCATCGCGGATCAGAGGGTTGCATGGCAGGCGCAAGCCTGCTTTCCGTAGTTGGTTATCTCTACAGTACCTATCACAGCATTCACTGTGACTTATAGTTCATACCAGCACTGGCCTCCCTGGGAACGTAGGGTTAAGTTCGTTCTGTACTTAAGTACATATATTCTATCATCCCATGTTGCATTCGGGATATTTTTGCACTTACTTGCTTTTCTTTTTTACTTTAATGTGCAATCTTGTGTTCCTCTTCTCGATCTTTTTATTTTTCCCGTGTATAGTGTTCCTGTATTGGTTGATTAGTATTGTTAAGCTAACAAATTAACGTAAATTGGCCTTTGATGCAGCAGTGGTAGCCGTCCCAGGTGCTGCTTATCAGAGTGCGCTTTATTGTAGTAGGTATCCATGGTAGCTTATCCCCACAATATCATTATACTACCTATGTATTTATACCTTGGCACTCCACATTACAGAAGTGCGTTTATAAGTTGGTATCGTGGTGCACTTCGCCATTGTGCATGTCAGGCAGTCATTGTTAATTTATCTCCGTACTCACACGTATATCATGGTAGTGATGAATTGGTGACTAGTGAAGCAGCAGCAGTAGAGAGGTGCTAGTTGCGGTTTGGTGTGTTGTGGTGTTTTCAGTTGCCGTGTCAAGCGCCTAGAAGAGAAGGACGGACTCGAGAGCGAGAAGACCGATGAGCAGCTGCAGATGGAGAGGATGGCTGCAGACAACGTGGCCTTGCAGGAAGAAATCCAAACCATCTACCGCAACTATGATGCCCTCAAGAAATTTGCCATGCAACATGGAGTTGTCATACCCCATGACCTTGAGAATCTATGACGGCTTCAGTCTTTCGTCGTCATACACATATTTTCCATTTTTCAGCTGCTTGATATTATTTATTTCATTTGTAAAATACTCTCGTTTATGATAGGGTTTAAAGTTTTCTTTTTTTTCATGTTGTTCACACATAGTGTGTTCATGTTCTAGCTCCTTTATATTGTTTGCAGGATTGTCAAGTGCATATATTTGAATGCGTGGTCACTGGTGCTAATACTTTCCAGTGCACTATTAAACTAATGGCAATTATGGAATATCGCAACACTTCTTACTATTTCCCATTCTCATTCTTACAAGATATTCACTTTTTGCAGTAGCTACTGACAACCAAAGTTTGTTACAATCTGACTATGTAGCTGTTGGTCGCTGCTGTAAGTCTGGTCATGCGAAGCTCGCATAGGCAGTAAGTAGTCGGCCATCTCTACACCCCCCTCCCCGCAAGTTTGGTAGCGTGTGGTTATATCTCCCCGTCACCGTCCGCTCTGTCTCCTTACCCAACAGTTGCCGTGTGAAGCGCATCGAGCAGGTGGGCGATTTGGAATCTGAAAAGTCGGACGAGCAGCGCGATATGGAGAAGATGGCTTCTGATAACAACAGTATGCGTATCGAAATAGACAAGGTCTATCAGTATTACGAGGCCCTCAAAACCTTTGCGTATCAGAATTCTATCCCTCTTCCTGCAGAATTGGAAACGCTATAAACGTGTTGAACTCAATGCTCACACCATCCCCGTGTTACACTCACTCTGTGAACTGCTTCTTGCTGTTAACCCTAGGTAGCTGCTGTTCTTTCAAGTGGGTAACTTATGTATGAACTTCATTACGCCTGCTTCGTGATCAGTAGACGTTACTTGTCTTTGTTCAAACTTTTGTACCTGTCTCTGTGTTTTATGTAAAGTACCGTAGTGATCTGTGCTCTATGATCAGTGGTTGGCTTTTGCGACCATTGAGAGCATAATAAACGTTGCGTTAATTGATATCATTACTCAGTTGTGCTATAGAGCATTAGTCATGTTGATCTATAGCTGTGCTTCGTCCATGTGTTGCCTATTGTGCGCCCATGGCCTATGGGAACACTACGCTCTAAAAGGTTTCTAAATTACAAAATTGGTTGCAAGAAGAGAGCGTAAGTTATTCCTAGACGCAAATTCAGATTGTTAATACTTGGTTCTTGACTTCTTGCGTACAACGCCTCGGGAATTTCTGTAGGCAACAATTTGTTTGTTGTTTTCCAAGCCGTGTCGGACTTCTCTAAGAATCCAGAACTCGAAAGGACAAGGCTTATCCTCACGAGTAGTCCCTAGCTGAGACGTGGCGAAGGACGAGGTGGGGGCGAATGATTTTTTCTTCCATATACAGTATTTAGGGCTCCAATATGGGTAGAGAATATAATTACTAACACAATATTAATGTCGTACTGACTAGGCTATCGGTTGAGTTTGATGCCATTATACTGCACTTCGGGAAAATCTTTACCAGTCCTTTCCCAGCTCGCGTCCTTGGTGCCTAGAACCTAACCACACCGTTGCATGTTGCGGCTGTTTCTTCATCTGATGCAAACGCGCTCTACTTGAAGAAGCTTGGTGTCAGAGCTCATACGTATTGCCCTGCTACAAATAGGTACAGGTGTTTATTATCAACGAGCAATTCAACACCCAGAATACAAAGACCCTCTTACATTTGTACCCTTTACTTTTTTTATCGCTCACCATTGAAGAAACTTTGTATGGTCATTGTTTATTATAATCATTATTCTTATTTTACCAACGTGACTGGTATGTAGGGAATTCATTCATATGATTTTATTCTGCTTTAAATATAGTAACGCTAGTTTACTTTTAGATGCGAGGGGAAATGCCTTTCATTCATGGCCAGAATGCCAGTAATTTTTAGCTTAGTGTGGAGTAATGGTTGTATCAGTAACCAGAACTAACGTGTGGATACGTACTGAAAGTCTCAAACTAGCCTATTTACTAGCACTGTCGACTCGTGGCAGTTATGGCTATGTCTTTGCTTTTTTATACTCTCAAGAAAAACATGGTGTTGTACTGTAGCATTCTAGATACGGCTTTGCTCTTCCTTTTTTTTTTTTTTGATATCTTGATTATATTCTCCCCTTTTTTTCAACCTGCTCTTTCTTTGCTCAGCATTCATTCTCGCTTGAATTCACAGTTATTCGTGACACAAACCTCCCCTTTCTTCCTTGAAGCGCCGCGTTGTGTGAAGGGAAGCTTAGAGTTAAATACAGTTCAATATTCGTAGCTGTGCTTACTTTAATGCTGGATAAAATCCTTCAGGGGACATAGGATGGGCCATAGGGTTAGGTTCGCCCATCCTATATTATGGGGCGCGGCGACCCCAGGAAGGTCGTATAGGTTACCTTAGCCATTAGCTAGGCCTTCGGGACATCTGTCTTTCGTGTCCACTTTGCTTCCTTCCATTTTTATGTTCCGACTTGCTCATGCTTTATTCTGATCCTCCTCTTCTTTCCTGACTTACTGTTCCCATGTGCGTTGATCTTGTGTGGGAACACCTTCGTGCATGGGTTCCTCATATTTTTATCGTCATAATCGTCATACTGTATGTCCCTTGCTACTTCCTGTGTTGAATCGCCATTGTTGTGGAGATGGAGGCTTGAACTACTCAATTTAATAATATTTCTGAATAAAAAAATTTTCACTGCACATAGACCGTATAAATTGTGCAATGCTTTAAGCTTTCTCCTGGCAAGTGACTGTTTGCCTATGCTTACTTCTATAATGTAGCGTCTACGAAGGAGTTTTTCAGACGCTTGCTGAAGGATGAGCAGGGATCAGCGTACCATTGCACAGTATGCCACTGAAAACGGAGGGTGGGCAATGTGCACTTGGTGTAACGTGAACCGTCTCTTCTTACTATGCTTCAGTATGGGCTAAATTACCATTAGCGATTCAGTAGTCGCTAATGGTAAGTTAACAATTTGTGAGCTGATTAGATTGTACAGAAAATATCTGGCTTCAGAACACTTTTTCAGTGTGCGAATTCCCTGTGACTTTGAGTTACGTCCCTGGTGATAAGTCACTCAAGACGATAGATCCACATTTCATGACGCGCCCTGTCGCAACAGACAGTGGGAGATTGTGCGGGCAGGGCTCCGTGTGGAACACACACACCTCACCCACGGCTTCATTTTTAACCGGCAAGAGTACTCTATGTGCGCTAATTGTGACACGGAGCGGACCATTCTTCACATACTTGTATAGAGTGCACACTATTTGCGGTTGAGCGAGCACAGCACTTTGGACCTGTCAACTCCCTCACGGATGTTCTTATCGGAGGGGCTGCGGCATTCCATGGCCCACTGCACCGATTTCTTCTTTCCCTTCCTTCAAATTCTACCTCTGATTTGAAACAAAGATAACTTACGGTACCTTTGAATTATGATACAGCTAAATAACAACGCATATGTTTACTAGGTACTTTTAGCATCATATCTACTTTAGTATAAGACTCCACTACCACATAACGTTGTGGTTCCGACTTTCTAGCTAAGTAAATCCTTCATCTTAGATCGCTATTGATCGTGTCAGATTCGTAAATAGCGGGAAAATACCAATATAATAATAATGATAGATCCATGTCTTTAGTGCCAGTTTATTTAAATATTTTGACAGTTGGGTTAGGATCGCCGCTTAGAATTGTAAGGGATGTCTCGGACTCGTGCGCCCAGCGACCGTCCACGAAGGGCTAAGCGTGGCAATTCTTCGGTGTCTTTTCCTACCTGCCGCACGTGTCTCGATTTGCTGCGCAGTCTGTGCTCTGGAGTTTACCGATGTGCCTCGTTTCATTTCTCAAAGTAGCTACATGATATATTTTTCCTTACATAAGATTAAATAATTGCGTGAGTGATTGTGTCTAGCCGTACGTTTGACTATTGGCATATTATTTTTAACTCACTAACCGTGTCCTAGGGTCTTCATATCCTAATACTTTAAGTACTATATATAATTAAGATATCTGACTTGGTTCATTGTTTTCTTGCACGAAAACTAGAAATATTTATAAGAAAATGCAGAGAGTTAGCTGTAGTCTATCCCAGAGAAATTATGCTATGGGCGCTAGGATACTACTTCGGCTTGTTAAATATACAGAGATCGTACTCTTATGACTTCCTTGCCAGTACCTACTTGTTTATGTCCACCTCTTTCATTGTAATGTTAGATTTCGTCGCATTGAGTAGTTGTATATCGAACATAAATTAATATTATTATATAAGTACNCTGGATACTACTTCGGTTTGTTAAATATACAGAGATCGTACTCTTATGACTTCCTTGCCAGTACCTACTTGTTTATGTCCACCTCTTTCATTGTAATGTTAGATTTCGTCGCATTGAGTAGTTGTATATCGAACATAAATTAATATTATATAGGTACTGTATTTGTTGGGGGTAAACCAAATCGCCATAGGTCAGTTTAAATATTCTATGGAATTCGTGTTTTGGAGCCATTAGTGTTCATATGTGCAGATCTTGTAACAATTCAATGGGGTTTTATTAACAAAGAATTTAAGAGTATATTTTTCATCAGCTACATGTATTCGGCCTGTCTCTTAATTACCACTATAATAACTTTTATATATATGGTGCAAAGGTGCGAGATTATTTTAGATTAAACTTTTCGTGCTTGAAAATGTATATACTCATTTGGTGTAAGCTTCCACTATTGATTCCAGCATTTAGGTTATGTTAGTTGCCTTGAAATTATAGTCGGTGATTTTTTTTTATCATGGGCGATGGTTTCGATGGTTGGGAGTTACTGTTCCTCCGCTTCAGTTTCTTTCCCCTTCGGTGCAGCGTGAATGGTTGTTAATTTATTTTTACTTTTTGCATGTATTTGTAATATTTAATAGTTTCCTGAGGGACCCTATAGTATATTTTATTCTCGTAAGTTGCCGTTTCATTTTCCTAGTACAGTATTCCCCATCGGGAGGTGTAGGAGAGGCTATAGGGATAGGTTAGTTAGGTTCGCACATTCAATGGGAAGCAGCGCCCCCAGGGGACCCTGTAGGTTATCTTAGCCAATAGCTAGGCTTTCGGGACGTCCGTCTTTCGTGTCCAGTTTGCTTCAGTCTGATTTATACTCATATCGACGTTACTTTACACTGTTCTTCCTCTTCTTTCCCGACTTCCTGTTCCAATGATCGTTGATCCTGTGTAGGAACGCATTCATGCATCGGTTCCAAGTTTCTGTCGACATGCTCTGTGGAACCTTCTCCCTCTATTCAACCACCTTCGAGATATTATTTCCCCAATCCACTCTGCTTCCTTTCTCTAGCCCTTAGGGCTATATTCTGGCCGGCCCTTTCCCTGTCAGAATATATATGGGAGTTACGAACCTAGGGGCACACCTGAGTACCTTTTTCGTAGGAGATTTGCAGCTGGCCGCTGTACCTGCTGACGAGTAGAGTTAGGTTGGTTCTCTATACAAGAAAATTAGGACAACTCAGGACTATCCGGAACATTGGCGCCTCGCCACTGCACTATCTTTCATAAAACCAGATAAACCTCCCACGGAACCTAGTAGCTACCGTCCCACTACGCTGACCAGTTGCTCCGGTAAAATCATGGAGAAATTTGTGAACACCCATCTGATGAAATATCTGGAAGCCAACAAGCTCCTGTGCTACGTGCAACACGGTGTTCGACAGTCCCGTAGTACCACCGATGTCATTGTACGTATACACACTATATCATAGAGCACAAAACACCTAAGGAGCACACTATCTGTGTCTTCTTTCATCTTAAAAAGGCATAGGACACAGCCTTTTATTGATAGCACTGTATAAAACCTTTGCATTGTTATGCAAATCTTCTTTTGTCGGTCTGCGGTAGTGAACTGCACGGAAATGATTGATAATGGCGCCTTGATATTTATGATAATAGTCTATTTTCCAAAGTCATTCTGGTAAGCCCGATGTAGCATTTGTCAAGAGACATGAATTCTCCTGTGCCACACCTAAATCGGTACAGACTTTGGAAAATAGACTATTATCATAAATATCAAGGCGCCTTTTTCAATCATTTCCGTACAGTTCACGACCGCAGACAGACATTGAAAAGAAGATTTGCATAACAATACTAAGGTTTTATACAGTGCTATCAATAGAGACCATCTTAATATTTTGGAAGCCCTCCTTATCCATAGTTACGAGCCAAATCTTAATGAAACTTAGATTTTTATGCACTAAAGTTGTTTCACAGGAATGCGGCCTCCAACGTCGGAACGTAGGACTGGGCCCCGCAATGGCGGTCATTTCATGTCTTGCTATCTATTGACAGTGTGGGTAGGGGACCTTTGTGCTCACTGGGAATGTACATTTAATTAAGTATACAGATAGTCCGTCCCTATTGTACTGAATATGCTTAAATAAGTTTTTCTAGTCACATTATTTGTTGAATAGTTTATTTTGATTCTCTCCCTGTATATTTCAGATTTTATATGCCTGAGGATGATGTACGTTATATCGAAACGTTGCTTTAATCTTTAACGTTTTTAGAAGTGGCCTGAACGTGGTGTCAAATTTTTAAACATTATGAATACCAGTGTATTTTTAACAACCCTTACACGTATTGAACTTGGAAAATCTAGAGCGGTTGAGAAATTAGTGAAGAAATTGTGACAACATATATTACAATCCTACCCCTAAAATCTTAACGATATTGCAATCTATCTGGAGCATTACTGGATCGTTCCGGATACCGTCGCGCAGCAGGCACTGGCTAGGTTCGACATTCAAGGCAGGAGCGGGAGTGGTAACTGAATTTTCTGAAGAAGAGCTGGGCTCTCAGGTCGGTTAGGTTCGACAGGTGCAGGCACATCGACACTTACGGAAGGAACAATGTTCTTGTTACCACATGGTAGCAAGGCTACTGAAGGGAGGAGTTTCTACAACAAGCTCGCTTTTATTTGCTACGAACGTGTTCCTATTCTGGATATTGTGGCTAATTAAGTAATCGACATGTTTACACGTAATGGTTCCATCAACATTAACTCTATAGTTCACATTACCAACACATTGTACAATAGTTCCAGGCTTCCATATATCCTAACCTAACTCGGAACGGACCAAAACAGTGTCACCAACATTAAAGCATCGCATCTTAGTGGAAGATCTATTATTATAGAAATTTTGCCTACCTAACGACTGTTAGATTTTTCTGCAGGATTTGACATCAACAAACTCAAATGTGTGCGCACCTTCCTACCAAGGAATAATTTTGATGGGGTCTTTCTAGTAACTGAATTTACAGTATTGCGATAGGAGAATAGGAACCGGCTAATTGTCTGAGACATGGACAATGACGAAGTACTTCTACTTAAAGTAGAAATGATTTAAACGTTTGCACAAGTCTTTCGACTTGGCCATTGCTATTTGCATGGTAGGTCCCACATTTGATATGCTTTACTCCATTCAGAGCTTAGAACTCACTAAATTCGTTGAACACAAGCTTGGACCGGTATCACTGACCAGTACTCGTGGCAGACCAAAAGCAGAAAATAACCTGCGCAGTCGGTCAGCCGCAGCTGATGAAGTGGTTTTCGTCACAGGAAATACTTCAACCCATTTAGAAAAAGAATCTACAACCAGCAAATAATTTGTTCCAGCTTTCTCCGCAAAATCAATACGAACCCTCTCCCACGGAGCAGTGGCTGGAGACCATGGACTATAAGGAGCTGCCGCTGGCCTCTTTTGACTAACTTGACACATCTCACAAAATTTTACCTTTCGCTCGATGCAATGATCTAGTTTGGGCCACCAAAAATACCCTCGGGCAATACTCTTGCTCCGAACAATTCCAACATGATCTGCGTGTAACATTTCCAGCATTTATCCCGTAAATTAGCAGGGATAATTACTCTGTGTCCCCAAATGAGACAGTCTTGTTCCCACGAAAGTTCATCCCTAAGATAGAAATACGGTTCAAAATCTGGTGCTGGACATAGTACACGACTTAAGTTAATACTTTATCACTTCTCGTTTGCATAGCAATCTCTTTTGAACCTACTGGCAGTTCATCAAGAAAAACTTTATTTAC
>LQNS02278096.1:17590242-17610007 GCA_001587735.2 Parhyale hawaiensis | reverse complement strand
GAGAGCATGGAAGTTGTGCAAAGAGACTTATATCTTGCATCACGGCCTTGATGGGAGAAACGGGGTTACAAGTGTGCCACTGGGACGTTAGTCAGCTAGCGAGCCAGCCACTCAGCGATCAGAGTTCAGCTGCTTTGTTGCCACACCCCCATTCACCATCACTCTGGCACTTGCATCCGTGGGCGTCTCCGTGCCGCTCAAGGAGGTTTAATCAATTAAACCTCCTTGGTGCGCGCCTCTACCTACCACAACAGACGCTACGGCGATATGCTATTGGACAACTCGTCTATAACACTTTGTGTTATAAATGAGCTTAAACATATACATGTACGGACGGTACGGCAAAGGTATAACTTATAAAAACATGAACTCTGGTGTTCTTATATGATGAGTTATACCCTCCGTTCACCTACTGCAGCTTGGCTCTTGTAAGCTATTTTCTCAGTGATCTTCGTACTTAAAAAAAAAAAAAAACGAAAATTGCCTCAGCGGTGACCTCACTGTGAGAGATGCTGTTCGAGTTAAAAGAAACCCGCTCCGCTGTTGATATTACAGACAGATAACGGTGCCTACTGATATCTAGAGTGCGGAACCGGGTAAAATTATATTTAATATATATGTTTACGACACGACAGCAAAGCTTAGTGATTTGAAATATGTACAAAGACACTAAATAACCGAATGAGTTGAGTTTTTAGGGTATATAGAGCTGAGATCGTTTAATAACAAATCAAGATGTGAACAGGTAACAAATACCGGGAAAAGATGTTGGACGTACCTGATAAGCCATCTTCCCATGACTAAGATTCTGATCCGACTCGGGTGTTTTTGGAAAAAATGTTATCGTGTTATCAATCTACAATCAAGGCCAGCTCATGTAGAACAAATGGAGCGCTGTATAGTGTCTTATTAGGACATTTCCAATCATTTTATGACTACATGACATTCGATACTTTTATTGAAAGCTTTATATTTTTTCTGCTAGTAGAAACAAAGAATAATGGGAAAAGCTTCTATTACTGAGTGTTGTTCGCAGTTGCAGCAGCTCTGCAAGTCCTTGTAACATCAGCTGTGTATCGCAGCCCATCACCGAATCTTGCGGAAAGCCGGTCGACTGGCTCCATAAAGTCGATTTTAGCCAAATCCACCCAACTCGCCTTAGTACTCGCAGCTACAGCTAGGAACTTTATCTTTGCAAGTGTTAGAGCTGACTAAACACCCCATTTTACTTAGATTGAATTCATGAAAGTTTCACAACAAATCGATGAAGGGTCAATGCCTGAAACTCGAATCAGCTGGCCGAAATCAGCACCTCTGTGTGAATTTGCGAACAATTTAATAGTCAAAGGGTTGATTTCACCGCCTAGGCCAACGTGCTCTTAGTCCTTACTCTGGCACAGGGTACAAGGGAGCAGTGCAATCTGCGAAGAGAGGAATGCGAAGCTGACCGCGCAGCTGTTGTGTGGCAGACACAGCGCGCAGCCCACGCGTACATATGCTGCGGCCCCTCTGCGACCCGTTCAGTCTGGCGCTAGTCTGCTTCGTGAACAGAAGGAGGTCACTGAGGCCGTTTCCGATTTTACTTCCTCACTTTTTGGGGTAAGGTTTGCTTTTGAATTCCGTTATTATTAGGCGTTATCCCCAATGTTTTCACGTGCATAGTTCAAAGATTGTGCAAATTATGAAGTGGAACCGTGCTAATTTATTTTAATCGTACAATGAAACTCTGTACATACAAAGTGAAATGAGCTCGACGTCTCCCTCCAGCGGAAGTTGAATGAAATGCTATCATTGCGTACGTGATTGCTCTGAACTACGGATGTAGGGCTAACTGTGCCACTCTAGTTTGAATGGTCGTTAATGTTTCTGTTTTCTCTGCTATACATGTATAGATTCCGAAAATTGTGATATGCCATCGTTTGCTGGGATTTGCAAGTCGCGTAATTGCGTTTGTCGAAAAACTCTTTAGTTAGAGGACGTAAACAGTAGATATGCATAAATTTGTCCATCACCGAGAACGGTAGATTTTGTGAGAATTATCATTTTAACTCGCTACCGACTGCTTATACCGGAATTCTTTAAGTTTTGGTAATTTTTTACAACTTCGGCCAATTTAAATGGAGTAATTTGAAACAGTGACCGTGGTACGTTAGATAAAATTACCTAGGCTACGTAAGCGGCAAGTAGATCGTTATGAAGTTAGGGCTCAAAGAAAAAATTGTAAAATTGCCATCTTTGTGACCTACTACAGTTACGCACAGAAAATGAACAGGAACCAACGGGGAATTTTTACTTCAACTTACAATAACTTACAATTTTTTTGTGGTTTTTGTTGCTTCAGCACGTTAATTGGGTTAATTTAAGACAATTTACAGGTAGGTATAACGTTTCCGTCGCATATGCTTAGTTTTGAGATAGCCTATTACACTTTGAAGTTCCCAGTGTTTTCCTATGGGAGAAAGTAGCCGAAATCATTACAGGCTTGCTTGCCACCTTAAAGGAACCTAACCTAAATTTACCTAGGTAACCTAACCTTACCAAACAAACTGACCTAACGTTACCTAACCTAACCCAACCTTACCGAACCCTAATTTCACTTGTATGGGGTCGCCCGGTTTTTTCTCCCATAGAGAAACAATGGGAACTTCATAGTCATATATCTCGAAAATTAAGCATTTACGACGAAAACGTTATTCATGTAAATTGTCTTAAATTGATCCAATTTACATACTGAACACAATAAAAATCATGAAAATCGTGTGTAAGTTAAAGTAAAATAATACCGAACCAACCAGTGACAAGCCGTCTTTTCCATTCCCAATCCGTGAGTAAAGTACATTTTATGCAGCGAATACGGATTTCACTGGACTGAATTGGCCGGAAATATAAAATAATACCAAAGTTTTTACTTTGTTGGTTAATTTTGGTTTCTTTCGCCCATTCACAGAAAACTTCTGGAGTAGTAGTAGCTACTACTGAGAACGTATATTAACGAGGCATTATTGGCATTATCCACTGTACGTCAGCGTCATCTGAAGTCATGTCGACTGCACGAGGCCTCCTCCGATTGCATGAACTTGATCTAAGGCTCTTCAACAAGCTCTTTAAAACTGTCATAAGGTAAGTTCTAAAGTGAAACATTTAAGTTTTTGGTAAGGATTTGGTTTACGGTACACCTGACTTGAACGGTTTAAAAAAAATGGCTACCAATAAAACCTTGAGGAAAGTTACATAGAAGCACTCTTTTCTTTGACAAAGTGACATTGTTGACGAAAGTGTCGTAATTTAGTTACTAGCTAACTTACTATTTAACGTTCTTCGAGAAACCGGTGTTTGCAGTTGTGCACCGTTTGTTTGGGAAATGGTAGCCAACTTTAAACTGTGCTGTCATTAGCGGATGCTGTCTTACGCTTCTAACCTTAGAAAATGCAGCATCATTCCATATAAAACTTACGGATTTACCTTTCATATTCATGAACAATGTCTTTCCGTAAGATAGGTTGAACTGGTTCAACTAATTCTTGACGAGCTATTTCCGATGCAGCACTACGTAAACGACAGTGTTGACCGCTCGGCGAACGAAGCGAGTGATGTTTCATTTTATCGTTATTAGGTATATAGGTATAGACTTTTGATGTAATATTACTTTACCGTTTGGTCATGATATCTTAGTGTTTTATAGCCTTTTTTTACATCATTCAATTCAGGCGTAGGTACCGTAAATCAAACATTAAACGAATGTTTTCTTGACTTGTCATTCCCCTGCGAACTGATCTGTTGTGTTCCTCATCAGTACCTGAACGTTTTGATGTTCTTTCTTCTCTATGGTTCACTGTATTATAGGGAGACGTAGACCATGTGGTCTTGTGTTCCCCGTGCGTAGTACAAAACGCATCTTGACTAAAATATTGGCTATTATATAAGTCGGTGTCGGTTGATATTTAAAAAGTACCGGCATCTCCAGCATAGTTTTAGATATCTCTTTGAATTTCGAATGAATTAGAACTGAAAAGCTGTGCACTCGTCTGTTGTCTACACGAAAGCAGCAAAACATTTCGGCAGTGACAGTTTCAAAAGTCTATAACATGAAGGCTGCTTTGCACTTTCAATATGGCTTAGCCCATCTAATTCAAAGCGCGTGCGATTCACGGGCAAAATTGCCACTTTGAAGCTTGTGACGACCTGTCCAAAGCTCTAGACTGAATGATGTTGCAATTGTAGAAGCAGCCCGATTACAGCAGACGGAAATTTCCATTTTGCAAGCAAGCTTGAGTTTTGGAGTCTGAAGGGTCATCGTCTGAGACGCGATTGGACGGACGTCAGGCCTCCGCATGTCTAAATTTTCCCGGCCAGGCGAACGCGCCTTTGAGCGCCACAGCACCGAATTTAATTCTCATACTACTAGGCTATACATTAATTTTTGAAAGGCTTGATGGATTTCGAATTTACTATGTTTGTATTCGGCTACGTCTCTCGTCTCATTTCCTGACGCTTATGTGTGTTTTTTCTTTATGGCTCACGTTAATATTTAAATGAATATTCTTCAGTAGATCTCTGCAGGATTATTCTCGATTAACTGCCAATTTATGCCATTGTAGTATCCTACTTGTTGACATCAGGATACAAGAACACCTATACGTACCTATAGATGTTCTTTTAAGTTGGTAGATATACCTACCATGGCACCCTAAATTGGACGTAATTTCCTGAGGTAGCATTTCACGTGGTGATGTAAGAGATACGGCAGTACCGTCATGACCTTGACTAAGAAGTTAATAACAATTAGATTTAAACTACATATTTGTCCCTGGCAGCTTCCCATATCTGGATAATCCTTTTGTAACCACATACTGTACTTACCGTACATCCGTCGTCCCATGGATGTGGTTAATGGTCTTTGACGGCTTTGAGATTTTTCTACTAATCCCTTAATGGTTGAGTGATTCGCACATTTCGTTAATATGTGAAGGCAGTTAACTCATGCGCAATTAGTGAGTACCGTTGTTTAGTACTTTTTTTTACGTTTGGCAGTGTAAGGATCGTGCATTTAGTGCATTCGCTAAGGAAGTACCGTATTGCCTGGATATTACTGTTATTGTGTCACATTTTAAAGTACCTACCTACGTTGTCTTTTAGTATTCGGCAAGTACTACTGTTAGTGTCTATCGTTTTACGCTGCCTTGACATTATTTATGTAGTATTATTTGCTAGGCTGCATTAATTATTTTGCACTGCTTTCTACAGTTATAATATTCAGTAGGTATTGAGTAAATATCAGCATAATTATATTAATGGAACACGCTGGGAATTTTGATGCGATCGGCAGCAGAGATTGTGTCCACTCTGGGCCACCTTATCATTTCCGGCAAGGTAGGCCTAACTAAAGGGTGTCTTTGTCATACCTTGTAAGCTGTCGTCCCGTGTTTTTATTACGTTTTCTAGGAGCCACAAGCATAGTCTTCCGTGCATGACTTAATTATACCTGTCCTGTACGCGTAGGCTGCTCTGTACGTGTTGTATGGTACTTTGTTTTATAGGTCCCGGTGCGTAGCCTATGTATACCGTAGTTTACTGGTAGGCTAGTGCTTCAGAGGGGCCTCGCAGTCCGTACCCTTAGCTTCGTTGCCTGTCAGGCAATGGGCCTCTTCATCCGCCACTTGTCCAATGGCTGAGCTAAGTTATTGAAGGGCAAATAAATTGGTATTTATTCAGAGCTTTCTGTAAGGCAGAATGTATCTGTCCCTCGGTGATCATTTTGACAGTCCGCAACAAATTTTCCGATAACAGAGTTAGTGCAGTTAATACAGTCATGGTTTGTTTACGAAACTGTTTGTCGCTATATCAGCTATACAGTTATGGATGACGTGTTCGAACGTGAGCCCTCGCGTACACCCGCAGCCCACAACGTAGGTCCAATAGGCATTGAGCCCCACCTGCGCCATTTCCCTCCCCACCATCTCGCGGGGTGCGGGCACACAGGACAAGCAGAGCCGCACGCTGTTGCCTATACAGCCTCGCTTTCCCTTTGCTGCGGTAATCCTGCTACCCAGCTTTGTAATGTCACTACCCACTTTATTTATAGGCTTCACGTTTGTCCGCATCGCTCCGTTTTTGCTGAGCTGTGTTCACGGGGAGACAAACTTCCGCTCCTAAGAATATTTCGCTAATTTTATGACCCCTGTAGATGTTCCCTACGAGTCGCTGCCTGCGCCTGACATTGCGGAAGTGACTTCGAGCGTACGCTGCCCGCATACACACCACGTACGTGTCTGGCATCTGTTATGTCGCGCAGCTGTGTAGTGTGTTGTGCCGTACGTGCGTACATACGTACGTGAGGGGCACAGTGGCAGCAACACGCCTGTAGTGGCACACTCTCACTCTTGTGTAGCAGTGACGTGGCAGCTATAGAGCTATGGGCCCCAACCTTTTCAGGGCCTGGCACGCGTAGGCAACTTATAGTGAGTACGTTCTCGCACCCCCTAAAATATCAATAGCTCATATGATAATAGAGAATGAAAATTGTACAAATTTGGGTAAAAAAGTCTGAAGATTTTGTAACCCGTAAAAGAATACGTTGCACCCCGGTTGCACTCTCGTCGTTCGCTACTATTTTATGAACGTGCATCGCTCTGCGTGCGTTCGAGTAAGCTTTCTTGCCGTGTCACCACTACCATAAGCACTTCGTAACCTAGCCTACGATACAGCGACTTGTGTCAATGGCACAACGCAGCACAGCGCACGAACTTGAACGCAGGACGCACGCAGAGCGATGCACATACACAGAATAGTCGCGAACGACGAGACTGCCCCGCGGTTAGGAGCTCCAACTATAGAGGGACTCAGTTGGTATGTTATAGAAGCTGCTACTTCGGCACAGCAACTCTAGTATTTTATTTGACCGGATTTGCCCAAATGATGAAGTTATTTGGTGATAAAACTTTGGGCAATGACCGTGTCTGAGTAAAAATGTGGTGCCGGTAATGGTCGCCATTCGCTATTGAGAATAAGTGTTTTGAGAGTCAGTTTATGTTGCCCATGTCTAAGCCTAAATGTGGTATTGCTGAGTAATTTGCTAATGCGAATGATCATTTGGCAATCATGCTTTCATTATGATATGAGGCCGTTAGAATGAACTTATTGAGGCTGCAAATTTTTTGGTCAATGCCAGAACTTTGATGAAACGGTTAATATGGCAATTTAACCTTGATAAATTGGCGCTAGTCCTGTCAAGAGACGTGACATCCCTGGATGGACGATGACTACGCTAAGTTCTGCATACATGCGGGGAGGATATGACGTGTTCTAGTAAAGACCCACGGCTGCGCTAAGGAGTGCTATACAGGCGCTGTGTAAATAACTTCCATTTATGCAGTTGGTTTGCCAAGCGCTCCTTCGTTGATTTTATATTCGATAGATTATTCTTAATCTTCTTTCCCAAATTGCTGTGCCGATGGACTTTGATCCAGCGTGTGGACCCGCTCCATACATGGGTTGCACATTTTTCTTGACATCATATGTGCCTCTTCCTCTTATCCTCATGAAGCAGCTTTGCAGTGGCCAGGAACCCTCAATTGCAATATCATGTCTATTACAAATGAACAAAATATTTCTAATGAAGTCTTTTCACCTTGGCTAGTCGATATCAGCAGTATCAGGCGTGAAAAGGAAACAAACTGAAGTGGACTCTACAGTACTCTTTTGCATGGATTTTCATGTCGCGAAAACCGCGGGCGAAATCCGTATTTAGTCGTGACGTACACACGTCCCTTGCTTTTCATTTCTTGAATCAGTGTCTATGTGGCGGCTTCAACTAGTGTATTTATCATTATATATTGTACTATCGAGTTGGCAGGTTCTGTGATTTTTGTATGTAAAGGGATGTCTTGGATCAGTTTTGCCTGCATAAATAAAATCAAAAAAAGCTAAAAAGTAAACCAAGAGGCCGCCCACGCCGTAAAAAAGACTCCCATGGTTTGTTTTGATTTTTTTCTTCAAGTGCGGCTCTGACCGCCGAGAAAAGCTGTCACAAAAATCAACCTCTGTCGGTGCTTGACTCGACATGAGAGATTGTCATCTTGTGAATGGGAACACGTACTGGACGATAAAGCACCGTTTCCGTATACGCTTTGTTTCATGTTTTTCTCTTGTGTAACAACACCATCATTTGTTAGTATTCTGTGTAGGGAGCTTAATAATGGATGGTCAATATTGTTATTAACCCTTTGCTGTACAAGTGACCATAAATGGTTACTTCCATTAGATTAGATTAGATTAGATAGGCGGCAGTAGATGAACCAAAAGGCCCATTCCCAAAAAGACACCGGGACTTACACCCCGATCCTCTATGAGCTATTGCCATTATGTTAGTAGAATGTAGAGGAATGGAGAAACGAGAAGAGAAAAAATGGAAGACGAAAGAGAAAAAAGAAATGAGAAAAAATAGAAGAAAAGGGGAGAAGAGTCTTGCTATTGCTACGGCCATATTTATTTAGCTGCAGGGTTAGGGGTTAAATCTGCGTGTAAAACGATAATTTTTATTTTATTTTATAAGCAAACGAACTTTTGATTACCAAACATCGTACGCACAACCGGATAATTTGTCTTTGAGAATCCAGACGTTTCTACGCCAACTCTATTTTTGACCGTCTAGGAAAGCTGTTATTCGAGCGTGACTTCTAAGGCGGCCTGATGTTCTGGTAGGGTAACAGCCTCATGACTGGAACGTTGGTTGAAAGCAGTGCCGCGTGAACTGTTGAATTGGTGGTCATTATTTAGTAATTCGCTGTTGTCCTCCTCCCTCGCCTTGCTTTGTGCTTTTTTGTTATTTGGGATCACAATTTTACTTCTCTACAGTATGTAGTTAATTTATATCAGTTCCCTTGATCCATTCAAGAGTACATGTATGGAGCGAGCACTTGGAAGTGAAAGTTTTCATCCTAACAACATAACAACACTGCATGGAACAACGTGATTTTAATTGAGGACTACCTACCTGTAGTACATGTATAGCCGTGCCTGGCAGTGTTGTGATCCATCTTTTGCGATGTAACAGTGTCTGTGTGTCGTCAACAACGCTCATTAGGTATCGTTAAGCAACCCGTGATAGAACTAACCTGTATTCACTATGGGTCCTGACGCACCAACTTAATTGTTATGCGCAGCAGCTCGCCCTCATTTCATCACAACATTGTCATTGTTAATTACAGCGCTTCCCTGTCCCGTTAGCTGACCATGTTATAGCCTACGCACAAGCTCTATATGACAAACGTGCGCAGAGTTGAGTGAGGCCGCCCTTTTAACTATTCTGTGCGAGTGGGTATAAGGAGTTGCCGTAACCAACTGGTGGAATTGATCCTTATACTAACGAGTTACGTCAGTAGGATTGGTATACATAGTTCTTATGCTTGCTAATTGGTGAACTAAGCTCTTGTTTGCGCCTCGCGGAGGCCTGCTGATGCCATAGGTTCTTGTTATACAACTAATAATACAAGTGTCGGCCAGGGTACATAGTGCAAACGATGAGTCATAGGGTTCAATCAAATAGGTTCGCCCATCCTATCTTACGGGGAGTCTCATTCTCCATGTTGTTACATTCATCTTAGCTACGCCTTCGGGACATCTTTCTTTCGTGCCCACTGCGCTTCTTTCCATTCTGGAACTCCTACTAATATTGCGCTGTTCTGTGCTTCCTCTTCTTTCCTAACTTGTCATTCCCATTCACGTTGATGCTTCGTGCATGGGTTCCACGCTTCTCTCGACGTTCTTTAGCCCTCGGGGGCATATTGTGGCGGGCCCATTCCTTGCCACAATATGTTTGGGCATCGCGCACCCAAGAGTCCCGAGTGCCTTCTCCGCAGGGGATGTATCAACTTGCCGCAGTTTCTGCTGATGCCGTTAGTTTTGTAAAGTTAGGTAGGCTCTCAATACTTCCCCTTCTGTTTTGGGAGGTGGCTGCTGATCGAGGTGGCTGACCTATTCCCGCTAGACTTCTACCTTCTTGTATTTCGTTTCCTTCCCCTGTACGGCGTAGCTGAGCGAAAGCGTTCAGCCGTGCCCGGGGGTTGGAGATGCTCAACTTGCGCCTTTTTCCTGTCAGTAGCGCACTGACCACTCTGAGATCTACTGGCAGAAAAGCCGAGACAATATTCATTGACAATTTAAAACGCGCTCTAGTTGGCGCACGAGCCTGTGGTTAAACAAAGGAATAGTTCTGCGCGATATAGGCGTGTGCCACTGAAGCGCTAGTAAAACTTCTCCTACTACTACTATTCGACGTTCTTTACTCTAGCCCCTTCTCTCTTCCTCCGTTGGATCACTGTACACGCTGTGGGTAGGGATGGGAGGCTTAAACTTAGAATGTACTAACAATAGGTAATAATTTGACATGCTATAAGTACCCCTTTCTTTTCTGTATTGGCCGCCTTAAACTTGTCTGTATAATAAGAGTTTGACTTATCAGCTATCATATAGAAATTCGACTCATGCGCTGATAATGATAATGTAAGTAATAGGTACTCTTTTATTTCAGGGCCATCGTAATACAATACCCATGGTGACTTTGGTGCATTTTATTTACAGTTAGCTACTGATAATTCCTGTCAAAGTTACCTTATGCCCTTTCCCTGCCACAATATGTTTGGGCATCACGCACTCAAGGGTCCCGAGTGCCTTCTCCGCATATGGGATGTAGCATCTGGCCGCAGTTCCTGCTGAGAAGGTTAGTTTTGTAGAGTTAGGTAGGTTCTCTATATTTCCTTTCTGTCCCGCGATGTCGGCCGCCGATCGAGGTGACCGATTTTTTCTACGGGGCTTTTGCCTCGCCCGTGCCGAGGGCCACAGAAGGGACCGTCGCACGGGCTCTTCTTTCTTCTGTCTTCTTCTCTTTTCGTCCTTCATCTCTTGCCACCTGAGCACAACGTTGTGGTTCCGGCTGTAAGCCGAGTAAATCATCTTAGATCGCTGTTGATTGTCTAAGTTTCGGAAACAGCGCGACAATACCAATATAATAGTTACCTTATCGGAAAATTATAAACATTTTGCGAGGTCTATGAGAATAAAGTGAGTAACGACGGATAATTGCATTCAAAGTTTCGATTGGGTATCAGTGTCGTTTTCCGTGATACAGCCGCACAAGATTGCGAGCGTCGTAACTACGGTAGTTTGTACCTCTGTGGTCGCTCATACAAACGAGAACCGACGTTGTAAACACGTCGCGACAAACCATCCTGCTACCCACCAAGTCCAGACTGCGAACGAAATTCAGTGCAACAGATATCTGTGAACGAAACTCGATGCAACACCACCGAGTCTGGACGAATGCACAGAGACTCACGCCGTGAAAACGTTATAGCCTATGCTCGCGGATACTCCGTAGACTATAAAATATAAATCTTGCACACATCTAGCGATAGTAGTACTGTATAGGCTGTAGTAGGCTGGACAGTCTATGGGTCCACTGACAGTGGTTGTAGATTGATATTTTCGTAAGACACAAAATGGCTAGAATTCTCGACAGTCAATATTAAATAGAGCTGTTCATCATAGGTTATGAAGTAATTCAGCCTTATTTTACGGCAATTTGTTGTGGTGTTATCTAGCGATTAGCTATAATTCTAAAAGGCTTCAAGTAGGTATAAGATCATTTTTTTCTGTTAAAGGACCGTAAAAGAACTTCAACAGTTTGTAATAATGTTTCATTGGAAATACCCGGCATGTATGTTTGAAAATACTTGTGTTTAATAAATACGTATATTCTCTTGAAATTTGCTGAAATCACAAAAAAAAAAACTTTCTGGAAAGAGCACCCGCCTAGTTTCCAAAGTGGTGAAAGAGCTAAAATTGCTGTGAGATGCACGGATACCTGAATATTTGATATCCTTATCTCAACGCGTGCCTGCAAGGAACCTTTAGAAAAGTCATTCAAAAGAAAAGCAACCCTAAATGACTAAATATTAATGTATTAAATTTGAAGGCGTTTTTTCCCAATAATTTGGGAGATCTTTGCTTTTTTCCGACCCTGCAGTAAATCATCGGCACTTTTTGGACCGCTTTTGTCTTACGAACAGTAGGCCTATACCATTTTAAGTTTCGTTCACTGGACTACGTACGAAGAGACGTGTCGTTCTCAACATCCTTGTTTGTGGATTCGGGCCAGGTGTTATTTGTCATTAATATGTAGCATCACTATGAGCTGATACGAACTTGCTCAGTATACTCTTCTTATTCTTGAACGTATTTATTCATAGATGCAGTGCGTTTTGTCTTTAGGTCTATTTGTCATGTCTCATTGGGACCATGTCGTCTATGGTAATGAAATTCCTACCATAACCATTCACCGGCCAGGCGCATTTCAGGGTCCACTTTCAAGTACTGTTAGTCCCGATGTAAATTATTGTTGATGAGCTCATGGATGAGCTCATACTGTTAGCGGGTAAAAACCAATGCTCTGTCTTTCGAACAGATGAAATATTATCGTTCACGTATATTCTATATGGCAGGACGCATGCCTAAGGAAACATCGACGTGTACTACGAGCACGCTGTGCAGTGCGAGGGAAACTGTTGAGTAGAGAGAGAAAGTTGGTCAGGGATGCTTGCTGTATCAAAGATGTGCGGCTTGCAACACTCTGGTATTATGCTCTGATCCTGCTGTTGGTGATACAAGAGTAACAAGGCGAGTGTTGCCTCAGAAGCATGGGTCTTGATGTGCTTTCGACTCGTTCACAACGATCGAGATCACCTTATTCTCTTGGTTTTAACTTGTCCAGACCTCAAACGTGGCTGTTTCGAGCGTAAACGGTATGCGATTACTACCTGAAACTTGATGCAGCAGCAAACCGGAGGCCTGCGATTGAAATCCCTCGCATGTTGTAGCTATGCAAAGTAGTTTACATCGATTGCTGCGTGCGAATCGAGGACTTTTTTAATCGTCAGTTTCAATGGCCCAATGATTTCTCTCTTGCGGAATCTTCCACATGTTGCTCACAAATGAACTCGGGGTCCGCCAAAGTATGGCGTTAGAATAGGCAGTCCTGCGGCAAGTGGCCCATACGTTGTCATAAGTTTAATTTAAGCACACTTGACTGAAGAACTAGCGGAGTTGACGCAGGAAAAAGTTGATCCACGCTTGAGCCATAGCCGGCCCTAATCCTCTTCGGCGCGGGTCAAGTTCTCTATTGCCGTCACGAGCATCGCAGCATGCCAGATAGAAGTAATTTTTCTTGAGCAAATTGCTTCCTACTCTTACAACTTAGCTTCATCAACTTTGTACAGTGCAACAATTTCTTGGTTTCCTTTTGCACTTCGCTTTTGACATTCAAAAAGGGAACTACTCGCACTAGATGGGGTTCACCCTGTTTTAACGCGGTATATATGTCGTATTCCTACATGGGTTCATCACGCCCCACAGTGTTCCTACGGAAAAAGGCGCCTGTAGTGAAGTAACACAAGTTGGCTTAATGGGGCTAACCCTTTGACAGAATGTGTTATCAATTAACCATTGCCTCTTGTATAATGAAAGATCCTACCTGGCAAAGAATGCGCGCTCACACATCCAGTAAGTTTGTAATGTTCCGAAGATGGTCTCAACACTTACGTAAACCGTTAGGTGTTGGGAAGAAAGCTCAGCAAAAACCCAAGATTGTGCTGACTAATGCAAAACTGGCGAGCAAGTGTGGCGGCGTGGGGGCGCACTGCCGCCGCGGTGAAAGGGTACGCGACTCAGACGCGCGTGCTGTGTTGTGACTCCGCGGGCAGCCTCATTACGCCTGCCAGTGGCACTTGCTTGTATTGCTGACTTGCAGTTTTTGTTGGGGTATGTCAGCAAAATTCTGGTCAGTGACTTCATTCAGTCCGTGCTAACGCGCTTACTTCTGTAGCAGTTTTACTTCAACTGTATCTGTGGATGACGTTGCAATGCCTGTTGCTACTCCTAGATAGTAGTGGAGGGTTGTGTTGAATCTTTCCATAGCCTGTCTATACTCTGGTACGTGCGTGCTGCTGTATTGTAGACAATAGGTAATCATATACTATAAACCGCTACACAAACTGCATTGATAAAATCTTTGCTCCGTTCATGACTTTGGAAGTTTTTTTATTGGGATGCTGTATATTACTAAGAATTCGTATTTCTAACACTTGAGGAGTGTAACTGTATCAGTTATATTCATAAACGTTGACTTGCGCTCTTGTAAGCTGCCGCAGTGCTCGAGTTTTATAGCTACCCGTGTGTTATCTTAGCGAGACCTCATTGTACGAGTACCTTGTGTGTGACTCCGTTGGATATTGAGGAAATTAATTTTTATGACATGTCGTTCCGTCAGGTATCTCGCGATGCGTCCTATAGTTAATAAGGTTATTGTATTTAAGTTCGTCCATGTTATGTTTAAGCTATGGGGGAGTGACGCCCCCAGGTGCCTTCCATCAGTACGCACCCAACTATGTTGTCGCCTTTTGTTTCTTTTCCCCTCTGCTTTACTTTATCTTCTATAGGTACTCTTGCTTGCGGTCTTTCTTATATCCTTGCTTTTCGTTTCTATTTTCTTCGAAGGGTGTAGGTACTTACTGTACTTTAGTTAGCTACTCGTTGTTTAGCCAACATTTTTATTAGCTATATGTTTTTTTATGTCACCATCACAAAAACTAAGTGTAAAAGAAATGTCGTAAAAGAGACATCGTCTGCGGGCAGCTTCCTGATATGGTCCCGTGAGATTTTTTTGTCCTTTCAGGAAGTTCCGCCTTAAAAAAATTATGCGTCTGATCTGCTAATTTTTCTGCGATTAGCACGCGCTCGTTGTGGATTTAATAAAATTACTGGTGGGACAAAGCTTGGATATGTTGAGGACATATCCTGGTAGGGTGGTAGGCGGCTTTTCGGTGCGCTCGTTAATCGTAAGAAAGTTGCCTTTTTAAAATATATCACACAGTTAATTTTGGTCGATATTAAAGCAGCGATCCTCAATTTGTAAGTTTTTATTTACTGTGAATTGTCTCGAAAATTGAAAGTTGTCGTAATATTTGTTAGTTATTGTAAGAAATCGCGCGTGATAAGCTTATTCATGGCGTACTGACATACGCAAAGCATTTCATGTGCTGCAATTCAGTAGCTACCTACAGATGTACGTGCAGCAAATACGAGTTCTTTTGTTCTGTGCCGTTTAGTTTCCTGCTCGTCTTTCAATTCAAGTTATTGGCTACCAATTGTTCAGGTAACACAAAAAGTCTCCCTCTACTGCGCAGTTTTGTGGTAAAATTCCTTACCGTCTTGTAATGGGTGTACGGGTAAGTAAAAAACATGTTCCATCGTAGAGACAAGTTTTTACTCAATTGGAGATGCGGGAACTCAGATAATCCGTGTGTGCGACGCGTCAGATGCGTGGGGCATTAGATATGACGAAATTTATAGAGAGGCCGATGGTGCAGCTTTTGGTTTTCCCCATCCAGTGTCGCTTTAGAGTAGTGTTGCTCATTCTGCTTTGTTTTCCCCAGGAGTCGATTAGTTCTCTCCGTAAGTCATAATTCACATCCATCTTTATATAAACGCTGTCATGTACGTCCTATGAGTACAGTAATTCGTTTTCTACTTCACTACCTCGTTCAGTCGCGGCAACAAACTCTCTGCAAATTGATCCTTGCGTGCCCTAATTATTCGCCCATATTCTGCCCAATGCTTGAGTGTTGAGTATCGGCATCGCAGGCACTGACTACTACGGATAATTATTTCCTGCGCAAATAAAGAACAAAGGTCAGCTTGGTGGTGCAAAGTACAACTCTCTATCGGTGAAGATTACTGTGCAGAGAGAGCGCTTAGTGTTGCATTTTTACTAAACTAAAGCTCGAGTTTATAGCCAAACTGGCCGCCTGCTGCTAATGAAACGGCAGAACCTTGGCACAGAGAGAGAGATGTGGTCTTATATTGAAGTCGAAGGCGGGTGGTCAACACAAGGCCCTTAGGTACGTTACTCTAATTGAGCTTGGCTCGCGACCCAACAAATTCTTCCGACATTTGCTTGGCTGCAGAAATTTTGTGGCTTTACCCTGTTCCTATTCGATCTTGAAGCTTTACGTCGCGTCTTTGTGCTTGAATAGCTCTGTTTACTGCAGAAGTGCTGTTGAATTTTTGAGCTTTGTCCAGGTCGCAGTATTTTTCTTCCTGCGTCAAGAGATCAGCATCTTTGTAATGCCAGTGATATAAATTTTATTTCGTGAACTTTGGAATTAGATTAATCCTGAGCTCTATTGGGTGAGACCTGAAATAACTGCTGTGCGTTGGGAACGCAAATGTTTTTTTTGTAAAGCACTGTGCAAACGTACCGTAATTCATGTGCGCTGCACCACAACGATTACTACCACTCGCTGCCTTCACTATTTCATACATTATGTATAGTTTTGAGGCAATTTGTCTTCATTACTAGAGCTATATCAGAGTGCATATCTTCGTCAAGCAAAGCAATGTTAACCAAAGATTCAAATTTGTCATGAAACCAGGATTTTTTATTTTATCATCACCAGAAGTTGGTTGTTGGTGTCTCTTGACATAACAGTTCCTGCAATTTTCTTGAAGTCCCATCCGTAGCTTTTTCAGTCATGTTCTGACAAACACCCAAGACAAACTCACAAACGAACAAGCCAATCGTCACCAAAATTTGATCATTTGTGCTTTTTAACATTTCTAACTAACCCTGAAAATTTCATGAAGATCCGACCTCAACTTTTTGAGTTATGTTACCATGATAAAATATGCAGACGAACAAACAGTTGAACGGATCTTCACTAATAGTTAATAATTTTAATCTGTTCCTCCTAGCATACCTAAGATTCCCTGTAAATTTTATGAAGGTCCGACCATAACTTTATGATTTATCTTGATGACAGACAGAGACAAAAAGACCAACACACTCTGACAATAACAAAAGTTACATGACCTCATTGACGGAGATCATCATTACTGTCTTTCAATAGTGTGGCGTATTGAAGTACAGCTCCTAATCTCGTCAGTTTATGTGCTGTGGCATTTTTTCATCTTCTCGATCACTTAGGGGCGCATGATGGGTCACACTTTGTCGTCGTAGGATTATAATGTTTGCTGTCTCAGGGTCTCTTAATTGTAGATAGGCCTTAGCTAGTCCTTCCGATATCTTTCTTTCGTAGTCGCATTGCGTTGTCCGTCTTAAACTTGAACTAATGATATTTTGTTCTTTCTTCTGTTTCCTGACTTGCTGTACCATTTGTGGTGATTCAGGGCATGTAGGAACACCCCGTACATTTTTTCCACGATTCTCTAGCCGCACTGTATTTTTCCTTACTTGATTTGCCGGTTTACGCATCCAAGGATGCCTGAAGTACTCACTATTTCTTTTAATTGTCAATGTCATTGTGTTGCGTGTTGGATATACAGATGATACTCCTTCGCGAAATTTCAATCTGAGAAATTAATTTTGCAAGGAGGTACCTAGCTATTGGGCTGAATTGCGTGACAATCGGCTGGCCTTTACGATGGGGAGGAAAGGTGTATTGCAGCTTCCTCTCTCGCAGTAGAACATTATTTGTGGTACCAAGTTGAGTTTACAGAATAACATCCTTGTATATTATCTTCGTGATTATATTCCGAACAGTATTTAGTGCGTCTAATGTTGCGCTTGAGAAAAAAATGCTTGTCGACCCTCTAGCTACGGCTCTGTTAACAGTATAATGGAGATGTAAAATATTTGCCTTGAAGGTCACAGAGGACGCATGAGCGGCAGATCATGGAAGCGACTGTAGGACAATAGCTATCTAAATCGCACCGGCAGCCTTCGCATTTACTTGGCTTCGTTTATCCTCGTCCGCAATTGTTTCTTTTTTCCCTCTTGCTGACCTCGATTCTTCGATGCATCCGTCAATTTGTGTTGTGAACAGTAAATAAAATAATCATGATAGAATTCAGAAAGTCTTCCCCAGTTCAGTTCTTTATGCACTCAAGATACTTGAATCCTGTGCCATGTCCTAGCATGGTGGAACATGAAGATGAATGTTTAGTTGCTAAAACTGGAAAAAAGTGACTAATGATCGATGGTTGAAAGTGTGCACCGTTAGACGTGCGTTGAGATAAGGCTAGTGTATGTGTTCTGCGCGTTTGGTGGATTTGGGCGATCGATCGATCGTGCTGCGCGTTTGGTGGATCGTTCAAATTTTTAAATGAAAAAAAAACAGTCCTTGCCTCCCCTAACCTACCCGACATTAAACTCGAATATAGTCCAACTTACACGAAATTACGGCCTAATACCTACAACATCTACCTAACGCACAGCGCGATCGATCGATCGCGCAAATCCACCAAACGCGCACATCATATGCACCACAGGCTTGTCGAATATGTATCGAACCAACCTTCTCTCTTTTCCGTTTTCACCTTTTCACTAGCGCAAAATTCAACAACAGTCTCTCGCCTATCCCAAAGTCCGCGCGCATCTCGAGGAAGTCGTATAAACAAGTTGCTGCCCGTTTGTGCACCACGTGGGCTTCGTGTACCCGATTCTCTCTCTATATATCTGCACCCTCTGTGTGCTAGGCTGACAGCTTTGGACTTTGCTCCCCGGCTCGTTTACTGATCCCGGCACTTTGGACTTTGGACCTCACTCGTTAACTCTGAACTTCACCAGGGCTCGGTGACCTCGCTTTGTAGGGACCGCGGCGGCGAGAGTTGGCAGCACCCGCGTCACGGGGGCGGGGGCTGCCACGCGAGAGATGTTCCTGCAATTTACTTACAGCTGTGGAGATCCGCGCGTATATGGTGACGTGTGTACTCCACCAGTCCACGGCTGTCACAGGGCTGCTGACAGCTGATAAGCTTGTGTGTAGTCTGAAGGTCTTGCCGTGTATTGCAGAAATCTTCTCAGAGGTCGGAAAATGGGATAATTACCGTATGTCAAATGTTCATCATACATTCATTAAAGTGTAGCTGTTGATTCATAGTTTAGTGTTAGTTCCATACGGCACTACCACTGGACAACGCCTTTGTCTGGTGCTGTTACCAACGCACTAAGATTAGATATTTGAAATTTAGTTGATAACGTACTGTTTATAATTGTCTGACGTGTGGTTATTACTCAATTTCCGTAGTAGCACATTCTTAGGTTTAGGTGTTCGAGACGCGCACAAAAGTTAATTTAAGATCAACTGTTGTAAACAATTCAATACTGAGTGGCATTCGGAATGTCGCTTCAAGTTAGGAGTGAAGCAGCCTCATCCTGCCGTTACTGCATCCTTCAGTACGTGTCGCTGCTGCATGTGGCCGCATATTATATGTCTGTGGACCAGCTCTGCTCAGTCCGCCTGTCAGTCACCCAGCGTGGCCTGCGGCGGTGCGTGTAATTCCTCAGCAGCACGCAACCTCACGTCCTCAATGCCGCGCGCTTACCCCCCAATTGTTACTTGATCTCTTGTATTGCGTTGTGTGTATTGCATTGGTGCGCCTCCGCTCACTGGTGGTGCCACTGGTGCGTGTGGCTGCTGGGGTTCTCGTTACAACTGGAACATTTAGTTGAGCCTGTTACGGTATTATGAATGATGTTAAAAGATGCTAACAAAAAAAATGTACCGAACATTAGGAGGACAGCCAACCTCCGACATTGAATAAATGAATTTAAATTTAACATGCACATGACGAACAACGGTGTCTCACCTGGAAGATGGCAGCGACGAGCCTAAATTGCGGGGAAATTAAAGGCATGATCAAATCTACCTATTATTAAAATCATTGAACATTTACGCAGAAACCTAAACCACAA
>LQNS02278096.1:17552282-17563036 GCA_001587735.2 Parhyale hawaiensis | reverse complement strand
GTTGGAGCTCGGCTCTTTTCGTGGCAGGATGACATAGTTTAGTATCATCCGCAAATTTACTGATTTTACTACGGATGTTAAGATCGAGATCATTGATGTAAATTGAGAACAAAAGTGGGACAAGAACGCTAATTCTAGAAGGATTCGTAGTGCAGCAAAATTAAGTCTCATCGCGCTCAATTCTTAGTGATTTTTATTTTGGCTTTTCTGCCGGAAGGTCTCTTTTTCTCTTACAAACTCAGATGAATTCTATTGGTCTTAAGTGGCTGGTGCATTACTCCTGGCAGAGCATTTCTAACTCCACACGGCACGGCTGTTCACTAAGCCACGCCACCCTGGGCGAGCAGACGAAAAAAGAAAATAGAAGAAGACAGAAGAAAGAAACACCCGTGCGGAGGATCCCTTCCATGGTCCTCACCAGGGAGCTGTAGGATCCCCATAGCATGAGTCACTTACCACCATTCGGTGGACCACTTCACGGAGCAGAAGGAGATGTATAGAATACCCACCTAACTCAACAAACTAACCTTACTAACCTCGTCGGCTGGAGCTGCTCCCAGCTGTAATATTTCCTGCGGAATAGGCACTAGGGACTGCCCTTGTGTAATATTCCGACATGAAAAGGGCCAGCCCTTTTCATGTTGGGGAAGAAGTAGCTACACTCCTGATCAGAATTTTAAGACCACTTGAAAGTGTAAAAAAAAATAATAACAAAGTTTTAGTGATAGACGCCGTCGACTAGGGATCAGTAATTCCTAAAGGTAAAAGGTGAGAAGACGAAAACTACCTGCTGTAACAAATTTTTGTCAAATAATGAGTGTTTCAGTTTATCAAAATTATAAGACCAGGGTCGCAAGTGTTTAGTTCTAGGGTAATTTCTGGCATTTTGGATCAGTTACAGGCTTGCACTGATAGTGTGAAGGTGTCACTATACCCAAGCAAGCAAACTCCGAATGAATACGTGGTTGAATTGAACTACATAAGCAAGGTTTGTTGCAGCGTGCAATGGTAGCTGATATTCAGTGCAGTAAAACTGTGATGTGCAACTTCCTAAAGGACCCTGAGAGTGATGGAACAGCAAAATCTAGTGGAAGACCGACAAAAATTTCCCCTGCATTGAGTAGAAGAATTAAACGGGTTATTTCTCATGACAGAGGACGGTCTTCCAGGCCAGTCAAGGCACTCACAGATACTGATTGCAGTTCACTAACCATCAGGCCACACTTACGACAAAGGGGCATGGAGAATAAAAAGCGTCTGTGAGGTCCTCTGTTGTTTTCGCGACACAAGGTGGCCAGTTTAGAGTTTGCTCGAGAGCACCAAAAGTGGTACATCGGATAGTGGTCTTGAGTTTTCTTTTCTGACGAAAAAGTTCAATTTGGATAGCCCTGATAGCTTCCAACGGTACTGACATGACAAAGAGATGCCTTCTGAAATATCTTCCAAGCATCACAGCGGTGAAGGCTCCGTTGTGGTGTGGGGTGCATTTTCCTACAGGGAGCAATGAAGCTTCAGGAAGTGCAGGGTTATCAAACAGCTGCTGTATCGGCATGTTACAAAGATCATCTATGTGGACGGAGGGCCCTCGAGTGTGTGGTGATGATTGGTTTTCCAACAGAATAATGCAGCAGTCCACACTGCCCGCCAGACTATGACCTTCTTACAAGAAAATGGGGTCCCTGTTTCACGTCATCCAGCATGTTCGCCAGCTACCCAATAGAAAATATTTGGGATGGATGGCGAGAGATGTTTACGGAAATGGTAAATAATTTGTGACGGTAAACGAGCTTCGTGATGCCATCTTTTGGACCTGGGAGGACAACATTCCTCTAACCCCCATGGAAACCCTCATTTTTAGTGTGGCGCAAATAAATTTTGGGGTTATCAACATAAATGGAGGCAGTACTCATTACTAAGTTCAAACTTTGCACACCTCAACGTCTTTGTCGAAAGGTTACCTGCGATTTCTGTTTGTGGTCTTATAATTTTGATCAACTGAAAAACTCATTATTTGAGAAAAATCTAGATTTCTTAATTAATTGTTGCAGCAGGTATTTTTCGTCTTTCTCACCTTTTACCATTAGGAATTATTGATCCCTAGTCGAAGGAGCTTATTTCTTTATCACTAAAACGTTATTTTTTACATTTTCAAGTGGTCTTAAAACTTTTGAGCAGGAGTGTAGGCCCAATATGGAAAAGTGTCTGGTCCTCCGGCTGTGCTGAGAATATCATATCCTTGTGCGGGGGCAATGGGGAGTTTAGTTATGAAAAAGAGAATGACTATAGTAACTAATTTTTGGGCTACGCTGAGGATTCAGTAACTCTTTACAAGTATTGTGGAGGAGCTCAGCTTATAGGTGATGAATGTATGTAATGAATGCCTTTTTTCCTCTCATGCTAGACTGAAGCATCAGTGTGTAGAAATGGCACAACATTTTATGACTTATAGTTATACACTAGTGCATATTGTATGCACAACCTACTCTTAATTGCTAGTACGGTAGGCTTGAAAGGAGTCGACACAGCCTACTCTTAATTGCTAATATGAGCAGGCGTAGCACACGGGGGGTCCCTATTAACAATCTCAGCCTTAGCAAAGCTTTCAAAAGATTCTCTTCCATGTCCAGCTTTTTTTCCCCCTCTTGTAGCAATCCTTTTATTCTACTTCGTATTCCCCAATTGCTATTGCCTCAATTCCTTGATGCTGTGATCTTGTGCGCACGGGCTCCTCGTCATACTAGCCACACCCCGAACTGCCTGCTTGTCCGTTGTACTCAACCTTCCATTCTGTAGATTACCATCGCCGTAATACGTAGGCCGAAACCTTCAATGTCCCTTGCTGCCTATATGCAAGTCACTGCAGCTCCTTTACCTACTCCCCTTAAGTTACTTCCCCACCTTTGAAAAAAATCTGGTAGAAACCCGCGAGCTGCGACTGAGGCCCACCACCCCATCACATTGATGACCGCAAGTCAGTACGAAGGTCATCAGTACAGTCGGTGTTAATCCCCTCGATATGCGTTGACTTGAAAGCCCAATTTCAGGATCCTTGATCGGCCGGGAAGATGCAGGAGATCAAGTCAGCCTTGTTTGTTTTTAGTCATTCTTCCTAGCTCCGCTTCGGTCGTTCTGAGGCTCACCCATGCTTTGTGGTTCTACCCTCCCTTGATACCTTAGCTTGTAATTTTAACAAAGATACCAATTTTATCTCATGACACTGACTTCGGCACCCCAGAGGTGTGATGTAGAACCTTAGCTTGTAATTTTAACAAAGATACCAATTTTATCTCACGACACTGACTTCGGCACCCCAGAGGTGTGATGTAGAACCTTAGCTTGCAATTTTAACAAAGATACCAATTTTATCTCATGACACTGACTTCGGCACCCCAGAGGTGTGATGTAGAACCTTAGCTTGCAATTTTAACAAAGATACCAATTTTATCTCATGACACTGACTTCGGCACCCCAGAGGTGTGATGTAGAACACCTGGGAGTGCCACCTCAACACGCCGATCATCGATAAAACTTTCATGTTTACGTATGGCCGTGGTACCCTACTGCCCCAGACGCTATGTTTCCCATGCCCCCCCCCCTTAAGCGTGCGGTCCCACCCAGCGTCTGCCAGTCCGATATGATAAGCCCTCAGTTTCGTTTTGATAAGCGCTGCTACACTTCCTTGATATCTGCGCGTGTTTTCCCTTTCTCCTGGGGCTTCTTCCTAATCTACCTTCTCCTCGTATTCTAATGTCGTATAGTCTCATATTTGTAATATTGCGTAGTTTGTGTGGCTCATTCGTTGTAGTCATAACTAGAGCACTCTGAGAGCGCATACCTCCGCCAAGCGAGGCAACGGTAGCATAATATTCAAATTGGGTCTGACACCATAATTTGCTTGAATATCCGTTCATAACTTTTTGAGTTATACTGCTAACAAACGAAACGACAAACATGAGTCAAACATGCAAACGAACACACCGATCTGCAACAAAATTTAATCATTTGTCTTTTAACATTACTAACAACCCCTATAAATTTCATAAAGATCCATTCAATATTTTTTTGAATTATTGTGCTAACAAGCATAAAATTAAAAATAGTGACAAACGATCGAACAAACAAACGGATCATAACCAAAATTTAGTCATTTACTCCTAGTGATGTACCTAACAACTCGTGTTAATTTCATGAAAATCCATCCATAACTTTTTGAGTTATGGCATTGAGAAAAATGAAGCAGACAAACAAACGGATGGACATATCCTCACCAAAAGTTAGTAATCTGTTCCTCCTAACATACCTAACAATCTCTGTAAATTTCGTCCAAATCGGTTCGTAACTTTTTGAGTTATCTTGGTGACAGATAGACAGATAGAGAGACAGACAGACAGGTAGACAAACACGACGAAAACATAACCTATTCGGCGGAGGTAATTAGTTCGCAGGATCGGACTGGCGGATTCCGACTCCTGCCCCGAGTGCCACCGCGCCCCCCATACCGTAAACCACCTGTTTGAGTGTCCCNCTCTATGGGACAGCCCTCTATCTGTGCATGACTTCTTGTCTTCCCTACCCTCCTTCTCATACCTTCCGCCACACGCCCGACCCCCTCCGGAGCCGCCCCCTACGTAACTACAACAACAACAACAACAGTTCGCAGGGTTTGAACCTTTTCTGCTGCCTAGGCGTTCTCGTTCAGTGACAGGTTGTTATTTCGTTTCCCGGGCCTGTATTTTCAATTAATTTCAATCTTCCAGAATGAAGTGGTTAGACTGTGGCTTAATTGAGTTCTTCATCAATATGTGTTTTGTGTTAAGTACTCCTTATCTTGAGAAGCTGAACTATATAGATTGTTATATAGTCGACTCTCCGCTCAAAATGTCAAATAGGTCCTATAGCTGATGGATGCAATTTGAATAGAAGTTTTTTCTCCACTGACATAAGGTCCTCAAACAGGCATCTAACTGCTCGTGTTGTTATAATGAATGTGCTGATCAGCGACAAGAGCAAATTTATATTTACAAATATACGGGGCCGATGATCACTGAATTTAGGACACCAATCTGGCCTAAAACTGTTCAAGATTAATTATTCTTTTACGATGGCCTACGCTGCTGAAAGTGTTTCTTGCTGACAATTGAATAAGTGACTTGCTGGCACCCTCAGAACATACTTATTTTTTGTTCTTCGCTCTGTTAAATAGAAAAGATTCAAGTGTTATCAGTCAGCCGAAGGAACTGTTATGCTGGAGCGGACTTTCTTGTATGCTGTACAGTCTGTGGATGAGCTGATTGCAAAGTTTATTACAAGCGCGTAGAAATGCAGTGAAGCAGGAGTTTTGTGATACCGATATTCGACACGTATAAATGCTGGTATTAATAATGAACACAAAAAACGATCGCCCAGCGCTTCTGCTCCTTGGTCTACCCTTACAAACATCATTTGATGCTCATTAGTTTTTTTTTTGTTAGTCTACATCTCCTGCTATTTTATTATCTGCTCTAAGTGCGTCAATGGACCTTCTGCTGCGTCACTACGGTAGTGGACAACAAACAATCGAACTTGGATGCACACAATCGATCCATGTTGTGGTCATCACTGTTTTGCCCTCTGGACCCTGACGCGTCTGAGGAACTATTTTAGGCGCGATACCCAAGCGTTACGTGCCGTTCCGCGGACTCTCGGTAATGTCGGCAGAATGGTGGCTATTAGCTATAAAAGGACGCCGTCCATTGCTTAATAATGGACCTATGGCGAGAGTCCCACCGCTATCACATACTCAATGGGAAGGTAAACAGAGTTTCTCTTGGACGACCCTTGTCGTCATTTGCCCAACCTTTGTCGGTGTGTGGGGCCGTTGCTAGCAACGCATCTGACAGTGATTATTTTTTTGGCATTTGCTACTTTTGCTCTGTTTGAAGAACACGAAAGTTAACCTGGGACTCGTCTGCACCGATATTACTACACTGTACAGTCAGGAGCCAGCCTCTAGTTCAGAAGGCATTGAAACTATCCTGGTATGGAACTGTGCAGCGCCCCCTCCCCCCCACATGAATACCCACGAGCCACCACTGAATATAACGCTAATTTATTCTATCTCTACTACATTGTATTGCCTTACATTCGCTGTATTGTCCCTGCTCATGTCATTTAGGCAATATGTGTCATTTATTATGTTTGTTACTATTGAATTATTTCGCTATATGTACTCGAGAAAAAGGCTGATTTCGTACCGCTCACACAATAAATACGCCTGTGCCCTAAAAAATTGCTGCCGTGTGACATTCCAACCATGCTCAATATTTGCTCAGATTGGGGCAAGGCTAATGTATGTAGAAACCCTGGGCCGCCAGTGATCCTTTCACACCGTAGTCTTCGGATGCCGCATATATGCATTTATTGTCCGTCAGCCGCCGTAGAATTATGACATCATGATCCTCCTCTGGGGACATAAGATGGGCCAGAGCTAGGTACGCCCATCTGTCACGCCCTTTGTTACGGGACACTGGATGTAGATATAAGCGGTTTGGGTTCTGACGTCCCGGACTGCTCCTAAAAGGGGGAATAAGACTCAGGCGAGTAGCAGACTGTGTACTTGTGGATTGGGTTGAGACACAGATATTAAACCGTTAGGCGTGAGGGTCAGGTACGTCTCACGTAATGATCTCCAACGGCTCTGAGCTGACCGGCATAAGTGTCAGTTGCTTCTATAGACAGGTCGCACAAAGGAGTGCAAGGGAGTGCCTGCGCTGCGCCAGCAGACATCCCTGATTATTTGGAACAGCGCCCCCAAGGAGACCCCTTAGGTTCCCTCAGCTTTCGCTAGGTCTCTGGGACGTCTGTGTTGCCTACATTACTTCCTTCCAATTTGTTTTCTTATTTATCTACTCTTCCTCATCCTTCCCGACTTGCTGTTCCCATGCGCATTGATTCCGTGTGGGAGCACCCTCGTTCGGGTTGAAGGGTTTCACGTTTCTGTCGACATCCTGCATACCCCCCTCGCTTTCCTCTCTTGATACGCCGTAGACGTGCCTAGGAAGGCTTAAACATCCTCTTAACCTTTATTTACTCGGTAATTTCTTATCCCTTCTCCTTTTTTTTCTTCCGTCTCCATTTCCCCGACGTTTCACCATAAGCATTTCACTGTTAGTTAGGTTAGCTTTAGCTTACATCCGCATACTGTTTCTTTTTTTCCTTTCTTGTGACAATTTAATTTTATACCATAGCCTAGCCCATGTCTAATGTACCTACACAAGTGTTGAGCAGCTTACACGATCGACCCGCAGGTGCTGCCGGCCACATCTCACAAGTCCTGGCGACCTGACGGTGCGGTGACGCTGGCTATGGACGACACAGGACCGGGTGCTGCCACCCCCGTGTCTGTCCACACGCTCCTTCGCACCGCTGCCCTCAGCCACCCCAACCACCGGGCTCTCGCTGTCAAGAGGGACGACAAGTGGAAGTATGTCTGCCTTGAATGCCCTTCTACATATGTGCCTCTTTTGTGTCTTTCGGCTTGTTATCTCTAAAAATAAATTACCGATACTGTGGATAGTTTTTCGCGTCGTCTCTGAAAGGTACCTATAAATTAAATACTGTTTTATTGTGTTTCGGGGTGTATAAATAAAGTGGGCCTATATATAATTAATTATGAGAATAATAATTGAATGATTAAATGCATTATATGTTTTCCAATCTGTAAAAGCTGATTACGAATGATCCAGTTGATCATTCTCGGAAAATAGCGCATGACAGAATTGTGACCATGAAATTATGAAAACGCACTTAAGCTAAACATGTCCCCAAGAGGCGAGCTATTCCCCAGCCTATCTAACTAGAAGATTAGCGATTGGGTCTCATACTGCAGCTGGATCAGTAAAACACACGTAAAGATCTCACTATGTATTGGAAAAAGAGCAAGGAAATTTAATACCAAGAGGCAACCGCATGAAAGCAAGAATTAAATGAGCTGTTTTGACACACTTGGATACAAATTTCAATCACAACTGATTCCGATCATAATTGAACACTTCACAAGTACTCTGGAAATATACCTGTAGATTCGCACGTGAATATTGAAAGGTTGAGAACCAACAGGGGACACAAATTAAGCAGTCGAAATATTGAGCCAGGTGGCAAAAACTGTGCTCTGAGACAGCGAAGATGTAATACAATGCATGTAAACAAACATTTTATCATATCGATGCTGTGTTTACGAGAACTCCGGGAAAAAGACCACACTGGCTATGCATGTTAATCATTCATTTCTTAAAACATTTTGTTGACCCTTCAATTCGTATTTTAGACCGCACAACCTTTAGGTTACATAGATAGCTGACTCACCAGAGATCAGTGCGTGCTTCCGCACGTATAAAATAACTCGTTTCACCACATGAAATATAAATGCATTACAATATTAGCCTGATTTTATCATTATTATCTAATGTTAAACTAAGCCATTTTTAGATATTTCATTTTTTAAGCACGATAAGAATCCCATGAACGAACTACAAGCTTCGTTATCGTTTATGTACACACAGTTACATTTCTCTAAGCTTAAGACATAGCGCTATATCGCAAAATGAACCTTTTCTGTCAGTTTCTCTGCAAAAATTCCACTTCCATCATACTCCATTTTAGTTGGCTAATATCACCGATTACACTCTCACGTCGTGACTTTGACCCTACTAAATGAGCTCACTTGATCTTAAAAATACACGTAAACATGTGAATTTCTATCACTCACTGCGGGAAACATTGACCTGCAGAGCGGCATACTGGAGGGGCAACCCGCAAATCTGTTTCGGTGCACATTAAACACTCAACTTCCGGACACCAATAGTGTTCCAATTTTTGTATTAAACACATAACCTGGACACAAATTGTGTTCCATTTACCTATCCGCTGCAAAATGCAGAACCGTAGCCTCCTGGCGGACTTCTCTTGATCTCTTCTAATAACCATCTTGCGCTCGAATGTTCGCTGCCTACTGGAGGAAGACTTGCTCATCTTTGAAACTTCATTGGACACTCGCGGCTATCGCTGCTCATAGCAATATACCGTAGCTGGGGCACTTGACGTTAATATGTAGGTGCTTTATAGCACCGCGGCAGTGTTGAAACATCATGCACTCTAAGATTCATTTTAGTTTTACTTAGATATTTTGGGGGCACTCAGTTTTTCCAAATGGAAAGAAGCGCGGTCATACTGAAAAGCTACACAATCTGTAAGTGTGGTCTAACACAATGTTCGCCAGGTTGAATTGCATCAATCATTGCACTGAAAAATTCAGGGTGGCAATGCCCGAAACTCAGATTTTGGACAGATTTAGGTTCGTGCACTACAGGGAATCACTTAAGAATTAAGAAACCGTAATCACACTACGATGGCATAAGGCTGCAACTGGTCAATCAAGGGATCTTGTTAATCATTCCTGGGAGAGATGCACAATCTGAAGGGGTTGTGTAACACAGTGTTCGCCGGGCTGACAAATTCAATCACTTAACCAAAAAATCAGGACGGCAATGCTTAACACATACACACAACAGATGAAGGTTCGTGCAACATAGCAGCCCTTTAGATCTATACACTCTGCGAGTAAAGGGAGTCAAGTTCTGGTATTGTACACAATTGTTGTTAGACAGCGCACGACACTGAGTAAATGCCGAGTACCGTGCCTACAGCCCACTGGGACTTTTGAGCTAGGGGGAAAGGAAAGGCGACATTTTCCCCACATAGCAGAGCCAAGAGGCGCCTTGCCCCTTAGCAGGGGAGGGCAAGAGAACAGGAAAATATGTGCTTGCTCTGAGCTCTAAGCTATAACTAACTCTATTCTACAATCTATCCTGTACATATTAAGTATTAGTCTACATCTTTCCCACACTTTGGTCGTGGGCCGAGCCCACAGTTTGTTTACCTAAGATTAGAGCTCAATGCTGCATCTACGCTGATACGGAGCAGATGTCTCAACTGCTAGTCTGCTACAACGGCTTCTCGCGTCTAACATTGTAATTTTGAGCTCGAATTTTGAACACTACATTCTTACTTTGTAGACCTATTTTCTTGAGGTATTTATTACTTTCCTATGTGTATACGTAGTCGTGCAAATCTATATTTATAATGTAGGCTACATATTTTTTCATTTTGCGAATCTGTTTTCATAACAATTGTTTGAGTAGCGTGTTTTCATTTACCAATCTATGTAAAGAACGTTGTGCTGTAGAGAGCTAATGTGGTTCTTCCGACTGAAGATTCCTTTGCTCACCATTGTAAACTGATCACATTCAACTTATAGAGTGGCTGTCTGTGGATGCACTCTCTGATTTCTTAACACCCTCAGCATTGCCATGCTACACTTGGCCGTATTAGGCCCGCTGCAGACGCTAGTCCTTTCGGCAGGACGTCCTATGTTTTTACTGCGTATGAAAGAAAACTCGGGGCATATGATGGTCGCTTCGATAGGCATCGGTCGTAGGACACGGATCCTGCATGTTTTACTTTTGACGAAGAAAAGCGCGTCTCCGGGTTGATCATATCTCGCGTATATTTGCTGAGATGGAGTTTCACGCACACAATCACCTAAAAATGTATACAAGAGTAATTGTTGGAATGGCAATCGCATTTTAATTAGTATTTAAACTTTTTTTTTACCGAGGTATAAAGAATTTATTTGAGTCAGCGTCTTACAACTTGTATGGCGGTACAGTACTTGGCAACTTCCGAGTCACGTGACTTGCATTCTTTCTTATATAAAA
>LQNS02278096.1:17542003-17552186 GCA_001587735.2 Parhyale hawaiensis | reverse complement strand
AAGAATAATTGTTGGGATGGCAATCGCATTTTAATTAGTATTTAAACTTTTTTTTTACCGAGGTATAAAGAATTTATTTGAGTCAGCGTCTTACAACTTGTATGGCGGTACAGTACTTGGCAACTTCCGAGTCACGTGACGTCCCGTTCTCTATGATTGCATTCTTTCTTATATAAAATGCAATTGTGCCAATGCAGTAGTGACTTCAAGACACTATTATATTTATTTTGATTTTATTAATTATAATATTACTCTTTATGCACTTTAGCTATACATATATCGACTTTTCAATTTATTTGTGAACAAGCCAGGATCAGCTGAGAGTATCAATTGATGCGGTCAGCTCTCCTGTGTGCGGGGTCGAGACTTTCAGAACCGATGCAAGACATCAGTCGAGACTTTTATTTTTAAGGCCATAAGACTATCGTTTGCAGCGGCCTTTATGCAGACTGCCAGTCTTTGTTGCCGTTTCAAACAGGGCTGTGGAGTCGGACGACAAACTCCGACTGCGACTTCTGGGTTCCATCAGAGTCCGACTTTTTGGCACCAAAATTTCCCGACTCCACAACCCCGACGGTTACAAACAACGCTAGTCTGTGAAAAACAAAGTTTTGGCTCGGCCCGTAGAAGTTAAGACGAATATTCCTTACCCCTTATCTCTCGCAGGTTCTGGACGTACTCAGAGTACTACGACGAGAGTCTCGCCGTCGCCAAGGCCTTCATTTCACTGGGCTTGGAGCGATTCCACGGCGTGTGCATCATGGGCTTCAACAGCCCTGAGTGGTTCATGGCCAATTGTGGTGAGTTTCGTACGTTATCTCTTAACCCTTCAGTGCATAGTGTGCCATACTAATCACATACCAAACTGTGGTTGGTATTCCTGCTGGATCTGCAACCTCTAGTCACACGCTTCAGAACTTAACATAAAACCTTGAGTATGTCATGTCGTCTATTTTCCAAAATGTATAAATTTCTGACCCTGTAGCTCTTGTTCTCCTACTGTGCGCTCAGTGTGCTGCTTCTAGTGAAGAAGTAAAAGTAGAAATAGCAATAGTAAACGGTCGACCAGCTCTCCAGTGGTCAGAAACAGGAATTATGATTACTATATCACACTCTGCTAATGACAGTTCCAGGGACCCTTGAAAGTTCTCAGTACTCTTTAGAAGCACGCCTTTTTTTAGCTCATAGGAAACTTCATTGGTAATTCCAGTTGCCCATGAAGAATCTCCAGCAATTCAGACGATTAACTTTTTTTTACTCTGCAGTGAAAGCATATTCCATTAGTATGAATTTTATCAGTGCCAAGTATAGTCTTGTATATTTTGTCCCAGCACCTTCCGTTCTTTCTCTTTCTGCCCACCTTGCCCTTCTCGTGCATTTATTCCAACATGTATGTGTTCGTCGAAATAATCGTCCCGCTACATATCATTTCTTGGTTCCTCTTTCGCTCAAAGCAGGTTCTGTGGGAAGAGACGACTCAACAAACACTATTGATATCGTGATCAAACACTGAATGCCTTCTTATCTTTGTGGGTTTCTTTAGTTTTTACCACTTTTGAAGGACTGACGTAGCTGTACCGCAAATATACTCGATTTATCCATTGCTTGGATGCATCGGAGGCCCAGGGATATATTGATGTCAGTTCCCGCCTAATTCGACAGTATTGTATGATCTTAGTTTTTTACCTCTCAGGGGGCATCATGGGTTTAGCAAGTTGTAGCTATACAAGGTGCTAAAAGTATTAAAAAGTGTTAAAATGGACAAGGTGCTAAAATCAAGTAAAAAGTGTAAAAAAACACACTTTGCTTGTGTCATTTGTAGCCATTTCTGCGGTCGTTCATCCAGAATAACTGCTCTAACATCATCAAAAATTTGAATTGAGAAAGAAAAATATTTAGCTATGTATCAATTATTGCTACCTACTTGAGATGGTAGCACATACGGTACTTAGTAGTACTTGGCATACATGCTTTTGGCTCTAGAAAGCCTTGTATTGTGTACTCATCTCACATGCATGAATTAAGAAATGTGCTAAAATTTCCCCTCTAGCAGTGCTAAAAAATGGAAAAAAGCACTAAAATAGGAAATAGATAACCTGATAGACACCTTGGTTTAGGTTAGTTAGGTTCGCCCATCTTATCTTACGGGAAGCCCCCCCCCCCTCCAGTGGGACCCTGTAGGTTACTTTAACCAAAGCTAGGCCTTCGGGACATCTCTCTTCCGTGTCAGCTTTACTTCCTTCCAGTTTCATTATTCTGCTGACGACTCTTTGCTCTGTTTTTCCTTTTCTTTCCTGACTTGCTACGTTCATACGCGTTGATGCTGTGTGGGAATACCATCCTGCATGGGTTCCTTGTCCTCTATTAGAAGAGCATAGTACTTACGTAGGGAGGTTTAAACTTTCTTATACTACTACTAGGTACTACTGGTGCACTGGTATCAGTTCTACTCACTTTTCGTTATTATTTACCAGCCGGGTACACTAGGGTAATTATATTTACCAGCCGGGTACACCAGGGTAATTATGTTTTCATGCAAGATTGACATATGAAGCCTTAAAATTATTGATCTCGTGTAGGGGCGCTGACACTGAGCGACACCTGTGCCTGCTGATTACCATCATTGTTCGAAAGATGGGTGATTTTCAATCAAATTATGTAGTAAAGTACGGTAATATTTTAGTGCGCAGTTAGTGCAATAGTGATGTATAGAAAAGGTTATAATTATGATGTGGGCAATTGTACAGGCGCGATCTTGGCGGGCGGCTGCTCTACAGGCCTCTACACCAACAACTCTGCGGAGGCCAGCGCTGTGATCATCAACGACTGTAGAGCTCAAATTCTTGTTCTGGACAACAGTGAAACTGTGGAGAAGATGCTCGCCATCAGGCATAAGATTCCTCATGTTAAGGTGCGTTTATAGTTATTTATTCCATTTTCACATTTTTTTTTTGCATGTAAAATGCTGGTGATGTCGTTTTCAGGGCCTTGAATGTATTTGAAGGCTAGCAACCATACCTATATTTAAAGGCGTAATTAAATATAGATGTTTTTCATTTGTATTTTAGATTCATAGTCCAGATTGAGATTATCACTAGGTGCGTTCAATATACCTGGTCACAATGCGTTTCAGCGGTTTTGTTAAAATCCGAATGTAGCTTGTGAAATTATCCACTTGCAAGGCAAGTGACTCTCGTGAAACCGTTTTTGAGTAGTTCTAAGCCGCTAATCAATCAAATCAGGATTAAGCTGGGTAAGGACGTCACAGTGACTGTAGAGAATCGAACGCACTCCGAGATGATCTCAAACCGGAATACGGTTCAAAGTGACAAGTCGGAAACGCTTGCCTGGCGTGCAATAGACCTCGCTTGTAAATCTCTTATCAACCGAAATTACCTTGTCCGGTGTTAGTATTAGCGGCGACCGACACCAAAGTTAACGGTAATGGTGTTGTATTGCTATAACTTTTATATCAAAATGTTTTCACGCTTGGGCCCCGGACATTCTTGTAACCATCTCTATGCATTGTGTAGATGCTGCCCAGTGTTCATATTAGCGCGTGCTGTCCCCACCAGGCGATCGTGCAGTGGCTGGGCGAGCCCACAGCGCCTGGCGTGTTGGCCACCGTCCTGGACCACGTCGAGCCCGTCGACGTCCGGCTACTGCGGCACCTCCTCGCGGAGTCGGACGTCCGCCAGTTGGTCACGACGTGCGAGTAGATGTGAAGTCCATGACGAGCTAGTTATGGCTGTCATGCTCTTAGTAAACGTGTTTACGCTCTTTAGGGTTTTGCAGCGCTTGAACGAATGTCCCTACCTCTAATGCTTGTAGCAAGCCTGAAGGTTTTACAGCACTCTAGTTGAGTTTGGCTACAAAATACTGCGCAGCGTTTGGCCAAATAGAAATGATATGAATGCAGCTCAACTGATCACCGTGTTTCTAGCAAAATGTTACAGAGAACGAGCTTACTGCCACTTTTACAATGTTGATCATAGTGTGTGTGTTAGCTCTACTGGTAATGAAAAACATTAGAAAGTATTCGTACTTGCTTCTGAGTTTGATATCGACCAGTGTAAGTTGTGCTAGTCCGTGTCGTGATTAGCAAGTAGCTACTTGGTAACGCTCGTACCTACTTTTGTTTGTACAGTCGTAAATGGATCGAGTGAAATATAGTGTTTGTTATTTTCTTGATTAAATGATGATAGCTAATAGTGATGGTAGATATAGCTAATACTAGGAAGATAAAGTACAAATATTTTCTGTGCAGTTACATAGTAATAACTGCACTGTAGATTGTGAACAGTATATACACTGAGGATTTAAACCGTTGCTCTGCTGCAGGCACCACAGGGTCCCCCAAGGGCGTGATGTGCTCCCAGGACAACATCACCTGGAGCGCTAAGGTCTATTCTGACATGTTCCAGCTGCGGCCCTGCAGTGAGTTGCCATACAATGTCTTACGTTAGGTGTAGGGTAATTATTTCATTGCCTACAGTGCAATATTATCCTACATTGTTCAATGAAACTTCAAAGATACAGTACCTATACTCTTAGTACCTTGACAGCAACCACGAGCTACAGGTCTTGGTCCAGATGCCTTAGTGAACTAATGGTAGTTAGGCCCTATTTCAATTTGATATGGTAACTCACGGTACGGTAGTAGTTTATTGCACGGTTATTGCGTAATACTCTTAGTATGTATAGAAGTTTCATTTTCAGATGTACTGAAGTGTATGAAATTTATGCACCTACATAAGTAGTTAGTTACTTCAGTGAAAGCTAGATGTATTTCAAGAGTCCTACTGACCGTGAACAAGCTATTGATACTTCGTTTCACCAGGACACCAATGCCATAAGTGCTCTTGATTTTTGAACCGCTTTCGCTGAAAGGGGTCGTCTCGAAACCAGCAGACCCTCCCTAGTCTCAACGGGAAAACCTGCAATAGCCGTGCTGTGTGCGCACGCCACAGCAGGCATTTGCCGTTACTGCACGGCGAGACGTGCTGATCTGGGACGTTTTCTCCACGATTCTTCTCTATATATCTGTTAAATTACTCTTGCCCACCAATGTTCAGCATGGACTTAGCACCACACTAATGCCGCTTCACATTGGCAGAAGAGACGCTCATATCGTACCTGCCTCTGAACCACATCGCTGGCCAGATCGTCGACATGTACGTGTCGTTACCTCCCGCCGCCACCGTCTACTTCGCTCAACCTGACGCTCTCAAGGGCTCCATCGTCCGCACGCTTAAGGAGGTACTGCACTATGATAATACTGTGTAGAAGTATCTGCTTCATACTTTTCTGACACATAAATACACATTGGTATATTATAGATTTTTGAAGCAATTGCGGAGTGCAGTCTTCTAGAACAGGGGTGGGCAAACTAAGTTTGTCCCTTGTGTGGGACGCGACAATTTGATATTTATAATGTAGTGAATTTTGTCGTGCTGTTGAACGCTCGTACAGGGTGATGCAACTGTTAATCTGAAACGCCTGACCTAAATATTGTCTAGCGTAGACGTAGTACAGTGTTTGAAATGTGGAATATCCGATGGTCTCTGTAAGGACCAGCGCACCATTTAAACCGACGTTCTAGTTTGTCCTATAGGGTCAAGAGTTGAAGAACATCCTATTTGTTGTTGCTGTTTAGCCTCCAAGGGGGTAGGGTACATGCGCCCCCGTCCTCGACCGCATGCAGGTAATAGGTTGAGGCCTTTTGTTTATATAGCAAGAGTGCTGCAGGCTCCGGTCCTCGTTACACTGGGATTAAACAGTGCGACCGCCTCAGTCAGACCAAAAGTCCTGAAGGGATATAGTGGGAGAGGGTTTGCGTACAGTGCAGTGGGTAACACTGCACCACTCTTTGCTGCATCTGAGGGAATTTGAGTGGCACTTCGGTGCTGGCAGTCAATGCCGCAAGTTAGGCCAAATTGCAGCAGGTCAGATTCTCGAGGGAAGTGACTGTTACAACAACAAGTAACTTTGCTTGTAGCTAGCTGTACTAATTCCTTAGAACTCACTTGCTTACCTCCTGCCACCCACCAGGTGCAGCCCACAGGGTTCCTGACGGTACCGCGGTTACTGGAGAAGATCCACGAGCAGATGAAGGCGCGCTCGGCCCGCGCCACACCCGCCCAGAGGACCATGGCGGCCTGGGCTAAACGGCAAGGCGCTAACTACTACAGCGCCATGCTGGACGGCAGGCGAGTGTTGCAGCGGCTGTGACAACTCTTGCTTAACTCTGGCCATCCCTGTTCATACCTTCACTTCCTTACTAATAGCTGCTCATTTCAAAATTTTAGCTCTATTTTTACGATTGAATCGAGACGCAACAAAGCATTTACAATAAACCCTTCAAAAGCTGAAGCTTATAGTAGTGGCAGTAGCGCGCCTCGTAATGGCGGCAGAAGACCTGTGTCAGCCTAGTGTTGTCGTCTGATGACCGTTCCAGCGTCACTCATTGTATAACAGCCGTTGTTAGGACCTGCCCGAGTGCCGCTGTTGCACTGTGGTGGGTTTAGTCCTCCCTATACAGCTCAGCGTGCTTCGCTGCAGACATGTTGGCAGCGGTATTCCTTTGAGAAGCCGAAATATTATCGATCTCTATAGAGGAAACTGCCCTGCATCGAAAATGTGATGGCCCATTGAAGATGTGTATGCATGTCGGGGAAAGTAGGATCGCCACCAGGTATGACGATCTCTGTACCATACAAGGAGACTGGAGCCCTCAAACGCCCACGTGAACCGTTTGGCTAACGGTTTAACTAGCGGTTATTAAAAAAGACAGGTTTTATCATTGAGACGTTAACTTGTGGGACTGACAAATGTTCCAGCCTAATCGACTTGTTACTGACAGCAACCTATGATCAGTGCATAAAGTACCGAGCAGAGTACGGGCTAAATTGTTTGATTGTTAAGAGCAAGGATAAAGAGGCTAAGCTTTAACGTTTGATATTTCCCTGGTGCAGGAAGCTGAGTCGCCAGGAGCAGATGCGCTACGGTGTCGCCAAGGCTCTCGTCTTCAACAAAATCAAGTCTGCCCTGGGGCTGAACAGGGCGCGGCACCTCACGTGTGGTGAGTGGCCGTTGTGGACGCACATGTGCGTTAAATACGCTTTTGTTGAGTCCAATTCCGTAGGAATATAACGGCAGCATGTGAGCTAAGCATTGGAAAATTTAGGCGGCAGCGAACTTGTTAATTTTGTGCGACCATCGGAGACATCAATGCCTGGCATGTAACAGCTCACAATCCAGTGGCACATACATATTGATACTGTGCCTGCTGCTTGGTGAATCTCCTTATCATAATAAATTTAATTGAAAGTAAAAACTCTGTGTATCTCTGTCGTACTAGTCTCTTCATTCTACGCACCTCCGGGGCGGTTGCCTACTGACTCGCTCATTGTTAAACTTAGTCGGATTTAGTACTTCTAAATTGTCCGAAAAATTACAGAATTTGTCGAACGTATTACTTCCCAGTTATTGCGCGAAACGTTATATAACTTTCAAGTGTCTACGGATACTCCTTGCAGTGTCCTCTCTGACTGTGTAGCACTACATCACGTTACCTCTGAAAGTGTGCGTGCTCAAAGTGACCTCGGGTTTCACGGTTGGCAGGGTCTGCGCCGCTGAGTGCAGAGCTGGTGGAGTACTTCATGTCCCTGGATATGCCCTTCGGCAACGTGTACGCCATGTCTGAGTCCTGCAGCTTGGGAACCGTCAGCTCCATCCTGCACGGCAGCCACAAGCACGGTTCCGTGGGCACAGTAAGATCGCTAACGTTTCGTGCTGTTTTCTTGAATTCTTTTCCCACCGACACGTAAGGCGCTGTGTTGCTATTGTGAAGAGTGTCGTGACTTACGTCGCCCGTTGTGTTCACTGTGCTTGGGGTGTCGAGCTCTGAGGCATGAAGCTAGCTGTACTGTACTGAACCCTCTGTACTATAACTCGCTTTGGTGTAACTATAAAATGAAATCCATCGAGCGCTTATGTGTTGTATTTGACGACATATTCCGTAGATTAATGAATGTGCCAAGGCACGATAGTGCGCGTCCAATATTTGCTCAAAAGTTTATGAGAGCTCAGATAAGCTACATTCCTCTGCGTACCGTGTAATAATTCATTGAGTTTAATCTAATATTTCTACTAGTAGGTTATTAATAAAGATTGTTGTTGTTGTTTTTATTATTAGGAAACAAGTGGCATTTTTCCCGGACGCAGCTTTTTGGGTGCCACATTCAAGTTGCATTGTTGTATATTTACACGGACCGCAGCTTTTGATGTTCTTCAGCTCAGAACTTTCTGGGGAAACGTGCACCTCGACTCCCCTATGATCTGTACCTATGGTGTTCTCAACTCCCTGCTCTTATGTTGTCTCGAGCAGGTCGCGTGGGAAATTCCAGTTAGTTAGTCAGTGGTTTAAGCCCCCGTTTCTGCGAAGACGATGTCACAGAGGAATGACCAAGAGATGTATAGTAGGTCGATAATAACTTGGAACCTCTGAATGAGGGTGTTTCCACACAAGATCTATGCGCATGGGAACAGCAAATCGGGAAAGAAGAGGTTGAAAAGAACAAGGAATCATCAGTAGGAGCATGAAAACAGAAAGAAGCCCCATGAACTCAAACGACAGATGTCCCGAATGCCCAACTAAGAGCTGAAGTAACCTACAGATCGAGTCTCCAGCGCTGCTCCTTATAACATAAGATGGACGAACCTAACTAACATAACCTTTTGGCACATCCTATGCCCCCTTAAGAGGGCGTGAAGCCCCAGTTGTGTCACTGCCTAAAGACCCCATGGTTGCCTTAGTCGCGACATGGCTTGATGTCACGTCTTTTTCTCCATACCGACTTCGTTCTCTTTTTCTTCTCCTGACCATTGTTGCTTTTTTTTTTCATAGGTATCGTTGCTGAATTTCTGCTCCGATATTGGGTGTGCCTGCTTCCATGGGTTAAATTTTTTTTCTTGGCATCCTTTTTTTCCTTCTCTCTCCTTTCTTAGAACACAATTCCACGGGCTTGGGAGACGCAGATGACATGTGATTGATCGTCCCATGGTGCTACAAAATTAATCCAATTTGATAGAGAATGTTGAAAGGGGCCGACAAAACTGGACAAATTACAAATGTCTTAATATATGCCTCTGTCCTGCAGCCGGCTCCCGCTGCCCTGCTCACCACCCGCCGCTCGGAGCACAGCAGCAGGGACAATGAAGGAGAGATCGCCATCAAGGGGCGCCATGTCTTCATGGGCTACTACAACAATAAGGAGAAAACTGATGAGGCTGTGAGTAGCTCTCAGGTCGTATTCTTTGCCCTAGCTTAACCCTCACGGAACAGTGTGCGTGTTGTCTATTACAAAACTGATTACGTCTTTTCACCATCCGTTGCTGTCTAATAACTTGTGTAGCTGAATCAGCTCTGCGGTCTCTTGTTACACTAGGGATGTCAAAATAGCTAGTACTTCGCTGGTCCTTCACACATGTCAGTAAAGGTCCCTGGTGAGTGAGATCTGTCAGTGCACCGTTAGTTTCTGTTGTTTCCAAGTATAAGTGAAACAATTAGTCGTGTAGCTACTTCTTTGAGCTAAGGAAATCAAAATGTGCAGATAGTATACTAGATGTTAGCTCGTATACCCGAAACTCTAGCTTTAGGTAGTGACTTGCGATCATACTCTTCTGATTTGCGTTGGTATGAAAACAAAGCTGGTGCAAACCACCTGTTGCCATGAGTCGCATGTTACACCCTGCCACCAGTGTGTGGAAATTGGATACAGCTAATTCTAGTGCTGGATGGGAGCTACAACCCTCACCTGGAGCTTTGCCTGCTTCCTCTTATATTGTAGTTTCGGCCAATAGTCCTATCTCTTATGTGGGGTCCCCTTGAGTTGGTGCTTTCCTTATATGTATATAGCTATCTTTTTATCCTTATAGAAGTACAGTATTTATGGAGTATTGGATGAAGTGCATGACACGTACTTTGTCGTATGTGTTTGTTCAGTTTTGACGAAACTGACTTGCGCCACATATATCTTCTGCTACTGATAATGTATAGGTATGTTTAGAGCCTACTGGAAGTTCAACTTCCACTAGCCTCTTGCCCCCTGTGGGCGGGTGGCTCTCACCCACTTTAGCCTGTCTGGGGTCAACCAACCGGTGTCTAGGAGTCGGAGACCTT